>BSBM01000876.1:1080000-1630000 GCA_027924585.1 Larix kaempferi | reverse complement strand
AATATCAATTGGGTCAAGGTGCAGAAACAACCATAAATTTTCAAATGTGTCAAGATGCAAAGAGTAAGCCCTTCAAATAAAAATTAAGACCCACCCTTCAAACTTCATCAGCGAGTCCAATTTATGAAAATATTTTTGAAGTGTGGGAAGGTTTGGCATTAAATGGTTTAAACGTTATACAGGGGTGCGTGCGAGCTTCTGACATGCACGCATGAAAAACACGTGTGTGCACATTTAAGCATGCGTGTGCGTGTTTAAGCACACATGTGCGTCCCTGTTACTAGTTAAAAAAAATAGAGTTCTCTGTTTCCTAGGAATTCCACCAAAAACACGAGTTTCACTTCTTCCGTGGGTTTCAAGCTCTCATAGGTTTCTTATTGGCTCACACTCATTGATATTTTGGACACTCTTTGATCTATTGGATACAAAATCACCCTTGGAATCTAACAAACATCTTCAGTGGTCTCTCCACTTGCAATGGAAACTGGTAGCTTGAATGAATCCACTAGATTCCAAGGGTGATTTTGTGTCCAATAGATCAAAGAGTGTCCAAAATATCAATGAGTGTGAGCCAATAAGAAACCTATGAGAGCTTGAAACCCACGGAAGAAGTGAAACCTGTGTTTTTGGTGGAATTCCTGGGAAACATAGATCTCTGCTTTTTTTAACTAGTAACAGGGATGCGCATGTGTGCTTAAATGCGTGCACGCATGCTTAAATGTGCACACACGTGTTTTTCGCACGTGCATGTCAAAAGCGCGCACGTGCCCAAAAACTGCGCACATGCCCCTGTATAACGTTTACACCATTTATTCCCCAACATTTACACCATTTAATGCCAAACTTTCCCCCACTTCAAAAATATTTGCATAAATTGGACTCGGTGATGAAGTTTGAAGGGTGGGTCTTAATTTTTATTTGAAGAGATTACTCTTTGCGTCTTGACACATTTGATAATTTATGGTTGTTTCTGCTCCTTGATCCAATTGATATTGTAAGGTGAGGATGTGCATGCATAATAATCCTTATTTATGACTATGCGATGAGGATTTAAATGGAAGATGATGTAAAGACATGTTATTTTTATACATATTTTGATGGCAAGTGTCGAAGAGAAACGTGGTGGTAAACCACATATGTTTGGAAGGATGGAGGGAGGTTACATGATCATTATCATGCCACCCATCAAATTGAAGACAATTCTTGAGCAAAAAATTGTTTTAAGCTACCAGTTTCCATTGCAAGTGGAGATCAATTCTATAGAGGTATGGTGAATTGTAAATAAGTATTTTAGTTCACAAGATTTGAGATGAGCCCATGCCTTTTTTTTATCATATTCCCACAACAATATCCATGCATAGACAACAATGAATTTGACAAGAATATTTCCCAATTTCACATCTAAAAAAACTCATATGAACATTATACAAGATGAAGTATGCAACCTCCTCATTGTGTAATTAGTTCCCAAGTTAATTTGGTTCTTTTCACCTTATATTATGCTAGAAAACAATACTACACACTCACTAAACATGACTAAAAATATCACTTCAACTCATCCACAAAACTTCAACTCTCTCATTTCTTATTCAATACCATTGTATGGAATGAGGATATCTGTAAGTATATGCACCTTTCCTTTCTCTATGTATCCAAATATGATAACATGCATCCATATTTACCATCCTTACAATATCCCCTCACCTTTAATAATGATTTTTTTTCAAAAACCAAGACTTTCCGACTTCATGCTCTATTCGACATGATCATTGTTGGTATAGTCTGTAGTTCCCCACCCTCCAACACCTCCCCACCCTGGACATTGCATATTGAAAGGTCAAATTATATTCCCCCTAATCACCCTTCCCAAGACCATGATCCTTGTTAGGAACCTTTGCATCCTTCTTAAGGTTTTGCACAATACAAGTATACATTCATTTTATTGTGATGCATTGTTGAATTCAACCGTGGGTATTTTAAACTCAAAATCACATTCTATTATCTCAAGGTTTATAGATAAGCAAATAGTTTGTTGTTGTTTCTTCAACTCCTTAAGGTGTTATATAACCTACTAATTTATGATGTAAAGGAAATTGCCTCAAATGGAAGGATATACCATTTCACTATGAAGACAAAGCAATCAAACTAGGTGCAAAATTTAGAATTGATAACATTAAGGGAGAAAGAAAAAAATGCAAGTAATTAAGGTTACCTTATTTGATGTAGAAAAACTATCAAACTATTCCCAAGGCATATCTAGCCATCTCTGTTGTAGGGTGTTACTACCATAATTTTTATGCATTCATGGCTAGGAAAGACACTAGTTTCTCCTCTCTACACTTGACCAACCATCATCTATATTGATTGGAATTGTAAGGGATAATGATGTTTATTCGAACATAAATAAACCAATATAGTCTGTAGTTGTATATGTTAATTTGTAAAGTGGTTAGCTATGTTGGAATGTGTCAGGTTCATTGTATAATGGAACTAATATCTTATTTTTTGTTTCTTTTGTATGGGTAGGCCTGATAGTTGTGTTAAAGAGACTTTTGGAGATGGGAAACTCACGAAACGCAAAAAAAATAGAAGGAATCTGCCCATTGAAAAGGTCAATGACTTAAGTGAAAAGGCCAGGTTGGGAATGGAAAGATTGAGACATGGCCCTATCATTGCCCCGGATCTTGCCACTGATCCTAATACAGTTGGTGACATGACAACCTCTTGTTCAGAACCACGGGTAAAGCGGTCGCATCCAACGGACCCAACTCAAATTCCAACATCAACACAATCTCCAACCAACAATCCATCAATGAGTCATTCTAAAGTTCCTCACGACACAAGAATTTTGGGAGATGCTACATGTGTAGAGATGGGCATACAAGCTTTGCTTAATTTGCAATCTCCCCAAGAAGACCACAACCATGTTGACCACACTCCTAGACCACAACCATGTCGACCACACTCCCATTATGACCCAATCTATGAATGAAGCACCACAACAAACAAGCTTTGGTATTCATGTCTCATATCCACCCTCCCTAGCTCGACTGTCCAATGCAAGAAGAAGAACTCCTAGACGTATTCATGTGGATGAGAGTGCTATGTCAGGGCTTGAAGGCAAGTTTCCAAAACGCACTATCGAATGGCAATGCAACAAAATTGTCAAAGAATATTTTGAATCCAAAGGTGATGCAGGTAAATGTCAATTATTGCTATGTTTGTTAAAGTCGTGTTCTTTAGTTATTGTTAGGATAATTTTGGGCATAAAGATGGTTAAAAGTTTAGAGGCCAATAGTCATATTGTTAGAAATCTCCAATATGCATTTAATGCGATTGGGAAGACGTCTCGTACAAAAGATCTTTGTGCAGCTTGTCATGTTGTAGCGGAATCAGTGTAAGCAAGTCCACAAGGCAACGTCGCCTGCTATCACACACTTCTCACATAATCAAATTAAATAGAACAACTATTAAAAAGTACTCTGTTATAAGAGAAACTCTTGACACTCCGGGTGGAAATGATTGTTGGGATTTTGTTGGTAGGTTGCCTCGTGTAGATAGGAAGCTAATTGATGCTGTTAAGGGGTTAGTAGAAATTTTTTGGCATGATCATACTAGACCATCATCAAACCAAAGAGATGTGCTAAAACTAAGAAAAGGTTCTACTGAACGTGAACCCCA
Organism: Larix kaempferi; assembly: GCA_027924585.1. Taxonomy (NCBI): domain Eukaryota; kingdom Viridiplantae; phylum Streptophyta; class Pinopsida; order Pinales; family Pinaceae; genus Larix; species Larix kaempferi. The sequence continues at coordinate 1,626,319 of BSBM01000876.1, read as the reverse complement.
TGTTAAACACTTCCTTGACACCACACAGACTAAACTCTGTGAGAGTTTTAGGAATGAGCACACACAATTGAACCTGGGCCAAAGGTCCTTTGAGAAATGCAAACCATTGTATGTTCGTATATTCATTGATAGGAACACTTGTTGTTGTATATACCACGTAGAATATGAATATTATTATGACACATATAAACATATATTTTGTGATTTGCATACTAACATTGTGCAGGGATGCAATGAATCCATACTACCACCGAATGCATCAAGAGACTTTATCCACAACATCATGTGTCCAAGGCCCGAAGGACAAAAGTATTATGAAAAATCGTGTCTATATGGGACATGTTCTAGGTGCAGTGGGTTTTCTCTTTTGAACCATTGCATTCATGAAACCAAGGAGCACGAATTTGGCATGATGGGTGTGGAGATACAGAGCTTCAAGTACGTGACCTATCAATTAGACAGTGTCAAAGAAAGTAAAAGGATTGCATTGGTGAAGTCATAGGTACAAATGAATATTGCATATTTTTCATATTGCATATTTTTCATATTACACATTCAATTTATGGAATATACATTTTTCCAAAGGCCACATTGTAATATTTCCCTTGTTTCCATGGTAATAGGTACTGGTATGTGACTTCTTGATGGAGTTCTACGAGAAAAAAGAGCAATATGTTCAACATGGGCATGTAGCGCAATGGCAAGATGAGCAGTACAGAAAATGTAGTGACACATTTCTCGTTGGAACCATAGTGTCAATTGTGGATTTTGTAGAAAATTACACCCTCCAGCCACAAAATGAAATCTAGAGTCAATACTACCATTCAGACCAAGTCAGCATCATGGTAGATATTATGTATAGGCATGGGCCAGAGAGCAGCAATGACAAGAGGATAATACTGAAGGAGACAAACTTTTACATAAGTGATGATAGAACCCATGATCTGCATTATGTGCAACATTGTTTTTGAATTTTCTATGATGAGTTGAAGAAGAGAGAGATACAGATGGATCAACATTGGATATGGTCGAATGGTTGTGTGGGCCAGTTCAAAAATGCCTGAGTATTCCAATGGATGAGTACTTTGCATAAGACTTATAATGTTCTGCATATCTATAACTATTTTGAGATCAGGCATGGCAAAGGCGAGCATGATTTGGTCTGTGCATGCATCAAGACCGCACTACGAAGGGAAGAGATGAGGTTTGATAGGGAACCTCATATCCAAGATGCAGAATCCATAGTTCAATGGTGCTCTGCAGTAGGACGTGTGCTAAGAAATTTTTGGTGGGTGGTTGATATAGACCAATCGCGTTCCAATAGTTGTGGCACAGTACAAGGAACACATGGATTTCATTCAGTTCAAAGCTCAAACAACCCCATATTTGAAATATGGACGCAAAGGCTTGCATGCTTTTGCAACCCTTGCAGCAGTGGAAAATGGGATGAATGTGAATGCATGGACTAGGTTGATGAATGGGATCGTGTGTCACTTGTAGAAGACCAACGTGCAGTTGTTGAAACAACCCAGTTAGAAGAGGGCTAGTCAGCGATTTCGATAGACTACAACCATATCTCAGATCTTGTACAACCAGGACACATATATGTAGTTGTTTCCCCGAAAGGAAATGAATGGAGCGTGGATTATTGGTTGGCACAGTGCATCCAAGGTAAGCAAACCCTATACACATCATTGATCGATGATGAAGGCATTGAATTTCCTATTGGCTCGATGGTGGTTAAGGGGGAATATCTTACACTAGATGGGAAGTCAAGGAAGACTACTGGGCATGTATTCATGAATTACAGACCAAGTTCAGTGGTGTATCACTTCACAAACTTGATTGTTGGCACAAACATCCATCTTCAGACAATGTCAAGCAAGAGCTCAACCAAGGTATGCTACTACCTACCTCATTCAAAGCATGAGAGATTGATGGAGACAATTAGAAATAGAGAGGATCCAAATGGATTTATTGAATGAGTCCAGTCAACTTTACATAAGAGAAAGAATTGCATCAAAGAATGTTATGTTCTACATCGAGGTATGTGTAGTTTTATATTATTTCGTTGGTACATGCATTTTTTGTTGATACATACATACATACATGTCTTTGCCTATGTTTTTTATTTTTCCTATATGTATTAAACTGTTCCATGCTTCTCTTTTATGTTGAATAAAATGGTGATGTGATTTGGATCTAATTTGAGTTAATATTTTCTTAAATATATCTATTTATGTTTGTAGAATTTAAAGATAGAGGTTTTGATAGGTTCTCAAGATTAGAATTACCTAGGTTTTAGGAAATTTTTTGAAGTACATAATCTATTACAATGGTCTTGAAAATTTAACTTGGTAGATGAAACCTTCTAGGAATCATCATCATCGTCTTCATCACCATCACCATCACCATCATCATCATAGTTTCTTTGTTGTCATCATCATCATCTTCATCACCATCACCATCATCATCAACGTCTTCATCATCATCACCATCTTCATCATCTAATTGAGTAGCACTAACATGTTCATCATTGTCACCTAATGGTTGGAAATGTCCTTGAGGGAGGCTTTAGACCTACCTTACCCATGTCAGTGCTTGATTTTTTGGAGGTCGACCTACCACCCCACGTGTCCATCATCATCATCATCATCATCATCACCATGACCATCACCATCAACGTCTTCATCGTCACCACCACCTTCATCATCATTATTATCTCTAACCCTAATCCTAATTCAATTTCTTTCTATAACTCTAGCCCTAACCCTCACCCAAACCCTAGCACTAAACCATCGTCTTCATCCTCACCATCACCATCACCATCATCATCAACGTCTTCATCATTACCACCATCTTCATCATCATCATTAACTCTAACTCTAACCCTAATTCAATTTCCTTCTATAACTCTAGCCCTAACCCTCACCCAAACCCTAGCACTAAGCCATCTTCTTCATCATCACCATCACCATCACCATCAGCATCTTCATCATCACCACCATATTCATCATCATCATTAACTCTAACTCTAACTCTAATTCAATTTCCTTCTATAACTCTAGCCCTAACCCTCACCCATACCCTGGCACTAAACCATCTTCTTCATCATTGTTAAGTTTAGCCTAATTTAACTAACAAGATCACTGAAAGAAATACAATCACAAGATAGACAAAGATTTACCTTGGGAAACCCTCATGGGATAGAAAACCTAGCAAAGCTTTCCTCAATATAGATAATCAACCAAATACAAGATGTAGTCCTCAACAATAGCTCCTACTCCTCCTATGCAGACCTCTCTCTCTCTTGTGCGCCAATCACAAGTGGATGAATGAATGAGATAAGTGAGGAACATACCTCCTCTACTTATACTTGTTTCTCGACTAACTTTTTACCCTAATGGGGCCGAATTCTCTCAAGAGAGTCTAATAACCCCCAAATAATAAACTCAAGGCCGACCTCACATGGGAGATCTAATAACCCTAGTTATCACACTCTCTCAGAGGAATAAACATCTTCGGATATACAATAGGGTCACCATGGAGGAATGTACCATCTCCGGAATAATAAAATACAAATATAATATTATTTGAGGTTACAATATTTCAACACTCCCCCTTAACAAGAAGGATATTATAACAACATCTGCAGGAGCAAGGAGTCATCAACTACATGGTACATGATACATCTATAAATCATTGGAAGCTTTCTTTATATATCATCAGTAACTCAAACAGTTACTGGAACATCTTCAAGATCTTCAATACTAGAACATCAACATCTTCAGTACCGAGTCTTCATCTTCTACAGTACCCGAACATCTATAGCATCATCATCTGGATCTCTCGGTCTACAGTATCTGGATCATCTCGATCTACAGCATCTGGATCATCTCGATCTACAACATCTGGATCATTGTTGGGTCACTGATTTGTCCATATTTTCATCACCTTTCGACATATATTTCATCCCTCTTATTCCTATTATTATCCATTTATAATTCCATTTTCCATCCATTTGCTGTAACTGCACGTAAAATACCATATTACTTCCATTGATGCTTTAGTGGTTAATAATGACTATTTTTCTTATCTTTGATGAATTGGAGACTATTATGCATAATTTCACTGATGATGGTTTATGGAGTGATTTTTCATATTAGTAGCAGTAGCAGCCATGGTTCAAGCCTCCAAAGTTGGCATGCTAGCACACGTACACATGGAGATTCAAAACATGTTTTCATTCCTAGGATTGATTATGTGCATTTGTGACTTCAATTCGTGCTCAAGTCCAACATGGCAGCCTCCAGCTCATACTCAAACTATTCCAACCAGAAACGTGTGCCATATAAGAACACAGTGATTTGCATCTCGATTTGCGGGCAGCTGGAGACGAAACTTGAAAATCAGGGATATGGGTTTTGTGCGCAACGGCCTCGTTTACCTGATTCGTGTGGAACTTGCCAAAACAAGCTACGATTTGAGATATACAGTTGGTTCTCTGGACGTGTAATTCCCATATTTACTATTACGACCGGTTTTACAAATTAGCAATTGGTTGAAACAGATCACAAGTTGGGGATTCAGTTTCTCATTCTCTTGAGAGCATTTTATGTATAAATATGCAATCATTCTGATGTATCGAAGAGGAAGAGAGAAAGCAATGTTATACTGTAGGATTTGATCCAGACTCTGCTGTAATGATTTCATTCTAATAATACATGCTGGCAGTTTCTTAATTACGGAGTTCTATACTTTCATTGTGGAGATCCAGCTCTGCTCAGTGGAGGAAGGGCCCTCTTCCTTGAGCAGATGTTGATAGTGTTGATTGTTATTTTGTAGGTTTGTTTATTATTCAGTTAATGCTTTGATTCATTAGATTTATCATAGTTGCATGATTTCATTCATTAGATTTATCATAGTTGTTTTCATGATAATTTATTTTCATAGATCGTTGGCCAACATAGCATTTCTTTCAGATTTATGCAATTAGATCCTACTTCATAAGAGTTGATTTTGTTTGAAGTGTGATTAGATTAACAGTTTGGTTTTATGAATAGGTTTAAGGTTTGAATTATTTTCAAGAAGGTGTGATCTAGTTTACAAAGAGTTTTGATTTCATACCAATAAATAAACAGTGTCAGGTAGAAATTGTGCTTGCATAGATCTTGCATGATAGCTTTGAAATAAAAGACTTCCTCAGGTTGATAATGTACGTTTGGAAGTTTCAGCTGTTTAATTAATTAGAGAATTAATCCGACCAACATTTTGGTGCCATTGCTGGGGAAGTTATCAATAGTGCAAAAGTACATCTGACATTGTTTTGTAGATGCATTGTTAAAGTAGAGCATGTAGGTTGCATGATTACTTTTTAGTTTATTGAATTTTCTTTGAGTGTGAATTTTCTCTTTTTTTGCATTTTGTTTCATTTCATTTTTAATTTTTGGAGCTTAAATCTTATCATTCCCCTTAGTGGTGTTGTAAGCACCACCCATTATACTAACAAGTTGACAGGAACATTCGAAGGAGGAACCTCTAGATAGAACATGAAGAATTTGATGAAGAGATGGAAGGTAATAAAGATTCAGAAGTTGTTACCTTCGAATTTCCCATCATAGATTCAGGAGGAGTGGCACCAACGAAAAGCATTCCCCCACATGTTCTACCAAATTTTCACGGTTTGGAAAATGAAGACCCTGATGTATTTTTGTTTCAATTTGAAGTAGTTTGTAGAGGATATGGTTATTGTTCTAATGATCAAAAGTTGAATGTGTTTCCCCTTACTCTAAAAGGAACAACCCTCTGATGGTTCATGAGCCTTGGTGGGAATTGTATACAAACTTGGGAAGACATGAAACATGTATTCTTGAAAAGGTACCAATATTATTGCAGGGTCAATGAAGATATCTTCGAAATGACACAAGGAAAAGAAGAGAATTTGGAGTAATATGTTGAATGCTTTCAATACAACCTTCAACGATCAAAACAAAGGTAACTGGGGAAAGAGACCTTAAAAACACTTCTACTCAAGGGAATCGAAGATGAATCTTTAGAAATCTTAAATCTGATGGGAATAGGTGATGTATTTCAGTTAGAATATGATGATATTTGTGAGTTATGTAGAAGGTATTCAAGAGGAAACTTCAAGACTGGTAAGAATTCTAGTAATCCTTATTTTCAATCTTTGAAATCTGCTACAAGAACAAGAGTTATGGGAGCTGAAATTAGTAATTTATTTGAAAATTCTAATGTTGATATCAATGGTTCACTAAAATCACTATTGGGTGTTTTGTAGGTGAAGGAAAAGCATGAGGAATTTGAAGAAATAGTTTTCCCTCGATGCCAGAAGAAACATCTTCCAATAGATTGTCCTTTGGATAGTCTCACAATTTGTGGCATATGTGACTTGAATCATTCCACAGATCATTGTCCCTTCTTACCAAGGATGAAAGAAACATATCAAAGAGATCTGGGAGTTGCAGTCAACTCGTTGCAACAGTCATTAAAATCGTGGCCTACATGTATGGTTCAAAACTCTATCCCTTTATTTCCTTACTCTCATAATCAATCATTGAATACTCCTCCACCATGGCAGATGTTGCAGCCTCAATTTAACTCTTACCTACCTTATCCACAAGGTTGGAATGGCCTATCTTATGATCACATGGCCACTTTTCCTCATGCTGTAACACCACTTAGTCCTTCAAGATCATCCTCACAAACAATCCTCTACATCAGCCACATCTATCTTCTCATCGAACTCCTTGGTATCCAACACAATTTCGCGTCCAATCCACCACCCACCCTAACCATAATAAAGCAGTACAATATGCTTACAATGCTGAACTGCAAAATTTTCCTACATTTCCCTCATGTTCTACCTCACCTACACCGCTGCAAAAAGACTTGCAGCAAATCTATACGAGGCCTGAACATGTTTTAAATCCAAGACTTGGAAGTGAAGTTTCTTATGATCATCAACAAGTTAACAAGATCAACAAATTTGATGAACGGACATTGGAACCAAAAGCATCCTTCACATCATTAGATGTGAATCTCTTATGCAATCTGGAAGATCAGTTTACTAAGTAGATTCATGGTGTAACAACCTTGAGAAATCAAGGGAACAAAGACTATATTGAAGCTTGGTTTCAATCTGTTATCAATCTGCAGTATCATTCCTTACTTCACCAATTCTCGGCACGATCATTTCAAGGGAAGTTGACCTCTCGTATCCTAGCATTCATAAAGTTATATTTTTCTGTTGGGAGTATGAGAATACTTGAGTCATTTCTTCGAAAGTGGCTCCATTGGAAGTTCTCCTACACTTGAGAAGATTTTGTTATTTCCAAGTAGTGTAGGACATTGTAAATAAATAAAATTTGAGTTTTTTTTTTCACTTAGATCTAGGATGCATAGATAGTATCATTTTGTTTTGAATAATAACTCTTGGACACATGGTGTAGTAAGAGCTACCCATATTACTACTCTGTCTTTCAAGAAGTGGGTAAGAGAAAGGAAGCATTGGTGAATGAAGACTCCATGGGAAAATAAGCCAAACGATTATGGAACCCTTCAAGCTTGAAACTTATGAGATCATCATGGTATGTGTTTAGTTTTTATTTCTATATAACACATCCATAAAAATACACAGACTTTATTTCAACATTATATCATTTTTTAAGAGTTGTAGCTACAGCTGTAACACACTGTGTAAGTCTATTTAGGTACTCAATGTTTGAAATTTTTCGTATGTGTGTGTGTTCTATTTAAATTTACATCATTAAAAACATTCATACCTATTCCGATCACTTTTTGGGAGTCAAATTTCATTTATTGGATTTTTGTGGCATTTTGACTTGAAATTTTTACTGAAACACAGTCGGGACAGTCCATTTTTGGGAGATCAAATGGGATTATTTTTAAAACCTGTTTACATACTAAGTATCCCTTTGAATCTAGTTTTCAAACCAATTTGATTTTTTGAGATTGGGAATCAAATGAAAACGTTATGGTCAAAATACTAACAGGGTGTCTAGCAGGCAGCTTAGGAACAGAGCTGGGATAGTCACTTTTTGGATGCCTTATTGGATATATATTGCAAACCTGTTTCATTGGTATATTCCCCTATAAATCTAGTTTACAACACAATTTGAATCACTCAATTCCGATATCGTATGCAAATTTCGTGACCAAAATACCGACCGCCTATCACAAATCAACATTTTTAAAACTCGGTTTCCTAGACTGTTCCTTGGCCTATTTGACCCATGTATTCTCATTGTATTGAAAACTTGTTTCTATTGGAGATCCCTACATTAATCTACTTCCATCTCCAATTGGAATCACGTCAATCCGTTATCAAATGAAAAAGTTATGCCTAAAACCGTGACTGTTGATCTAGTCCATAATTCGAAAAACACTTAGTCATGCAAGCTGTTACTGAGCAATTTGGAATATCATATATAGAAGTTTTAAAATCTATTTCTAATGGAAATATAACTATGAATTTAATTTCATTTTGTTTTTGAATCACTCAAATTGGACAAGGAATGAAGAAGTTATGATCAGAATACTGTTGGTGAGTCTAGATGGCCATCGCTCTCTCGCAGGTATAAAGTGGATTTTGCTTCGTTCATTTTTCTTTGGATTTGTTTTATAAGTAATTGCTTGTTGTTTTTTTCATAAGTGTTTGGTGAAGAGAGACCAATCATCTCTCTTCTTCCATCATCTCATGTTTTATTGCAGGCAAGTGCTAGGTTTTTGTAGGTCCTTGGAGGAAGAAGGTCAATACATGCACGAGTGACTCTTGAAGACTTTTTATCAATTTGCAAATGGATTGAGCACATAAAAAATGGAGAGATTGATGTGCAAAACATATGAATACCAATGTTCCATAAGTCATGTTCCAGTGCTACATGAATTGCTACTGAAGAAGCCTCCCAAAACACCTTTTTCCCATCATGCTCATTCACCAACACCATGATTGCCCATACATTTCCTTCTTGCCTCCACCATTCCATCACTTCCATGACTTTCTGCTCCATTTCATCACTCCCATAGTATCCACTCCACTCACACCTAACACATGAATAATGTCTTGCAGCTCTCTTACATGCTGAGTCACCCCCTATCATTTTCATTTTACTAATAAAGCCTACATGTTGGAGAAAATCTTTCATCTCTAGTTCTTCACAATCATTTGTTTTGTACTCATATTGGATGATGTGGAATTCATTAAGATCCACCTTCCAATGGTCTTGTCCCATCGAAATCAACACACTATCTAGGAAACAAGACTTGAGTGATGCATAGTACCTTGGAATTTACATGCATCGATGGTAAATTTCCTCGCTGATGATCAAGGGAATACATAAATGTCTCTTGTTTGTCATATCCTGCAAGTGACTTGATGTCAACACATACATTCGTACCTGACAGGTTGTACTATTGTACCTTGATAGCTCATTGTCATCATTGGTGAGTTGTCTTGCATTGGTTAACAATTTTCATTATTGATTGGTAATCCAACGAAGTTTCTCCATGTTCGACTTCAAGAACATTCATTCACATGGATTAACTTGTACATAAGCACGAATATTGGGTGTAGACTATATATTTTTATTGTTCCAGCAGTTCAGCACTACTCTTTTCATTCAGTTGGTAGCATTTTTTTTTTCAGTTAGCTTGCACAGTTCCTCATCATGGATAAGATTCATCCTTCATAAGTTTCAGCTTCGAGCTACATTGCTCCAACATCAGTACATTCATGTCAACCAAGGCTTCCATGGAGGTAACACTTGAGGTAAAATAGCATGAGTTTTTTATTTATTAAATATTTAGGAGAAAGTCATGAAGAACCACTAAGCATTATCCATTTCCATTTTTCTATATAGCATTCTCTGACCATCAATTCCCATCCTTTCCCACTCAATTCCAACACTTCATCATTCCAATTCATGCACACCCAATTCAAGTCCTTCCCAACATCTAAGTCCTTCCCAAAATCCAAGTATGAAAAAATGGTCTACTATTGCTACACAAGAACCAGCAGTAGAAATACCAAGCATTTGTGTTGCTCCATGAGAACCCATAGCTGAAGAAGATTATGCTACCATATAACAAAGAAAGAAGTATTGCTAACAGAGTAGCATACTACCATGATGATGAAAGAAAAACCAACATTTGAGGTATTTTTAAAGATCAATCATGATGCTAAATTATTATTAATGCATGACTGACCCACATTGATCTTCAAGGTTGAATGTTGCTAGAAATAATTGGAGCAGTCATTTAAGAAGTTTTACAGTCATAAGGATTTGATGGGCTATGAAGTTCATAGACATTTCAATGCCTTGCCCTCTCATATGAACAACGTGGTTGTTTTTATGTTTGCACGTTATTTTCTTGCTTGCTGGTACACATCATTGTTTGAAAGTGGTTTATGTTCTCATAATATTTACCAGGGAAGCATGATAATGGTTCTTTTGGGTAGTAGCATGGTAATTTTGTGGTAGTCTCAGTTGCAATTATGAAAAGTTTTTATGGCTATTTACACCAATGCTAATGGAAGACAATCCATATTAAAAGGAAAATGCAGCCTATAGATGGAGAAGATTTCTGATTACAGTGATTTCATTACCTTCTTTCACATGGTTCAACATGATGCATCTCTCATTCTTATGAATTACAAGGTTTTCCTAAAAATTGATTACAGTAAAGGTTTATTGGAGGCCACATTACATATGGCACATGTGAGCAGGTTCGAAGATGGTTTACTCATAACTCATATGTGCATGATTGATCTTGACATGTGGCATGACAGAATGCAACATTTTGATTTGATTTTGAGTGCTTGGAGAAAGTCAAATTAAAAAGACAAACTCAGAAAAATTTCATATGTTTTGAGAGCACTTTTCGCTCATTGTTTCATGCAGATGAGGTCGAATCCAGTAAATCCAAGACATGAATTTTGTACCCAATGTAGCAATTTGAGTAAGACATAGGAATTATTTTCAAAAGATGCATAAGGAAGGTATTGGAAGCAACTTTTCAAGGCATATTTGTACTTATTATCTTGATTTCAACCTTGAATTCCATATTTTTGCACAGCAAGGTCTAATCTGCTAAAATTCCAAATTTGCTACACAATGATGCTGTCATACCACTATTTTAAGAAGATGCATATCTTTCATCAGCATAAGGCCTCCTAGATAGTGTCGCATGAGGACATGCTCTTTCATAAGTTTGGGGGAGTGATTGTTGCCATTCTTTATGGATTTTTCATCCAATCATTGACTAGTGATGAATTTATGTTCATTAAGGATTTTTTTTGTGTGTGTGCTACTGGTAGTTGTTTCAAGTCATTACAGAATCCTGCGCAACCTTGGATATATTTCATTTCACCTTATTTTATTGATCTCTGAACTCATGGGTGACAAAACATAGCAGTGGCTATGTAGCACATATATGGCAGCATCACGATAGTCCATTTGGAAAACGTATGTGATTTTAAGACAATAGTGAAGCATTTTTTTGATAATTTTACATTGAAAAAGTGCAAAAATTGAAGTGAACATATCTTTCATTTGGTAAGCTGGATCTTCATGAAATTTGGACAGGAACTACATAATATCAAGATGAACAAACCTGGTAAGTTTCAACCCAATCCAATGCACGGTTTTTGAGAAAATGGCCACCGTCACCTACAGCCATTTTGCCTATATCTCGATATCCGTGCATCAAATGAATTTGAGCTTTGGGGAGCATAAGCATTATGTGAAGAGGAAGATACTCACCAATTTTCAGAAAAAAATACTTCACGGATTGATAAAAAATTGTCATCATCACCTACAACCAGTTTGCATTTTTCTCGAAATCCGTGATGTGGGTATCTCTGATTTTTGTTGTGGAGATGTATTGGAGTTGTAGTAACTTGCTTACAAAATTTCAGCCAAACCCAGCTTGTATTTTGGGAGATATTAGTTCAAGAAGTTTGCTGCAACATCAGCTGTGACTTTGCCAATTTTGTCCATTTTCCTATTCTGGTATATATGACTCCGCTAAATGGTTGGGACTCCACTAAATGGCTGGGTCTCCGCTAAATTCTTCGCTAAATTTTTCGCTAAATGGTTGTGACTCCGCTAAACTTTCTGCCAAATTTTGCAGCTGTGACTCCTCCACTTTTGACCATTTTCGCCTTTTTCGCATAGCTGTGACTCCGCCACTTTTAGCCATTTCCGCCAATTTTCGTAGTTGTGACTCCGCTATTTTTCACCCATTCCGCCTTTTTCACACAGCTGTAACTCCGCCACGTTTGACCATTTCCACCAATTTTCGCAGCTGTGACTCCGCTACTTTTTGCCCATTTCGCCTTTTTCACATAGCTGTGACTCCACTACTTTTGGCCATTTATGCCGATTTTACCTATTTAGCAGCTGTAACTCCACCAAATTTATCCATACAACAGCTGTTACTCCACCAGACTTGCCTACTTTCATAGCTGTTACTTCGCCAAATTTTTTGCTAAATTGCCCTTTTCAGTTCCAATTCTTCCAGCTACAACTCTGCCAATGGTAAAATGAAAGCAATAATTGAATGAGTCCTTCTAGTTTGGATGCTACACAGGTATTGGGTTGCATGAGGACATGCAACAAGTTTAGTTTGGGGGAGATGTTGGGTCATAGATTTGTCCATATTTTCATCACCTTTCGACATATATTTTATCCCTCTTATTCCTATTATTATCTATTTATCATTCCATTTTCCATCCATTTGCTGTAACTGAACGTAAAATACCATATTACTTCCATTGATGCTTTAGTGGTTAATAATGATTATTTTTCTTATCTTTGATGAATTGGAGACTATTATGCATAATTTTATTGATGATGGTTTATGGAGTGATTTTTCATATTAGCAGCAGTAGCAGCCATGGTTCAAGCCCCCAAAGTTAGCATGCTAGCATAGGTACACATGGAGATTCAAAACATGTTTTCATTCCTAGGATTGATTATGTGCATTTGTGACCTCAATTCGTGCTCAAGTCCATCATGGCAGCCTCCAGCTCATACTCAAACTGTTCCAACCATAAACGTGTGCCAGATAAGAACACAGTGATTTGCGTCTTGATTTGCGAGCAGATGGAGACGAAGCTCGCAAATCTGGGACATGGGTTTTGTGCGCAACGGCCTCATTTACATGATTTGCAAGGAAATCACCAAAAAAAGCTACGATTTGAGCTATACAGCTTGTTCTTTGAACATGTAATTCCCAGATTTAATGTTACGGCCGGTTTTACAAATTAGCAATTGGTTGAAACAGATCACAAGTTGGGGATTCAGTTTCTCATTCTCTTGAGACCATTTTATGTATAAATATGTAATCATTCTGATGTATCGAAGAGGAAGAGAGAAAGCAATGTTATGCTGTAGGATTTGATCCAGACTCTGCTGTAATGATTTCATTCTAATAATACATGCTGGCAGTTTCTTAATTACGGAGTTCTATACTTTCATTGTGGAGATCCAGCTCTGCTCAGTGGAGGAAGGGCCCTCTTCCTTGAGCAGATGTTGATAGTGTTGATTGTTATTTTGTAGGTTTGTTTATTATTCAGTTAATGCTTTGATTCATTAGATTTATCATAGTTGTATGATTTCATTCATTAGATTTATCATAGTTGTTTTCATGTTAATTTCTTTTCATAGATTGTTGGCCAACATAACATTTCTTTCAGATTTACGCAATTAGATCTTGCTTCATAAGAGTTGATTTTGTTTGAAGTGTGATTAGATTAACAGTTTGGTTTGATGAATAGGTTTAAGGTTTGAATTATTTTCAAGAAGGTGTGATCTAGTTTACAAAGAGTTTTGATTTCATACCAATAGATAAACAATGTCAGGTAGAAATTGTGCTTGCATAGATCTTGCACGATAGCTTTGAAATAAAATACTTCCTAGGGTTGATAATTTATGTTTGGGAGTTTCAACTGTTTATTTAATTAGAGAATTAATCCACCCAACAATCATCTCAATCTACAGCATCTAGATCATCTGCAATACACACGATCCAATTCCAGGATGATCAATCCTGCTCACTTTAAGACATCTCTCATGTTTATGGACGATACAGTCCAGATCTTACTTACAAGATGACCAATCATGATCCTTTTAATACAAATCTCATGTCTAGGGACGATGCAGTCCATGATCCTTTTAAGACAAATCTCATGTCAAGGGACGATGCAGTCCATGATCCTTTTAAGACAAATCTCATGTCTAGGGACGATGCAGTCCATGATCCTTTTAATACAAATCTCACGTCTAGGGATGATGCAGTCCATGATCCTTTTAAGACAAATCTCATGTTTAGGGATGATGCAGTCCATGATCCTTTTAAGAGAAATTGCATGTCTAGGGACGATGCAGCCTCGACCATAGTGCCAATCCTTTTTCATATTGGATGTGACCTAGATTATATCTAGGATTTATCACGTACATTTTGAACTAAAAGCTCAGGGACGATGCAGTCCTATCATCAATTTTCGGAGACAGATGTCTACGGATCAATTTTGGGACCGAAGTCTGGGGAAGATACAATCCCCACATTCTCGGAGACAGATTTCTATGGATCAATTCTGGGACCGAAGTCCCCGGAAGATACAATCCCCACATTCTAGGAGACATGTCTATGGATCAATTCTGGGACCGAAGTCCAGGGATGATGCAATGCCTCTTCTTTCTCGGAGACATATGTCTATGGATCTTTTTAGAACATGTGTTCAAGGATGATGCAATCCCTCTTCTTTCTTGGAGACATATGTCTACGGATCCTTTTAGAACATGTCTTCAATGATGATGCAATCCCCTTGTCAACTTAGACACTGTCTAAGGACCATTCACGAACCTCACTGTCGACATCACCAATATAGGTATCCACATCATCGACCTCACTGTCGATGCAGGAAATCTCATCATAAGTGACCACATCACTCCCCCTTTTGAGGAGGCTCCTTGTGACCTACACCAAGCTTGTCTAAAAAATACTCAAACTTTACTCAAGACAGAGGTTTGGTCAATATATCAGCAACTTGTTCGTTAGTGCTTACATACTCAAGCTTGATAGCTCTTTTCTGCACCATATCCCGTATATAAAAATATCGGATCTCTATGTGCTTTGACTTATCATGGAACACTAGATTTTCTGTCATCTTGATACAACTTTGGTTGTCACACAGGATCTCAGTGGGTTCCATCTCTAAGTCAAATAAACCAGAGAACAACTTCCGAAGCCATATTGCTTCACAACTAGCAAAGCAAGCAGCAATATATTACGCTTCAGCTATACTGAGAGCCACACTGGATTGTTTCCTGCCAAAACACGAGATCATGGAAAATCCTAAACAATAACATCCTCCCGATGTGCTCTTCCTGTCTGATACACTTTCTTCCCAATCAACATCTATGTAGCCATACAATCTGAAACCATGATCTCCAAGATAACATAGACCAAAGTCTATCGTACCCTTTAGGTACCTCATCACATGCTTTGTAGCATATGTTTGGTCTGGTATTTGTTAAATACATCAATGACCCAATAATCTGTCTGTACAAAGCCATATCCACTAACTCTAATGAGTCATTTGCTAATAGTTTCAAATTGGAATCCATGGGAGTGGCCATGGCCTTACACTCCAACATATAAAATCTTTTCAATATTTCCACAGCATACTTTCCCTGGTTGAGAAAGATTCCCTCTGGGCCTTGCCATACTTCTAGACCTAAGAAGTAGTGCATCAATCCGAGATCTTTCATCTCAAACTCTAAAGAGATTTTCTTCTTGCATTCGATAATCTGTTTCTCATTTCTTGTCAGAAATAGATCATCCACATATAGCAGCAATATGACAGGTTCATCATCCATAACCTTGAGATAAAGATTAGGATCAGCTTTACTTTTGGTAAATCCTAAGCTTGTCAAGAAACTATCAATTCTTCCATACCAAGATCTGGGAGCTTGCTTCAACCCATATAAAGCCTTCTTTAATTTGCACGCATGGGTTCTTCCATCTTCCACCTAAAATCCTTGAGGTTTTTCTATATACACTTCCTCCTCAATTACACCATTCAAGAAGGTTGTCTTTACATCCATTTGGTATAATTTCCACTTCATCATGGATGCAAGTGCCATGATAGTTCTAATGGAAGTGTACCTTGCAACTGGTGCAAATGTTTCTTCATAGTCAATTCCCTCTTTTTGAGAGAATCTTCTGGCTACAAACCTTGCCTTATATTTTTCAATGCTGCCATCTGCAGCATGCTTTATATTGTATATCCATTTGGAAGATACCACACTCTTGTCCTTTGGCTTGGGAACTATATCCCAAACATCATTCTTCATTATTGACTAGTACTCCTCAGTCATTGCTTCTACCCACTCCTTCTTATGAACTGCTTCTTCATAACTAGTGGGTACTTGATCAACAAGATTACACATTAAGGCCACATAGTTTGAGAATGTCTTTGGTTTCTTGCTCACCCTAGTGGAGCCTTCAGGAGATCGATATTTTTCTGCTCCTAGTATAATGTCTGTTTCCCATGCTGGCTTTTTCTTCCTTGAAATTTCTATGACAGCGGGTTCTTGTGGTTCCATCATGTCATGGTCTTCAGGAGTTGTCTCTTTAGGGGTGGGTGCAGCTTCTTTGATTCTGGAAGGTGCGCATTCCTCATATTCTTCTTCATGTTGGCACTTCCTAGATCTCTTGAGAGCTGTCTCTTCATCAAATGTCACATCCCTACTTATTTCCATATGATGGAATCCTAGGATGTATATTTTGAATGCTTTGGATGCTTCACAATATCCAACAAATATTCCTTTCTTCCCAGAAGGATCTAGCTTGGTCCTCTTTTCTTTTGGAATGTGAATGTATACTGGGAATCGAAATATCTTGAGGTGACTTACCTCAGGCTTCTTCCTTGTGAACACTTCTTCTGGGGTCTCGAAATCAAGAGCACTATGAGATAGTCTATTTTGCACATAGATTGTTGTCCCGGCTGCTTCAACCCATAAATACATGGGTAGGTCTTGATCATGTATCATTGTCTTTACTGCCTCCATAATGGTTCTATTCTTTCTTTCCGCAACACCATTCTGTTGGGGATTGTAGGGAGTCGTTAGTTCCCTCTTGATTCCAGCTTCCTTACAAAAGACTTCAAAATATTTTGAAGTATATTCTCCACCATTATCTGTCCTGAGTATCTTAATTTTCTTTTATGAATGGTTTTCTATGAAGGCTTTGAATTCCTTGAACTTTCCAAAAACTTCATCTTTTCCCTTTAGAAAATAGATCCAAGTCTTCCTTGAGTAGTCATCAATGAATGTAAGGTAGTATTCATATCCACTCAAGGATGTGGATGGCATTGGTCCACATACATCTGAGTGAATCAATTCCAATGTACTCTTAGTCTTTGCATCACTCTTTGGAAATGGGTTCTTGACATTCTTCCCTTTTGTACATCTTTTGCAAGTGCCATCATGGTCAATCTTTAAGTCTAGTAGTCCTATGACTACCTTGCTCACATGAGGTAGTGATTTATAGTTAATGTGAGCAAGCCTTCTATTCCATAGCTCACTTGGGCTACTGGATTCATGAACAAGGGCAGCTTCTGGATGGCCCTTGAGTTTGTATAGACCTCCTTCATCTTCACCAATAACAATTGCATTCTCAATTGATTTTTCTTTGGACCACATGAGTACTTGTCCATCTATGAATGCAACCCTATAGCCTTTCTTGATGCTAAGATAGAAAGTAAATTCTTCTTCAAATCTGGTACATATAAAATTTCTTTCATCTTCAATGTGGTTCCAGAATCAAGCTTGTAGCTTGCTTCACCAATTCCCTTGATGGGATATTGATAGTCATCTCCTAGAGATATCTTCTGTGGGGAGGTCTTTTCTTCAAGTCTTGAGAGAGTCTTCTTTTGACCTGTCATGTGCTTTGAAGCACCACTATCAATGAGCCATGTGTCTTCTCCAGGTGTTACTAACCCAGACAGTGCAGAGAATAGAACATATTCTTCTGCATCTTCTTCTTCCTCTACTTTGGTCCTCTTCCTTTTAGGCCTCACTTCTTCTTCTTCTTCACTATCATCTTCTGCTAGATGAGCATGATGTCTTTTGTGAAAATTCTTCTTATTCTTTGAAGGGAAATTTCTAGCAAAGTGTCCTGGTTTGTGACAACTGTAACACTTAACTGAGGAGAGGTCTCTTTCTGAGCTTACTCCTTCCTTATTTTGAAATCTTTGTGGAGGGTGAGATTTCTTATGGCCATTTTTCATGGAGTTGTAGTGACTCCTTCTTCTTCTAGTGTGAGTGGCCAAAGCTTGGTCATATTCTTTGAGCAGGGATTCCTTGTTGGCTACCCTAGCCTCTTCTTGAATGCAATCCTCCCATACCATATCAAACTTCATACTTTCTTTTCTTGCACACATAGTTTGGATGAATGACTCCCAAGGTCTAGTGAGACCATTTAGAACGGTCATGACCAGTTCATCTTCATCAAGGGTATCTCCAATGGAATCTAGTTGTTCCTTGAGCTGGGAAACCCTTGAGAAATATTCTTGAATGTATTCTCCTTTATTCATCTTGGTGCTCCTCAATTGAGCTTTTAGATTCATATTTCTATTGATGTTCCTTCCTTCATACATTTTTCCTAGGGCATCATACATTTCCTTTGGAGTCTTCATGGATTCCACTTGGGGAATCAAGTGGTCCTTAATAGAATCAGCAATGTTTCTCTCCCTAATCAGGTCCTTCCTATACTTCTCTTTGGCTTCATCTTCTTCAGGTTCTCCAACCTCATCTTTAATATATTGGACAAGATCATTCTCTTCAAGAATGAGACCAATTTTGTATTTCCATGCTCGGAAATTTTCTATACCCTCTAGATTGTCTTCAAGCTTAGTGCTTGGAGCCATCTTATTCAGGGGGTTATAGAGATTGAAGTTTCTCAAGAGATAGAATAACACTTACCAGGAGATGTGCTTGATTGAGTTGAGGGATCTGGTGTGTTCTGATTCTGGAAACTTCAACTTTTCACCTTCCAGATTTGCAACAAAATTTCTAGTTTTCTGGTCTTCTCTTTTTTGGTTTTCTGGTGCACAGGTTCGCAGCTTTTCTAGTTCACTAGTGGACAGGTGAGCAACTTTTTTGGTTTTCTGCACTTTTGGTCAAACTAGGGTTTGACTTTCCTGGAGTCCTACCCAACCAAAAATCTCGATCCATGGCTCAAAACTTTGATTTTGAGGAGGGCTATCTAGCCATGCAATAAGAATCCAAAAATTTCAACTTTTGCAGAAACCCTAATTTTCACCGGAGGAGGAGAGAGAGGTATTTTCACCTTGTGAAAGATGTCCTATTCGGGATAGCTCTGATACCATGTTAAGTTTAGCCTAATTTAACTAGCAAGATCATTGAAAGAAACACAATCACAAGATAGACAAAGATTTACCCTGGGAAACCCTCATGGGGTAGAAAACCTAGCAAAGCTTTCCTCAATATAGATAATCAACCAAATACAAGATGTAGTCCTCAACAAGATCTCCTACTCCTCCTATGCAGACCTCTCTCTCTCTCTTGTGCACCAATCACATGTGGATGAATGAATGACATAAGTGAGGAACATACCTCCTCTACTTATACTTGTTTCCCAACTGATTTTTTACCCTAATGGGGTCAACCTCTCCCAGAAGAGTCTAGTGACCCCCAAATAATAAACTCAGGGCCAACCTCACATGGGAGATCTAATAACCCTAGTTACCACACTCTCTCAGAGGAATAAACATCTATGGATATACAATAGGGTCACCACATAGGAATGTACCATCTCCAGAATAATAAAATACAAATATAATATTCTTCGAGGTTACAATATTTCAACAATCATCACCATCACCATCACCATCAACGCCTTCATCATCACCACCATCTTCATCATCACCATCACCATTTCCATCACCATCACCATCATCATCAATGTCTTCATCATCACCACCATCTCCATCATCATCATTAACCCTAACTCTAACCCTAACTCTAACTCTAACTCTAGGTTCCTAATCAACATCTCCATCATCATCATCTTCTTCAACACTATCACCATCACCATCACCATCACCATCACCATCAACATCTTCATCATCATCACCATCATCATCATCATACGTGCCGAGTGGAGGATTTTCCAAAGTTGACCCCCATGTGCAAAAATTGCACACTCCCTCACTAAGCAAAACCTTAGTTTCCAAGATGGACGTACAAGATGACACTGGGGCCACGAGATCGGAGGAGAGGGTCACCCCTAGCACTATCCTGGCATCCTGAATCCAACGGAGTCAATGGTTCGTCGATTGGAGCCACAGTCGTCATTCTATGCCTCGTTCCATCTTGCATCCAAAAGGCCTTTAGGGACACCTGCTGGATACCTACCAGGGCCATAGAACTCCAACCGTGCAACAAAAACGGGTTTCGGGGAGTCCTGCAGGTGTGTCTAGGAAGGTTCATGATGGGAATGCTAGCCATACCTACCCGGTGGAGGATTTTCCAAAGTTGACCCCCGTGTACAAAAATTGCACACTTCCTCACTGAGCAAAATCCTAGTTTCCAAGATGGACGTACAAGATGACACCGGGGCCATGGGACTGAAGGACAGGGGCACCCATGGCACTATCCCGACGTCGTAAATCCAATGCAGTCGATGGTTCGTGGATTCGAGTCACGATCGTCATTCTATGGCTCGTTCTGTCTGTCATCCAAAAGGCCTTCAGGGACACGTGCTGAATACCTACCGGGGGCATAGAAGTCCAACCATGCAGCAAAATCAAGTTCCGGGAAGTCCTACAAGTGTGTCTAAGGAGGTTCTGGGTGGGAACACTAGCCCTACCTGCCCGGGCGACGATTTTCCAATTTTTAGACTGAATTTATAAAAACAATATTAACAATATTAAACACAATGCAAATGAGAATGACAACGATGGTACTTAAAAAACATGACTGCAATTAATTTGTATTCAAGTTAGATGATATTCAATATTCTTAAAGGATAGAAGGTGGCATGGCATGAAATTAAAATTAAATAAGGTGACAGGGCATAGAAGATGACATGGTGAGCGTTTCCTTTTCTAGACTCATCCCCATGAGTAGGTGAGCTTTTCCTTTGGCCCTAGAGAGATGTGCAATGCCTCATAAGCGAATGGAATTCATGTCCATTTACAAATTTGAATTGGAAACCTATGCAATTTGTTTGGGTTCTTGATGAAGAGTTCCTAGGTTTTGATGTCTTCTTATAGATTTGTAGTTTCCTACAAGCTTGATTCACCCAGTGGAAAAGTATTTGCATCCCTAGAGTGAGGATCTTGAGTCCCTTTATTTCCATAACATTTACATCATCAAAGAAAATGGCATATTATTGTTTCGATTTGCAAAGAGGTGCTAAATAGTAGTTAAGTTAGTGTGCATGTTATTTAATACACTTTAGAGTGTTGATCGTTAGAAAAAGGAAGAAAGATAAATCTCTTTCATGATTGACTTAATTACAAGCTTGAATGTGCCATGTTCTTTTGCATTGAATGAGTAATTATGTGTTCTTGATTGAATAGCTATGTTGTCAGAATGATATCACTTAATTGAACTCAAAGAAATCTTGAGTGAAATGAGTTAAATGAGTATTCTTGATGCCAAATGTTTTACCAAGTTGTATTTGAATCAAGATAATAGCAAGGCCCCATAGACCATATTTGTAAGATTATTGCTCTTCCTTTTGGGTCTTACATCATTTTCAAAAACTTTAGTGACAATACATGTGATAAGTTGTTTTACGTTGTTTATATGTCTTTCCTAATAGCATGTTCTAGGAGTAGTAGTATGATTACTTTCAATCTCAAGTATTAGAATAAATTGGAAATCTCATGATAATAAACTAGGGTAATAAGGACATGAGAAACATCAGGTTCTTGAATTTATAGAAGCTTGGGCACTATGATTCTCTTTTTCCCGAGAGTTTTGCACAATGCAGTGAAAATTCATAGCAATAAATAGTTTTCCTATTGGTCTTGGTGGATGAAAAAGTGACAAGTACAACATATCAGTGAACTCAATTGATGCAACAAAGTTAGCAGAAGCATAGAAGTGATTTGACCACCTTTACCATTAAAAGAACCTATTAGTAGAATATGGGGGAAAGTGATAATTACCATGGTAATATATTCTCAAAGTTTAAGCTTGAAGAACACATGGCATAAGGGCATGGTAACAAAGGTTGATTTGGTGGACAAAGTGATGGGCATTGGAGCCATTGGCACACCTATTGAGCCAAGATTCAAATGACCCATGCTGTGGTCATTTGAAAATGATTTGGACAAGGAGAGTACATAGCAAAGATAACTTGGATGACATGGTGACAAATGGAAAAGCAACAATAACACACATGGCATTGGTCAAGCACAGGAAGATCAAGCAAGCATTCAATGGTAGTCTGAGGATGAAGGACACTGCGGGCATCACCAAAACCCCAGCTGCAGGCTCATCATTGGTCAAGTAAGAATGACAGATTTTGGAAATTTCTCTCCCATTTGTATAATCATTAGAGGTCTAGGATGCCTAAAGTGAACATGGACAAATGTTTCTAGTTTTCTTAGGTTTTCATGTTTTATAAGATTTCATTTATTTTTTGGTGGGATTATACGAATTTATAGCTCTCAAATAAATTAAACAATATTATAAACACAATTGTAAAATAAAATGATAATATGGTAATTACTCAATGCTAGTTAATTTGTAATTATTGAACACAAATTACTCGTAACTGGATTTAATTATTCAAAGTAAAGAAGTTACCTGTGTGTATGGTGTCGCAATCTCCTTTGCTACCGCCATGGATCCATCGAGGTCAAAGGAACCAATGTCCTCCCACCTGGAGCATGGAGACCCGGCCCCGAATAACTATACATTAAAACAAATAAAGTCAACAATGTGTAATTCAAAGTTAAATATATTAAACAATACGATATCAAATAAAATACAACAAATACTTGAACATTAAATAAAACAATAGCAAACCTAATCCATGAAGCTCCCTGTGGCATGTTGCTGCGTATCACCATGGAAATAATGGCCATAGTGAGAACAACAATGTGTCGTCGTTCCAGCAGAATTAGAAGGCCTCGTCTGGGTTCCACCTATACCCGGCATGTCTCGCCAACCACCCATAGGTTGTGCAGCTATCTGTGTCTCATCGATGTCGTCTTGGCTCTGGGAAGACATGGCCACAAATTTGGTATGTCTAATCAAGTCATGTGTGGCATGTCTGACGGAGTCATGAATCTCATCTAGGCCGCTACCAAACCCAGGTGGCTGAGGAGGGGGGTTTGGCTCTCTCCTGGGTGCAGGAGGTCCTCTAAGTGGGTTGCGGTGTGCCTGAGGTCAATCTTGGGCAGAGCTAAGACCGACACCCTGAAACTCAGCGATGTCAAAATAGTTGACATCGTACCTTAGCTCAAACTCAACCCACAATTTCCGAAGGAAATACTGTGGGACCTCCAAATTGTTGCACGGGGGCCTATCAAACACCATGAACCACCTCTTTCTCCAGTTATCTCTCCATGGCTAGTAAATGCATCAGTCCATGCAAACCTAAGGCCTTGTCACAGCTGGAGGCTGTCTTGTCGAGGGAACTATGAACTTGCTATACAACTGGGCTTTGGTGATGTTGAGGTCTTTTATCTGCTCTTTGGACAACCCAGTGGAGTAGTGTTCCCTCATTTGATCCCTGTATTGGCTCAAGTTTGTTATCTCACTGTGTGCAATATTGATTGATTCAATAATATTTTGAAGTGATGAAGCCTAGTAAACCCGAGAGGGTTCCTTGGTACTGTTCAATTCATTACTTAGTGTCCTCAATTGATTTAATTCTTGGTGTAATTGATCTTTAGAGTTTTCATTCGGTTCATTGTCGGTTTCCATATTTTCTTCTGGAGGTCGGGTTTCAGTGGTTTCATCAGATGGTTCAAGTGTGTTTGACATCTTGTTAGGTGTAGAGGGCCTGCAATTAAATTTCCTTGGTTTTTTAATGGATTGTAGTTTTTTTTTAAATTAAAATTCAAATGGAAAACGAAAAATAAACACAAATTTATGCTTTGAGGAGCACCTACCTCGAGAAATGGATGGCACCGTGGTGTAGATGTTATTTCTTAGTGTTGAGGAGAATTTTGGTGCTCAAAAACGTGTTCACGGGGTTGCACAGTGCGCTCGGGGGATGCATAGTGGGCTCACGGGTCTGTCGAAAATGACAAACTTGTGAGCACTATTTTTTTTATAAAAAAACAGTGGCGCGCACGCATCATTGACATGTGTGCGCCATTTTGTGCGTGCGCATCAAAACGTGTGCGCACCCCTTTTGTCCATGTGGAGTCAACCACGTGAACATTCGGCATTGCTGAAGCAACGATACGTGCACGCATTTGGATGCACGTGCGCGTCGCTTTATTTTTTCCACTCACGCGTTGTTGTTGCAGTCTTTTTGGGTACCCACTTTATACGGGTACCCATATATATATATATATTATATTAAATATTTAAAATAACACATATTATTATTTAAAATATCCCTATTAATTAAAAAGTTGTTAATCTTTTATAAATATATATATATATTTATTTTATTATTTTAATTAATTAATTATACATATATATAATTAATTAAAACAACAAGAATTATCCATAGTAATTAAAAGATTGACTATCTTTTCTAATAATTATTATTACATTGTATAATTTTAAACCTAGCAAAATAATAATTTATATGAAGACTATTTTAATTATGGAATTTTCCTTTCTTTTTAATAATAGTCATCTTTTTAATAATTAACATTAAGTTTTATATCTTTTACATAGATTTATTTAATTTATTTATTTAATGTTTTTAATTTTAATTTAATATTATTATTTACTAATTTAGTTATTTAAACAATTTTTATAAAAGTATAATAATTTTTTTTAACAATTAATAGAATTATAAAAAATTAAAATCATATTTATATTTAATTTCAATAATTATATTATAAATTAATTAAAAACTCTTTTTATATATATATTTTAATTTCAATTTAATTAATTAAATAAATAAAATTCTAAATAATACATATATATCAAATTAGATGTGATACCTCAAGACATTATTATTTTATTTTGATTTAATAATTATGACAATATTTAAAAAGAAAACAATTTTTTTTAAGAGTTATTTAATAACTTAAAAACACTCACAAGAGGTGTGAGTGACACTTTGCACAACAAAATGTTTATTTTATTATTTAATAAAAGAAAAAGGTACTTGGAGAATTCAAGTAAATGAGGGGACACCACCAAGGCACAAAGAATATGTGTAAAGAAAGCAATGAATATTTTTACCAATCAAATCCCATCTAAAAGCTCAACTACCACACAAAATCCTAAATCATAGGGATTGATTGAAGATTTGATTGGGATGGAACAAGACCTCGGCAAAATTATATATATTGGTACGCTAAGATAGCACAAGATGCCTTGTTGTGCATCGAGAAACTGTGTTGAGTGTTTCTCTCTTTCATAAGTCCATCATTGCTTGTTACAGGCTCTGAGAGAGAGAGTGCTGCGTGGAAGTGTTTCTTGACATTATAGTACATGTTGGTGATCCAACTTGAGGGTGGAGTTGCGAAACCCGTCTAGTTTCTTTTTCCTATGGTTGGGAGGAGTTGAATCTCCAAATAGTCAATTTTACTAGTTCAAATAAGTGAAATTTTGTTATGTATAAATGGTTATTATGGGCATATTTCGTTGTAAAATTAATTTTGTTGTACCGAAAATATGTCAATATCTATATGGACTTTATATACATGTTATACATCTCTCTTTTTGTGGTAATTATTTACATATGTTCTATTTATATACACTTGGGTTTTGTTTTGTTCTCCATCATAGGCGAATACCTAGATTCCTGTTTTTTTATCTTGGTTTATGCTTTGGAACAATAAATCTCTGTGTATATAACGAGATAGGAAAATAATTTTATAAATAAACTCGAATGGTTTAAATCTTAGTTAACCATAGGGTTGAAAACCATACATATGTGGAATCGACTTCTTGCAACCGTTGTCAGGAAATCGATTTATTACAAAAGCGATTTTCTTCTTAAAAAACGTACTTGTATGGCATTTAAGGGATCACATCTCTCATTTCCTTTTATTTATGGAAACTTGAAGAGGGTAACTAATCTGAATATAGAAGTTAAGGATTTCATTTTCTTTTTGATGAAACTCGGTTTACTGTATATAAATCGGTGAAGAGTTCAATTATATATATATATATATATTATTTTTTGCAAATCAGTTCGATGGCATTGGTTAAGCTTGGATTCATATGAATTCTTATCGATATGGATTAAATGTTAATCAATTCATTTAAGACTAAGTAGATCAATTTAATTGTAACCAAGGATTCATATCGAATCCACTTATACAAACAATAGACAACAGAGATAAGGATCTGTTTATACACTGCAGAGTAATTATAGTGATGGATTGGGGTCTCGTTATAAACTATTTGAAAAAATGAATATATTTTGTGTATAGATGGAAATTCCTGTCACTTGTTGGTGTCAGTCTCTGGATCGAAACGGTTTTAAAATAAGTAAATCAGTGGAAGTCAATGTTACAGAGTTTACCTCCCCTGTAAAGTTAACTGACTATAAGTTTTGTTTTATGTTTCTTTGTGTAAAACGTCCATTCTTGCTGGATATCTTCACACGGCCCTCCCTTAAGATTAGTTTAAATTGATCTGGATGAAATTTCTTGTCGTTCCATTTAATATTATCAGTGAAAAGTCGAGTTCACTCCTGCTAGAACTATTTTGGTTGGGATGAAATTCAGTTACTTCTTGTTCATTGTGGGTTGCTCAGTGAAATGCCAAACCAACATTTATGATGAATCTCTTAGATATTCGGATTTAAGGCCTGTTACTCTTAGCTTGGCATTGAAAGTCCAATGTCATTTTTATTAACCACTTTAGAGTTAAATTTTGAGCTCGAGAATGTTGTTGAGAACCCGTGAAAAACTGTCTTGTTTTGATTTGTGCCACTTGTTGTCTTGTTATATCATTACTAATATTTTTTTTCTTCTACCTAATTATTCGTATGTTTAAACCATGAGTGTGTTGACTCTGTGATTTGGGTTGTTGGTTAATAATGTTTCCATCCTTGACAACTCTTTTATTTAATTGTCGACAATCCTACCTCTGCATTTAATTTTATCCCTTGTAAACCAGTTACTTAGGATCGGTTCCCTTTTCGGGTGGAATATCCAACATGAACTGTGTTTAACTGAGCTACTTTCTTTCCGTTGCCTCCAATATGACACTATTTCCTCTTATCGTGGTAAACAAAATTATAGGCACTGGGTGCTTGTTTTTATCGCCTTAGTAGGACAATCGAGCATCCGTCTATGATTTCAGAGTCATGCCATTGTTTACCTAATCCGATGTGTCACTGCCATTCTAGTATTTGACTGTTTTACTTGTTTGTAAGTTAAAGTTCTATTGATTTATCGAAGTGGCATCCCTAGATTTATTATGCATGTTTTATTCCGCCATTCTTTTGTTTTACATATATCCTTTGATTCGATTGGTACTGTGCAATACGGTTCCATATCATTGCAAAATTTTAACGATTAAATTGGTTGGAGGAATAATGCATGTGTGTATTCCACTTTATTCTAAGTGACAATACATACATTCAATGTTAAATTTTGAGCATTAATTCATAATATTCTTGGATTTTTACTGAGAGAATAACATATACAGTATATCAATGCATAACAATTACAATAAGCATGACAAGCATTACAAGAATCAAAAGCATGAGAGAGAAGAGACACAGAGTTTCCGTGGAGAAAACCCTAAGGTAAAAAAAACCCCACAACTTCCTCAGAGATAGAGAGAGCAATGGTTCGACCAAAGTACAACCAAAATACACTTGAGATAGTCTCATAGAGTAGATGATCTTCCTCTTCACTAGTGCGCCACTTTCTGAGTGAGAGAAGTGTGACTTTCCGAATGATCCAACTAGAGATCTCCCGATCTCTATTTATACTTAACCTGTTTGCCCAGTTACACTATGGGGCTGACTTGTCTATCTAGATACATCCACAATATAATATATATTTTAGGGCCGACCCCACACATGGTGGTCTAATAACCCATCGGCAAGTACACACACTTGTGACACTTGTCAATGCACATGACGACACTTTCTTATAGAGGAATAACACATCTCTAATAAGGGTACAATAAATATATATGAAATACATGGATGAAATACATTCTGAAGTTACATATACATCAACAGTCCCTCTTTACTAGGAAGGTATTTCTCGACACAGATCTGCTAGACAATTCTTCTTCTTGGGATCATCGTCATCAATGCATCGTCATCGTCATCATCACTGCTGCTGCTATCTGAACCAATGCATCGTCATCGTCATCATCACTGCTGCTGCTATCTGAACCAATCTCTGACTCTACTCGTCATAGGAAGTTCTACAGAGTGAGTCCTTTTTCATACTAGATGTAGGTCCACCACCTGTAGGTCTTCGTCATCACTGGCCATACTGTGGAATCCTCATGACTTATTACGTGCGTCATAAAACCTTGAAAGAGCATCCCAGGCTGTTACGAGCACACGGCTCTACCTATAGGATCTCCCAGGGCCATATTATATGTGACCTCACCACAAAATCTCGCAAGAGCATCCCAGGCTGTTACGAGCACACAACTCTACCTATAGGATATCCCAGGGACAGATTATATGTGGTCACCCCAAAACCTCGCAAGAGCATCCCAGGATGTTACGAGCACATAGCTCTACCTATAGGATCTCCCAGGGACAGATTGTTTGTGGTCATGGCAAAACCTCACAAGAGCATCCCAGGACTTATTATGGGCACACAGCCCAACCTATCGGATCTCCTAGGGACATATTATATGCCATAGGACAAAACCTCGAAAGAGCATCTGCCAGATATCCCAAGGCCAGATTATATGCCATAGGCAAACCTCGAAAGACTATCTACAAATCTCCCAGGGCCAAATTATATGTCCTCCCAGAGCAAAACCTCGAAAAAGCATTTGCTAGATATCCTAGGGCCAAATTATATGCCATAGGAAAAATATCGAAAGACTATCTACAAATCTCCCATGGCCAAATTATATGCTCATCTGCACAACCTAATCCACTGCCATAGAGTATCAACCTGATACTCACAATACATCATCCTGATGTACACATGATCATCCTGATCATCATCACTATAACATCCTACCGCATGTCATCTAGAGCAACATCCTGAAGCTCGTCATCCATGATCATCGTGATCATACAATGCATCTACCTGATGCATACCAAGTATCTACCTGATACATATCATCATACATGATCCACCTGATCATACAATGTATCCACCTGATACAAATACAAATACATGATACATATCACCATACATGATCCACCTTATCATACAATGTATCCACCTGATACATATACAGATACATGGTCCAAGCATCCAACATGATGCATATACAAAATACATACAAATGATCCTACTGATCATATCCAGCATCCAACATGATGCATACATACATATAAATGATCCAACTGATCATATCCAGCATCCAACATGATGCGTACATACATATACATATAAATGATCCAACTGATCATATCCAGCATAAACTAGAACATCATCCTGATGCTCATCATCCAGTGCTTACATCCACAGCCATGTGAAGGATCCTCCTTCCAACATGCTTGGAATGGCTTCAGCAAATGTGTCCATCACTTCTTCCTCGAAGTGCCATCAATCTGAATAATTCCAAGCCTCTCCTTGAAGTACTCGAACTTCACCCTGTCTAGTGGCTTCGTCACCACATTTGCAATCTGCTCATCCGTCGCAACGTACAGGAGCTTCACAGCTCCTCTCTACACCATATCCCTGATATAGTGATATTTTATCTCTATGTGTTTCGACCTGTCATGAAACACTGGGTTCTCGGACAGCTTCACACAACTCTGGTTATCACAGAAGATACCAATAGCATCCAATGGGAGATCAAATAACTCAGAAAGTAGCTTTCGTAGCCATATTGCCTCACAACTAGCTGAACAGGCTGCAACATACTCTTCCTCAGCTGTACTCAATGCTACGCAGGACTGCTTCCTACTAAACTAAGAGATCACACCTGATCCCATACTGAAGCAACACCCAGATGTGCTCTTCCTATCTGTAGCACTACCAGCCCAATCTGAATCAACATAACCCTGCAGGTTAAACTTTTGATTCGCTTCATACTTGAGCCCATAATCGATTGTACCCTTCAGGTACTTCAGAACATGCTTTACAGCAACCAGGTGAACACTCCTCGGATCCGTCAGAAACTGGGTCAATGTGTTCACAGCAAAGCAAATATCTAGTCTCGTGTTCATCAGGTACATCAAGGACCCAATCATCTGATGATACATAGAGACATCAACAAGCTCAGATGAAGCATCACATAGAAGCTTCAGATTCGATGCCATAGGTGTGGCCATGGCCTTCCAATCCATCATCCCGAATCTCTTCAGGATATCTACTGTGTACTTTCCTTGACCAAGGAATATCCCACCTCCACTTTGCCACACCTCCATACCTAGGAAATAATGCATCATTCCCAAATCTTTCATATCGAACTCAGCAGCAAGTTTCCTCTTAGTATCTGCAATCAGTCTATCATCTCCTGTTACAAATAAGTCATCCACATACAGGAGTAGAATCACAGGATTCCCTTCATCAACTTTGTAGTAGAGGTTGGAATCCGCTTTACTCTTGGTAAAGCCCAAACTAGATAGGAAATTTTCCATCCTACCATGCCAAGTTTTGGGAGCTTGTTTCAAGCCATACAAGGCTTTCTTCAATCTGCACACATATGACTCGCTGTCATGTATTTCAAAACTGGGTGGCTTCTCCACATTTACTTCCTCTTCAACTACACCATTCAAGAAAGTAGTCTTGACATCTATCTGGTGTATTTTCCATTTCATTGCTGCAGCCAGAGCAAGTACTATTCTGATGGAAGTATACCTGGCTACAGGTGCAAACGTTTCTTCATAATCTATTCCCTCTTTCTGAGAGAAGCCACGAGCTACGAATCTTGCCTTGTATTTCTCTACACTTCCATCTGCAGCATGCTTGATTTTGTAGATCCATTTGGAAGTCACAACAGACTTCTCTTTAAGTCTTGGGACAACATCCCAAACATCATTCTTCATTATTGATTGGTATTCCTCAACCATGGCATGCTTCCATTCTTTCTTTTCCACAGCTTCTTCATAACTGGAAGGCTCTTTGTTCATAATGTCACAGAGTAAAGCAGCATAGTTGGTATGTGATCTGGTTCTCTTCTTTGCTCTGTGTTCTTTCTCTGGAATGCCAAATCTTTCTGCATCCATGCAAGTTTCCTCTTGTGAGAGTTATCCTCATGGGGTGGATCTACAGGTTCTTGTGGATCTTCAAACTCATGAACAATTTTTGGAACTGCTTCAGTCATGGTAGTGTTTTGAAATCTAGTTTCCTTAGGTTCTTCATAAACTTTGATAGGTGCCTTCCTTGATTTGATGAGCGCTGAGTTCTCATCGAATGTTACATCCTTGCTGACATCAATATTCTTGAACCCTGGAAAGTATATTCTGTAAGCCTTCGAGCTTTCACTATAACCCACAAAGATACCCTTCTTTCCTGAAGGATCTAGTTTAGTTCTATTTTCCTTTGGGACATGAGTGTATACTGGACAACCAAATATTCTGAGATGACTGACTTCAGGTTTCTTACTAGAAAAGACCTCTTCTTGTGTCTTGTTGTCCAATATCTTGTGGGGTGTTCTGTTTTGCACATATACAGCTATTCTAGCTGCTTCTGCCCATAGATGCATAGGTAGATCCTGGTCATGCAGCATTGCCCTTGTTGCTTCCATGATTGTTCTGTTATTCCTTTCTGCAACTCCATTCTGTTGCGGATTATAAGGAGCAGTCAACTCCCTCTTAATCCTTTAATCACTGCAAAGCTTCTTAAAGTCACATGAGGTGAATTCTCCACCATTGTCAGATTTGAATGTTTTGATCTTCTTGTCAGTTTGATTCTCCATCAAGGTTTTGAATTCCTTGAACTTATGAAGCACCTCATCTTTATTATTTAAGAAGTATACCCAAGTCTTCTTGGAAAAGTCATCAATAAATGAGACATAATAAACATACCCACTCAGAGAACTGGATGACATAGGACCACATACATCTGAGTGGATGCCATTTCCATGATATCTTTTGCCTTGCTTTCACTACTTGGGAAATCCTTCTTAATGTTTTTACCTTTTGCACATCCTTTGCAAACACCTTCATGTTTGGTCTTGATTTCAGGAAGACCCTCTACAACCTTACCTGCAATTGGAAGTGCCCTATAAAGCATATGAGCAAGTCTTCTATGCCAAAGTTCACTTGGCTCCATGGATTCATGTATCATGGCATGTTCACGTTGACCCTTCAATTTGTACAATCCTCCCTCTTGCTCTCCAATCACTACTGCATCATCGATTGTTTTACCCTTTGGCCACATTAGGACTTGGCCATCCACAAATCCAACCCTCATACCTTTTGCATCCAATGTAGAGATGGAGAGTAAGTTCTTCTTGAGCCTAGGTACATAAAGGACTTCTTTTATCTTCAAAGATTTTCTAGAATCTAGGTTGTAGGAGGCTTCACCACTTCCTTTGATTGGGTATTGATAATCATCCCCAAGTTTCACCTTATGGGGTGATTCATGTTCAGATAGATTCAGAAAAGATTCCTTAAACCCAATCATGTGTTTGGAAGCCCCACTATCAATCAACCAATCATTACAACCATGGGAGATAGTACCTGTGAGAGCAGAGATTAGAACATACTCTTCTTCACTTGATGAGTCATCATCACTATCATCACTTTCTACCCTAGCCTTCTTCTTTGGAGGTTCATCATCCTCGGCAGCATGAGCATGAAACTTTCTTTTGCTGTCCTTCTTATTCTTGTTGTAGTTGTTGTTATTATCCCTTTTGTTCTTGGGACAATCTAAAGCAAAGTGACCCTTCTCATTGCATGTGAAGCGTCTTAGATCCTTCTTATTCTTTTGATAGGATCTCTTGAAGTGAGAGTGCTCCTTCTTGGGCTTGCTTCTTTTGGTGTGAGCTGTAAGAGCTTGATCTTCATTCCCCATCTTTTCTTCTCGTGCCACAAGCCTTGCTTCTTTTTGTGAGCATTCTTCCCGTAATTTGTTGAAGGATACCAACTTCTTTTTTGCACAGATTCCTTGAATAAAAGAGTCCCATGACCTAGGTAGGCCATTCAGAGTGGTCATGACAACTTCACCATTCTCCACCATTTCATCTACTGCTTCCAGTGGTTCCTTAATTTGGGAGACCCTAGAAAAATAAGATTGAATGGTTTCTCCATTCTAAAACTTTGCTCCTTTCAATTGGTTCCGTAGGGTCATCTTCCGATTTATGTTCTTCCTTTCAAATAGCTTGGTCAAAGAGTCAAACATCTCCTTGGGTGTCTTTAGAGAAGACACATGGGGTATGAGATGGTATTTAATAGAATCAACAATGATTCTCTTTGCCTTGACCAAGTTCTTCTTATGCAATACCTTGGCCTCTTCATCCTTTGGGATAGGGATGTCTTCTTTTATATATGAGTCCAACTCATTCTCTTCTAGGATTAACCCAATCCTATACTTCCAAGTTCGGAAGTTATCATCCCCTTCAAGCTTATCCTCAAGCTTGGTGTGGTGAGACATCTTAAAGAGTACTTCAAATGGAAATAGAAAAGATTTAGAGCTTACCACTTGAAATGCTGAAAACTAGATCTAGTCCCGGATTAGGGTTTGTCGAAAAAACCCTAAAAATTAAAAATGTGAATTTCAACTTTCTAAAAGGATAGAAAGATGCACCTTGATGAGCTAATAATCCTAGTGCATTCAGAATTTGAGATCAGCAAAGTTTTACCCTTGAGATTTGACTTTTTGTCCTCCTCGGTTCACTAGGGAGAGCCCTGAATTAGGGTTTGAGTTTCCCGGAGATCTACCCAGCCAAAAATCTCGATCCAAAGCTCTGAACTTTGATTTTTGCAAGGAGCTTCCAGTAATGTCTTCAGATTTCAGAAATTCCTATTTTTGTGGAAACCCTAATTTTAGGGCCAAATCTGAAAAAGCTCAGAATTGAATTTGGATTGGACAGATAGATTCGCCTTGATGAGTAGAGTCAATCTACTATACATATTTGCCAAAATATGTGGAGAGAAACCCAATAAACAAGAAACTCAAGTTTCTGTCACTGCAAAATGTCTTCTTCTCAAGTTAGCTCTGATACCATGTTAAATTTTGAGCATTAATTCACAATACTCTTGGATCTTTATTGAGAGAATAACATATACAGTATATCAATGCATAACAATCACAATAAGCATGACAAGCATCACAAGAATCAAAAGCATGAGAGACAAGAGACACAGAGTTTCCGTGGGGAAAACCCTAAGGTAAAAAAAAACCCCACAACTTCCTCAGAGATAGAGAGAGCAATGGATCAACCAAAGTACAACCAAAATACACTTGAGATAGTCTCCTAGAGAAGATGATCCTCCTCCTCACTAGTGCACCACTTTCTGAGTGAGAGAAGTGTGACTTTTCGAATGATCCAAATAGAGATCTCCCGATCTCTATTTATACTTAACCTATTTGCCCAATTACACTATGGGGCCGACTTGTCTATCTAGACACATCCACAATATAATATATATTTCAGGGCCAACCCCACACATGGTGGTCTAATAACCCATCAGAAAGTACACACACTTGTGACACTTGTCAATCCACATGACGACACTTCCTTATAGAGGAACAACACATCTCTAATAAGGGTACAATAAATATATATGAAATACATGGACGAAATACATTCCGAAGTTACATATACATCAACAATGAAGTTTATGCTGAATGAACATGATTTGGGAAAAAGTCGATTTTGGATATATAGTCTCATAGGAGTTGATTTAGATTTTGTGTAAAACCTATTTTTATTCTTTTTATTAGGGATAAGGTTAGGGATTATAATGTTATATTAAGAGGGTAAGTCCTTATAATGTGTTGGCAGCATTATTTTTTTTCTTTAAGGAATTTAAATGTTGTGCATTATGTTAGGGAAGTGGATATATATATATATATATATATATATATGGATGTAAATTGGTAATTACATATAGAGGTATATGTGCCTATATAGTATATATTAACAAATTCTCTATAGATTGTTCCTTTATATTGTAATTATTGTTACAAGTATATGTCTAGTATTTTTAAGATGCAATAAAAATGTTGATTTATGTCTACATGTGCGTGGAAGAAATAAATATATGCTCAATAAACAAGTGGAAAAAGGTTAGGCATCTTAGTGTAGTGATTTCATAAATATATATGAGCATTGTGGGGGTACACATATTAAAGTTATGTCTTATCTAGAATTAAGTTCTACAATAGTTATACATCTTAGTTTATAGAAATAAGGGGATATGTATCTTACTATAAAAAAAATCCTAAATGCATTAAGCATGATATAAGTTTATTTATTTATTTATTTCGATATATCTTGGGGTTGTTACATTGTGGTATTAGAGCTTAGGTTATGACACTTGGCCTGATGGTGTCCATTCATGTTATGAAAAAACTAATTTTGTTTATATGTTGTTCTTCTTCCGTGCATAGAATACTTTCTGTTTTACTAAAATCAAAGTAGAAATGGTCGGAAGACGATCCCCTACCCCACCTATTTGGGTTGAACTTAAATGATGGGGATAAACAAAAAAAAAAATATTAATAATGAAATTTTACAAATAGTAAGGGATTATAAGTTGAATTGGTGAACTTTAAAACTAAACATGAGAGGGTACTGAGAACCCAAGAAGACTTAATGAATCCTTACTGTCTAAAAATGAATGAAATAACTAATGATAAAAATAAAAAGAAACGTAAAAGAGAAAAATAATCCTCTGAATGTCCTTCTTTCAATGAAAGTCCTATAAATAGTGAATCGGAATATTCTAATAATGAATCTGATCGTAGACGAAGGAAGAAGAAAAAATATAAAGATGAGATAACAGGAGAATTTAAAAAAATAAATCCTTTTACCTTTGATGATGAAGTCAATAATGGAGAAGAAGTTGAGGCTTGGCTATCTGGGATGAAGAAGTACTTTACTATGTACAATTATTCCATCTGTATGAAGGGAAAAATGTCCATCTTCAATCTAGTTGAGAAGGATGAGATTTGGTGGATGGACTTAAAAAGACAAAATGAATCAATGATAGGAAAGTAAGTTGGAACTGGTTTAAAAATGAATTTAAAAAGGAATACCTCTCACAGTATTATAATGAGGGGAAGGAAAATATTTTTATGAGCTAAGACTGGGATCAATGTCTATGCATGACTTATGTACTAAATTTTTTTCATTATTAAGATATGTGCCTTACCTAAATGAAGAAAAACCAAAATTCAGAGATTCCTAGGTTGTTTACCTAGATTTTATAAAGACATATTAGAGTTTGATAACCCAAAATTTTTATATGAGGCAATGAGGAAGGCCAAGTTAACTTATGACGAATCTAAAAGTAAACATGAAAATACTTATAATTTAAAGAATAAAAAATGGAATAATTTTAAAAGAAGCGAATTCAAACCCTTTAATAAACATAGGATTTTTCAGAGGAATACATTTAAACAACAACCGGTAAGAACTAAGTATAAAGAAAATCTCTTTGATAAGAAGAAAGAAGAAATAAAAAGAGAACCTTTACAATGTTGGGGTTGTAGCGAGAGTCATTTCTATCAATATTTTCCTCATAAAAAGGATAATCTTAATATTCATAATGTCCATGAAGCATCCACAGTTGGAGAGGTTTCTCGGAACATATCGAAGATAAACACTTCATTGGAAAATCACCAAGTAGATTTCCAACCTTCCATGATCTAAGTTGATGGTAAGATATTTGATAAACCTATTTCTATATTAACTCATTCTAGATCTACTTTAAGTTACATATCTCCTAAGGTAGCAGATTTATGTAAAATAAAAAAAATATGATTTTGAAAATTCATGGT
This sequence comes from Larix kaempferi, assembly GCA_027924585.1. Lineage (NCBI taxonomy): Eukaryota > Viridiplantae > Streptophyta > Pinopsida > Pinales > Pinaceae > Larix > Larix kaempferi. The sequence goes on along the minus strand of BSBM01000876.1, from coordinate 1,589,028 downwards.
TAGTGCAATTAGCCACAGGCACAAAAAGAAAGGTAACCAACTTTATTTGTAGTTGTGAGGTTTATGTGCAAGATTTGGTTACAAAATTAGATTTGAACATTTTTCCGATAGGATCATATGATGTATTAATTGTATGGGTTGGCTAAAAAAGCCTAGAGTTATACTGAATTGCTTTGTGAAAATTTTTACTTGTATTGATGAAAATGGTGAAAATAAAATTGTTAGAGGGATTCCAAAAAAGGTTTTTACTAGAAAAATATATGCTTTCCAATTGAAAAAGTGTGCTAGGAAAGGATGTAGATTGTTTGCTATGCATCACCAAAAGTAATGATGATAAAGAAAAACCTAGTTTGAAGGATTTTCCTCTTTTAAATGTATTTAAAGATTTTTTCCATAAGAGACACCTGGACTACATCCAAGGAGGGATATTGAGTTTACAATTGAGTTGTACCAGGAGCAGTGCATGCCTCAAAGGATCCTTATATAATGGATACACCTGAGTTGGTGGAATTAAAATTACAATTGCAAAAAGTAATAGATAAATAATATATAAGACCGAGTATGTCTCTCTGGGGAGCATCGGTTTTGTTTGTTAAAAATAAAGATGGCACACTAAGACTTTGTATTGATTATAGAAAATTAAATAAAATTAAAATTAAAAATAGATACCCTCTCCCCTACATTGATGCCATGTTTAATCAAGTACAAGGAGTGACGATATTCTCTAAAATTGACTTAAGGTCTGGGTACTATCAAGTAAGAATTAAGGATGAGGATGTTGATAAAACAACATTTAGAACAAGGTACAGACATTACGAGTTCTTGGTTGTACCATTTGGATTGATCAATACTCTGGCCACGTTCATGTGTTTAATGAACAATGTTCTCTATAAATAATTGGATAAGTTTGTAATAGTATTTATTGATGACATCTTAATATATTCTAAAAATGACGAAGAGGATGAAGAACATTTAAATTTAGTCTCACAAACCCTAAGAGAACATAAAATTTATGCAAAGTTTAGTAAATGCGATCTATTTCAAGATAAAATTCAATACCTAGGCCATGTAATATCTAAGGGAGGAATGTTTGTAGACGTAGATAAAATCAAGGTGATCATTGATTGGCTAGTTCCTAAGGATGTAACCCGGATTTGATCCTTTTGGGGAATCACGGGTTACAACCGTAGGTTCATTGAGGGGTTCTCAATAATTTCTTACCTGATAACTTCACTTTAAAAGAAATGAAGTACATTCATATGTTCTAATAAATGTCAAGAAAGCTTTGAAAAGATTAAACACTTATTGAGCATCGCACCTATTCTAAGAATAATGGATCGTTACAAGGTCTTTGTGGTATGTACAGATGCCTACTTAGAGCGATTAGGTAGTGTGTTACTGCAAGAAGATTATGTAATAAGATATGAGTCAATAAAAATTAAAAAGCATGAATGTAACTATGCAATACATGACTTAGAACTAGTTGCTATAATACATGCATTAAGAATGTGGAGACATTACTCAATAGGAAGAAAATTCACTTTAATTTTTGATAATATAAGATTAAAATACTTATTTGATCAACACAATTTAAATGCTTTCCAAGCAAGGTGGTTAACCTTCTTGAGCAAGTATGATTTTGAAATAAAACACATTAAAGGAAAAGAGAACAAAGTGGCAGTTGCCCTGAGTAGGAATTTCATTCCACATTATTCAACTGCTTTTAGAAGTTATAAGACAAATCTTGAAGATTTGATAAAAGATGCAGCTAAAAATGATGAAGAACAGTTAAAAATTAAAGAACACTTGGAAAAATATGTTAGTGGAAATGAATCCTCAATCTATTCTATAATCTCATAAGACTTGTTAGTCTATAAAAATCAATTATATATACCAAATTCTGAATACGTTAAGCAATTAATCATGAATGAGTTACATAATAAATCGTATTTCGTACATCTGGGATACTAAAATATGATAACAATGCTAAGAAGAAGTTATTATTGGCCTAACATGAAGAATGATGTTGCAAATTACGTAGCTAGATGCATTCAATGTCAGCAAGTAAAAACATAACATCAACATCATGCTGGGTTACTTCAAACCTTTCCTATTCCAGAATGGAAATGGGAGATAATAAGCACGGAATTTGTAATGAGATTACCTAAAAGGAATAAGCAACATGACTCGATAATGGTAGTTGTCGATAAGTTAAGTAAAGTTGCACACTTCATACCTTTGAAATCTACCTTTAAAGCAATTAACATAGTTGATATTTTTATGAAAGAAATTTTATGTTTGCAAGATATTCTGAAAGTTGTGATTTCTGGTAGAGATGCAAAATTTACAAGTAATTTTTGGAAGTCTTTGTTTAAAGGTCTAGATACATAGCTGAATTTCAGTACTGCTTACCATCCTTAGACGGATGGACAAAATGAAAGAACTAATCAAGTGTTAGAAGATATGTTGCGAATGTATGTAATGGATAAACCAGGTAAATGAGAATATTATTTGCATTTAGTAGAATTTGATTATAATAATGGATATCAAGCTTCATTAAAACTGAGTCCATTTGAAGTATTCTATGGTAAAAAATGCCACACTCTCGTGTCTTGCGATAACTCCATTAATAGGATTGTTCTAGGACATGACATGTTAAAGGAGATGGAATAAATGGTGAAAGAAGTGCAACAAAACTTAAAAGTTGCACAGGATCGATAGAAGAGTTATGCATATTTAAAAATAACTTCAAGAGAGTTCAACATTGGAGATAATGTGTATCTAAAGGTAAAACCAAAGATGAGTACTTTGAGCCTGGGAAGGTGTTCCAAGATGGAACTCAGGTATTGTGGACCTTTCGAAGTGTTAGCTAAGATAGGGCCAGTGGCCTATCAGCTTGCAATCCCTCCTACTATAAAAGTGCACAATGTATTTCATGTTTCTTTGTTAAAAAAATATGTGCATGATGCTACTCATGTAATTGATTGGAATATCATTCAGGTAGAACCCAAGGACGAGTTCTAGATCGAACATTTCTGCATCCTGGACAAGAAGGAACACATGCTACAGAATCGAGCCATCATTAAAATAAAAGTGCAATGGAAGCACTTCATCCCTGAAGAGACAACATGGGAAATGGAGGTTAAAATGTGAGAGGCATATCCCTCTATGTTCCAGAATGATCAAGAGATTTCAGAATTAAGAAAATTAAGGGCGGTGTTAAGAATAAGTGGGGGGTGAGAAATGTGATACCCCCAAGACATTATTACACTCACAAGAGGTGTGAATGACACTTTGCACAACAAACTATTTATTTTATTATTTAATAAAATAAAAAAGCACTTGGATAATTTAACTAAATGAGGGGACACCACCATGAAATATAGAACATGTGTAAAGCAAGCAAGGATATTTTTACCAATCAAATCCAATCTAAAAGCTCAACTACCAAACAAAATCCTAAATCATAGGGATTAAAGAATTGATTGAAGATTTGATTGGCATGACACAAGACCTAGGAAAATTTATATATATTGGTGCAATGAGATAGTACGGGACGTTGTGTTGTGCATTGAGAAACTGTGTTGAGTGTTTCTCTCGTTCATAAGTCTGTCATTCAATTGTTATGGACTTAGAGAGAGAGAGAGAGAAAGTGCCACGTGAAAGTGTTGCTTGTCATTATTATAGTGCATGGGGACGATCTATCTCAGGGGTGGAGTTGGGAAACCAGTCAAGTTGCTTTCTAGTATGGTTGGGAGGAGATGAATCTCCAAGTAATCGATTTCACTAATTCAAGTAAGTGAAATTCTGTTATGTATAAATGGTTGTTATGTATAAATGGTTATTATGCGCATATTTCATTGTAGACTTAATTTTGGTTGTACTGAAAACATGTCATTATCTGTATGGACTTTATATACCTGTTATACATCTCTTTGTTTTGTGGTTATTATTTACATCTATTCTGTTTATACATGAAAAGTATTTTGTATACACGAGGTTTTGTTTTCTTCTCTATCATAGGCGAATACCTGGTTCCGTTTTTCTTATCTCGTTTTATGCTTTGTAACAATAAATCTCTGTGTAAATAATGAGATAGTAAAATAATTTTATAAATGAACTCGAATGGTTTAAATCTTAGTTAACCATAGGGTTGAAAACTAGACAGATGTGTAATCGACTTCTTGCAGCACAAAAGCAGTTTTCGTCTTAAAAACCATACTTATAAGGCATTTAAGGGATCGCATCTCTCATTTCCTTTTATTTCTGGAAGCTTGAACATGGTAACTAGTCCGAATATAGAAGTTAAGGATTTCATTTTCTTATTGATTTACAGTATATAGATCGGTTAAGGGTTCAATTTTATAGAGTGATTCCTATATATATATATATATATCTATTATTTTCTGCAAATTGGCATTGGATAAGCTTGGATTCATATGAATTTTTAACGATATGGATTAAATGTTAATCAATTCATTTAAGACTAAGTAGATCAATTTAATTGTAACCAGGGATTCATATCGAATCCACTTATACAAAAAATCGAAAAGAGATATAAGGATTTGTTTATATGCTACAGAGTAACTATTGTGATACATCGGGGTCTCATTATAAACTATTTGACGGAACGAATATATTCTATACAGACGAAAATTCTTGTGAATTGTTGAGCTCGGTCTCTGGATCGATACATTTTTAATATAAGTAAACTAGTGGAAGTCAATGTTACAAAGTTACTTCTTGTTCATTGTGGTTAGCTCGGCCAAATGCCAAACCATCATTTACGCTGAATCTCTTAGATATTAGGGTTTAAGGCCTGTTACTCTTAGCTCGACGTGGAAAGTCCAATGTGATTTTTATTAATCACTTTAGAGTTAAATTTTGAGCTTGAGAACGTTGTTGAGAACCCGTGAAAAACCGTCTCGTTATGATTTGTTCCACTTGTTGTCATGTTATATCATTGCTAACCTTTTTTTTCTTCTATCTAATTATTCGTATGTTTAAACCATGAGTGTGTCGACTCTGTGATTTGGGTTGTTGGTTAATAATTTTTTTGTCCTTGAAAACTCTTTTATTTAATTGTTGATAATCCTTAAACCTGCCCAAGTGTGGAATTGATCCTATCTCTGCATTTAATTTTATCTGTTGTAAACCAGTGACTTAGGATCGGTTCTGTTTTCAAGTGGAATATCTAACATGAACCGTATGTTTAACTAAGTTACTTTCTTTCTGTCGCCTTAGTATGGTAGTGTTTCCTCTTATCATGGTAAACGAAATTATAGATACTGGGTGCTTGTTTTTACTGCCTTATATGAAAATCGAGCATCTCCTTATGATTTCAGTGTTATGCCATTGTTTACCTAATTCAATGTGTCACTGCCATTCTAGCATTTGACTATCTTTCTTGTTTGTGGTCAAGTTAATGTTCGATTGATTTATCGAAGTGGTAGCCCTGTATTTATTATGCATGTTTTATTACCACAGTATTGGGTTTTACATATATGCTTTGAGTCGATTAGTAGTGTGTAATATGGTTCCATATCATGTATATATATATATATATATATACTCATTCCACTTTATTCTAAGTGAGAATACATACAATGAAGTTTATGTTGAATGGACATGATATGGAAAAGTCGATCTTGGATATATACTCTCTTAATAGTTAATCTAGATTTTGTGTGAAAACTAAGATAAAGTTAGGGATTATAATGTTATAGTAAGAGGGTAAGTCCTTATAATGTTGTGGTAGCATTATTTTGTTCTTTAAGGAAGTTAAATATTGTGGAGTGGATTATGTTAGGGAAGTGGATACATATATGTGTATAATTATATATAGAGGTATATGTGGCTATATATATTAACAAATTCCTTATAGATTGTTTTTTATATTAGAATTATTGTTACAAGTATATGTCTAGTATATTTATATTTACATCTACATCTGTATGGAAGAAAGAAATATATGTGTTTAATAAACATGTGGGAAAAGATTATGCATCTTAGTGTAGTGATTTCATAAATATATATAAGCATTGTGGGAGTAAAAGCATTAAAGTTATGTCTTATCTAGAATTAAGTACTCCAATAGTTATACATCTTAGTTTATAAAAATAAAGTAATATGTATCTTACTAATGAAAAACAAAAAATCCTAAATATAAATAAAGAAATTTTTTTGATTATTACATTATATTTAACTTAAATTTAAATAATTTTTTTCAACTTAAATACAATATAGATTTTAATATATGTATATTAGTTTATACCAGAAAATAAATATTCTAAACATTTATGTTGTGTACCAATATATTATATTTACTTATTTTATATTAACTATTTAAACTATCACATATTATTACTTAAGATATGCATATTAATTAAACATCTATTTTTATATATGTAAAAAACATTTTCATTTAAATATAAATATTAAGTAAAAAGTTGTAAATCATATATATATAAAATAATTAATTAATTGAAACAACAATAATTATTTATTTTAGATATATATATATATATATATATATATATATATATAATCTACATATTAATTAAATATTCGTTTTTAAGTTTGTATTTAAAATATTTTCATTTATTAAAAAAATTAGTTTTTATGAAAAAAAACAAATAAATAAATAATTAATTGTAAAAACAAAATAATTCTATATATATAAATTACAAGTTGAAATTATGACAATAAGATATTTAAAAGAGAGCATATTTTCACTTAATGGCTGAATATGGGTATATCTGTAATCATGTGCTTACATAATCAAAATAAATTATATTATTTTGAGATTTCAAGTAGCAAAGATTAAAAAAACAATAATGTAATTATGTGCTTACATAATCAAAATAAATTATATTATTTTGAGATTTCAAATAACAAGGATTTAATGTAATTAAGAAAAATAATATAGATCATATTTTCTCAAATAAATACACAATTTCAAAAGTGTAAACCTGAATTTTTATCATACAATTCTAAATATACAAATCTCAATTTTTTCTATTATTTGATTTTTATTTAATATTATGATAACTACTACTGAATTAAATTATTATCTTATTTATTTAGAACAAGGGTGTAAAATTATTATCTAAAACAAGGGTTTATTTAAAACCTAAACTTGTTATTACAGTGTTCCGTAATGTTTTCTTCAAATTGACCACAAATCATTTTGATATTGCAATAATAGGACTACAAATCTTTTTGGATATTAAAAACTATCATTGTGAAGTTTAAGAAATCATTTGAAATATCAAGGCAATGGTGATTTTTAATTTATGTGCAATGTATTCTTTTACTCCCAGAAAACAAAGGCCAGACTATATTTTTGCTTACTTGAGATATCAAAATATTAAATCTTTGGTACGATTAATGGTATTCGTTCCGTCGTTTCACGACGTTTGTTAAAATCTTTGGCATAGTTTCACGACGTTGACATGATTTATTGCTCACTTTAAAAACAACGGTTGTCGTTCGTTCAGGTGCGTTGCTGGGCTGGGAGGCTGTGGGTTTCCTCGTTGTCCCCGGAGTTTGGCTTTGGCTTTGGATTTATTTTCGTCGTCGCTTGCATTTGGTGTTTGCTTGGCCTTCGTCTCCCGATTTGGTGTTCGCTTGGATTTCGTGCTCTGGTCCGTGGGTTGTCCGGGTGTATGTATGACGTATGGCAAATGTAGTTGGTGATCCTCGTCTGACCTATTATGAGGTTTGTTTGCTGTTCACCTGGAACATTGTGGTGTTGCTCTGTTCGTTGTTTTTGCTTAACGTGATTGGTACTCTGGTTGTTTACTGAGGCGTGGTTTGTTTTCATTGTTATTTATGTTTCTTGAAGATGTGGGATGTCCTTTCTTTAAAAATATGTTGGCTTTTCTGTTTGGATGTTGGATTTGTTGAAGATGTGGGATGCCATTTCTTTGAAAACATGTAGGTTTTTTTGTTTGATTGTTGGATTTGTTGTAATCGTGAAGGATATGTTTTATATGAAGTTTATGAGAATTAGTTGTTTTTAAAAAGGTATTTGGATGATCCACGGTTGTCATTTAGTTGTCGACGTTTCGAATCCCAAGTTGGATTCATCATCAAGACAGAATATGTTGTAAAAAGTTGCTTACTTGCGTATAAGTAGTTAGGGATGCCTTCTCATCTTTTCATTTTTTCGTCTTCTAAATCTTCATCTTTTCATCTTCAACACCGATGTTCTAAAAACTCTTCTTTTCATCTTCAGCACCAAAGTTCTAAAAATTCATTCGAAAATTATTCATTCATAAAACAATTTATGCTTGAGACCCTAATTCTAGAAAGATCATCCTTAATTAATTAGAAGAACAACTTAGTTAATAATAATCATTAATAAAAGATCAATTTAATTGAAAGATAATCAAACAAAATTAATAATAATCATTAAAATAATGATTATTAAAAGACCTTTACTAATGAAATAATACAACTATATAATAATAAAGGTCTAAAATAAAAATAAAATAAAACACGGGTCTCAATGATAGTTAATTAATAACTCATTATTAATAAAAGGTATAACTTATACCTTTTATTAATAATCAATTATTAATCAATGATAGTTAATTAATAATTGATTATTAATAAAAGGTATAACTTCTAGAAAGATATGAGTGTAAATAATCATCAAATTATCCTTAATAATTAAAAGATTAACCCATTTAAAAGATAATCAGGAAAATTATTATTAAAATCATTAAAAATTATAATCCAAGGATAATTAAATGACCTTTTCAATAGGAAAATAAAACTATATAGTAAAAAGTCTCAAACTCAACATATCTCATTAATAATTATTAATGGTCCTTATATAAACAATGAATTAATGAATGACAAGTGTAAATAATCATCAAATTATCTTTAATAATTAAAAGATTAACAAATTTAAAAGATAATCAAGAAAATTTTATTATTAAAAATCATTAATAATTTAACCGACCTTTTCTATATAGTATTTATTTCTCTAAAGGTCTCAAAATCAGCCTGTCTCATTAATAATCAATTATTAATAATTATTAATAAACAATGAAAAATTAATGATAGTCCTTATACCAATAAGAAAACTCACAGATGAAATGGAAGAGACGAGTCGGAGGCTAGTGATACTGACCAAAGAATGTGATAGTTATAGAAATATACCTGGTTTTATCCATTACCTTCCTTGTTTACCAGAGGTAGCCATCTCTCGCTTATTTCAAGTCCCCCGTCTCTATTTAGGTTGTTTGGGTGCTTTATGATTTCCAAGGCCTCTCTCACCCTTCGTTTGTAGTAGTGGTCTTCCACCGTGAGCAACTCCGTGTTTTCTAGGCAGACCTGGTGTTTTGTTTTGAGGGAATGCTCTGCGAGTGCGGAGGTGTTTTCCCTCTCTCTTCTTATGTCTGCTCCATGCTCTTTCAATCTAATTTGAAAAGATCGACCTGTCTCTCCTATATAGCTCCTCCCACACGAATAGTTTACCTTATACACCCCCTTATACTGGTGCTAATCAACCTTGTCTTTCACTGACCTCATTTTCTGTCTAATGGTTTCCATAGGTCTGAAGGAAGTCCAAACTTCTTTTTTCTTCAAAACCCTTGCAATTTTGTCGGTTATTCCATGGATGTAAGGGAGGAAGGCCTTGCGAGTCTTCCTCTCCTTTGTGTGTTGAGTCCATTTTTCTGCTTTTTTCATTGCCTTATGGATGTCCTTGTTCTTGTTTCCCGGGTTACTGAAGACAGAGGTTAAGTGGTCTTTCTCTTTTTCGAGATGCTCCTTGTCAGATATGCGGAAAGCTCTCATGGATAAGGTGTTGATTACCCCAATTTTCTGAGAGGAGTGGTGGTGTGAGTGAGCGTGAAGGTAATTTTTTGAGTGGGTTTTCTTTCTGTAGACACCATGGCTTAGGGTTCCATCTTTATTTTTCTTTATTAGCACGTCGAGGAAGGGGATGCTCCCATCCTCTTCAATATCCATAGTGAACTTAATGTCCTCCGAAAGTTGTTTAAGATGCTCATGAAATTTGTTCAACTCGTTAATCCCATGGGGCCATCTTACATTGGTATCGTCCACATACCTTTTCCACCTTGTGGGTTGTAAAGGGAACGAATGAAGGGCCTTCATTTCGAAGTGTTCCATAAAGAGATTGGCCACAATTGGTGACAAAGGGTGTGAAAATCCTCACAGCAGATCTAAGAGATGATGTATACCTCACAAGAGAATAGTGGATTAAGCAAGAAAATAGAAGAAGAGTGATACATGCAGTATAATGAGCAACATAATAATATGGTACAATAGAACTCAGATAGAAGCAATAATACTTCACACACACTAGATTATTAATCACAAATGGACATATAAATAATACAATGCATGAGGAATTCGAATGCCTAAGGTGGCAATTCGAATTAGCCTTCATGGAGTGATCAAAGGATCACTGGAGTGTCATCGGAGCACAACTAGGTGTCCTCATGATCATCGGAGCGCAACTGGAAGTCTTCATCATCATCACTGGAGTCATCAATGCTCAAGTAACTGTCAACCATCAGTCAAACTAACTCTGGTAGGTGTAACTCAGTGTAACTAAGTGTAACTGAGTGTAACTAAGTGTAACTGAGTGTAACTCAATGTAACTAAGAGTAACTGAGTGTAACTGACTGTAACTGAGTGTAACTGACTGTAACTGAGTGTAACTGAGTGTAACTGACTGTAACTGACTGTAACTGACTGTAACTGAGTGTAACTGAGTGTGACTGAGTGACAACTGGACTGGTAGGTGAAGAAGGGCGAGTTGCTCCCTAAAATCAAGGAAGAAGGGTGCACTAAGCAACTGGAGGGCTAAAACTGAATAGTGAGAAGCTCCTGGGGGCTGGCTAACTGAGGGCTAGGTGCTGGACTGATGACTGGGATGCATGCAAAATGCATGCAAACCCTAAAAGGTGCATGCATGACTGAAAATGTAAATGATCAAAATACTGGTGGGACTAGGGTGGAGTATAGGAATATCCTAACACCCCCCCTTAATCCATCCTGGGCCCTGGTAACTAAGACCAAAGGTCACCCAATACAATGAATAATAACAATCAATAAACCAAGGAAGTGGAAAAATTTCATGGGAAACATACCCCCTCCTCAAAAAATAGACTGTAAGGCACACATAAAAATAAATACTCCAAACTCAAGCATGTGTGATGCTTGGTCATATGTCTGGAGGTATCTTCTTCTTGGGAAGAAGTGGATCATCCTCAAAAAGCATGTGCTTGTACTTGCTCTTCAGATCGAATGTGATGAGAACAAATCCAATAGTATTAGAATGATCCTTGAACCTGTGATTCGAATCAGCTGAGGTAGGATCAAATTTTTGAATGTGCATATAGTACTTTGTTTTCTCCTTCGAACCACCATGGGTGAGATTATGCCAAAAACAACTATTACATGTTTGCTTGAAATCAAAATCAGATTTAAGAATTTCAAAACAGTTTCTTGAGATCTCCTTTGAACCAGCAGGGGTGAGATCAAAACTATCATATGCATGAGAAATTATCCCAAGCAGTAATTGCTTAGAACCCAATTTAGATACAAGACTTGAATCATGGTTTCTTGAGATCTCCTTTGAACCATGAGAGGTGAGATCAAAACCAGTAGATGCATGAGAAATTATCCCAAGCGAATGGCAATGGCCATATTCTTCAATGACCTTCTGAAAGCATGAATTTATGATCATATAGTAGTATAAAAGAGATGTTTGCTGAAGAGGAGCGAATGCATTACCTCCATTAGCTGATTTGACCTCTGAAATAATCATGTGATCATGATGCAAACCAACAGACTCTGGTGCAAGAGAGGATTTAGGACCTTCTGCAATATCTAGAGTGTGAGCTGGCACAGAAAGAGAAGAAAGTTTGAGCATGAGCGGAGAATCTGCAAGTTCTTTGTCAACAACTTCAATATGAGATGATACTGGTTCATGATCTGAGAGACCATCAAGGGGAGCGAATGCATCACTTTGCTTGCTTTCGAATGGGTTTGGACCAATTCCTTCATTATGTATGCCAAATCTTCCATCCAGGTAGGCCCATAGCTCTTTTGGAGTCCATGAAATATCAGGGAAGTCATATGACATGCATCGAGGCATAGCATACATCATGACTGCACAAGCTTTTTCACCTTTATCTAACCAGTCACTCTCTGCATCATAGGATTCGAACTCTCTTTCAAAATAACAATCAAAGAGATCATGTCTCTTTAAATGTGCTATTATTTGTGGTTTCCATTCATCATAGTTGAGTGGAGAAAGAGGAGTAATTCCTGATGAATACATAGAAGCTATAGAGGACCTGCAAAAACAATATAGAATAATTGCAACTGCTACTGCTGCAAAGATGTAGAAACTGCTGCAACTGCTGCACTCGAAATCTTGGGTATGAGGATTCGAATTCACTAGGTGTAATTTGAATTGTCCTTCATGCATAGATCCATAATCAGTGGAGAGTCATCAGTGCCAAACTAGGAGTCTATCTCATCAACAGTGAAGTCATCAATGCACAAGTAGTGATCAACCGGGAGTCAAACTGAGTCTAATTGAGTGTGGTTGGTGTAACTGGCACATGGAAGAACTGATATAGTGAAGGAGACTCAGTGGAGGGCGCTCATGGAGCTAACTGGAGTCAAAACAGTCTATCTAGTCACACTGGAGGTCCAAAAGAGTGATAAGGTCAGTTAGGAGTCAGTTAATCCTTAAATCAAGGAAGAACTGAAGATAACTGAACTAAACTGGACTGGAAGATGAAGAAAGGCGCCCTTCTCATGCAATAACTGAAAAGAGGGCGCACTAAGCTCTAGGAGAGCTAAGACTGATCCGAGAGAAGCTCCTGGGGCTAGTTTGTTGAGGGCTAGGTGCCGGTGCTGATGACTAGGATGCATGTAAAATGCATGCAAACCCTAATTTTGCATGCAGGACTGAAAATGTAAATGACAGGAATGTTAGAAGGACTAGGATGGAGTATAGGAATATCCTAACACCCCCCCTTAATCCATCCTGGGCCCTGGTAACTAGGACCAAAGGGCACCCATACAATCAATGAAATGATAAAAAAATACTGCCTCAATTTTTCTTTTTCCTTTTTTTTTTGTTTTATATTTTTGAATAACTCAAGGAGCCATCACTTTAAGTAGAAAAGAAGCAAGCTTTCATCAGTGAAAACTTTGCAAAGAGACTTGGTAAGCTGATCCTCTGTAAAGTGCGAATGCAAGTGCTAGAGAATGTGCTGAATGTAGCAAGTCTTTCAGGGACCTTTTCTGTCACTGGAGCGAATGTACCATGATGAGTTTTCCAAAAGAATGGAAGAGTAAACCCCATCATCATGCTGCATCTCTCATGGAGAGGTGGATGGCATAATGCAAGGTTGGCATGGTGTGGAAGTCTGGTAGTGTGATGATCCTCAATAGTATTCTCAGTAGTAGCAAGAGTTGTGTGAGCCCATGTTGACCTTGTATCTGGACTGAGAATAGGTGTTGATTCTGGATTGCAATCTTTTTGAACTATGACTTCTACATCATAATCTTGCTCTTCTTCTTCATCGGAAGAGAAGTCACTCTGATCTTGATCGGAATCTGAAGAAACACTTGGAGAGAAAGGCATAAAGTGAGAAAATTCATATGCCTTTGAGGCATGATTAGCAATCCCATTCGCTATAACCTTTCCAGTGGATATTTCTGTGATCTCGACAGTGTTTGGACCAAAAGTAACTTGCTTTGGAGATCCTGTATGGGTCATCTGATAAACTGATAATAAATTTGCAGTTAGAGAAGGAACAAACAAGACATTTTTGAACTTACCATGTTCCATATGCACTGTACCCACTCCTTTTGCAGAAACCTGAGTGTTGTCTCCCATCTGAATGGTAGGACCATCATGGAGATCTAGAGAAGAGAAAGATTCTTTTTGTGTCATCATGTGGTTGGAAGCTCCAGAATCTATGAGGAGAGCTTTTGTGTTTGAAAAACCAGCCATCAATGCATGACAATCATCAGATCCACTTCCAGAATCAGACATCTTTGCTTCTTTTGGAACAACAATTTGGTTTTGTTCAAGAAGCTTGGTTAGAAGATCAATCTTCTTATGCATGCAGGAATTCTCAGGATGGTTTCCTCTCTTGCAGTAGGTACAATTAGGTCTCTTTTGTTTGTCATTCTTGGATCTTGAAGGTTTCTTTCCTTTGCCTTTTTGTCCCCCCCTTGCATTCGCTCCACTTGATTCACCAGCTAAAAGAGCTAGATCTCTGGAGATTGTGATGGAACCCATTTGAATCAATTTGTCTTCTTCTTGAATGAGAGCAGTAGTAAATTTTTCCAAGGTAGGAAACTTCCATCCAGGGATTGACATTCGCCCAGAATGGAAAGTAGAGACAAAAATAGAAAATTGAGATCCAAGTTTGCTCAAAATGGAGAGTACTAATTGCTCATCACTTTTGGTGATGCCACAATGCTTGCATTGAGTAACCAAATTCTGAAATTTTGAGATGAATGTTTGAATGCTCTCAAAATTGCTAGGTTGTAGAGAGGCCAATTCATTTTCAAGAGTGTAGCCTCTCATCCCATCTTGTTTGCCAAAAAGGCTCTCCAATTTGGTCCATAACTCTTTTGGAGACTTCAAACCTTCAGCATGGAACAATAGATCTCTGGACATGTAAAGGCATATGTATCCAAAAGCTTCATCCAATTTGGTTAGATGCTTGACTTTATCTCTAGCTATATGTGGTGTGGCATCTCTTTCATAAACCAATCTTTCAAACCCTTTTTTCATCAAGAAAATCTTCATCTCATCCCTCCATTCGAAGTAATTGAAAGGAGTGAGAAGTATAGGAGAAGAAGGAGCATTCGAATTGCTCATCTTGACTGCTTGAATAAGTGCAAATAGAGAGCTGCTGAATCTGCTGCTGCAACTGCTAGAACTTCGAAATACCTGCAAAAAAACTCTCAAGAATGGAGGTAGAATATACTCTCAAATGGCTCTGATACCATGTGAAAATCCTCACAGCAGATCTAAGAGATGATGTATACCTCACAAGAGAATAGTGGATTAAGCAACAAAATAGAAGAAGAGTGATACATGCAGTATAATGAGCAACAGAATAATATGGTACAGTAGAACTCAGATAGAAGCAATAATACTTCACACACACTAGATTATTAATCACAAATGGACATATAAATAATACAATGCATGAGGAATTCGAATGCCTAAGGTGGCAATTCGAATTAGCCTTCATGGAGTGATCAAAGGATCACTGGAGTGTCATCGGAGCACAACTAGGTGTCCTCATGATCATCGGAGCGCAACTGGAAGTCTTCATCATCATCAGTGGAGTCATCAATGCTCAAGTAACTGTCAACCATCAGTCAAACTAACTCTGGTAGGTGCAACTCAGTGTAACTAAGTGTAACTGAGTGTAACTGAGTGTAACTGAGTGTAACTGAGTGTAACTGAGTGTAACTCAATGTAACTAAGAGTAATTGAGTGTAACTGACTGTAACTGAGTGTAACTGACTGTAACTGACTGTAACTGACTGTAACTGAGTGTGACTGAGTGACAACTGGACTGGTAGGTGAAGAAGGGCGAGTTGCTCCCTAAAATCAAGGAAGAAGGGCGCACTAAGCAACTGGAGGGCTAAAACTGAATAGTGAGAAGCTCCTGGGGGCTGGCTAACTGAGGGCTAGGTGCTGGACTGATGACTGGGATGCATGCAAAATGCATGCAAACCCTAAAAGGTGCATGCATGACTGAAAATGTAAATGATCAAAATACTAGTGGGACTAGGGTGGAGTATAGGAATATCCTAACAAAGGGGACCCCATTGCTACCCCCACTAGTTTGCTCATAGAAATCACCTCTGAAGCTGAAGAAGGTGGATCGGAGGCATACTTCTGCCAGCTTTGCAGTACCTGGATCCGCTACTTTGAATAACACCTGCACTGCTTCATTGAGGGGTATTTTGGTAAATAGACCCACAACATCAAAGCTTATTAGTAAGTCATGTGCATCTAATTTTTCCTCCTTGATGATCTTAATGAAATCCTTGGAGTCTTTGATAAACAAGTCTGTATTCCCCACCAGTGGGCTTAATAAACTGGCTACATATTTAGCGAGGTGGTAGGTTGGGGAACCAATTGTATTAACAATTGGTCTAAGAGGAACCCCTTCTTTGTGAATCTTTGGCAAGCCATATATTCTGGGCGTGATCTCGTTGCCAGGCATGAGGCGTTTTTTAATCTTCTCTTCAATGCTGGATTCTTTAATGGCTTTCCTTACCTCTTTTGTAACCCTAGAAATTGGATTTCCTGGTAACTTTTTATAGCTACCACTTGTTTCCAGGTGTTCTATCATCTTCTTGTTGTAGTCCTCTCTGTTCATCACCACCATGGCTCCTCCTTTATCCGCCTTGAGTACCACGATTGCTTCATTATTTCTCAGGTTTCTGAGGGCTCTACGCTCGTTTTTGCTCAGGTTATCTCTTGGGAGCTTGGCTTTTTTCAGGATCATTGCGCAATCTAGTCTCACATCCTCCTTGTCTTCTTCGGATAGTGTTTGGATGCTGTCCTCCACGCTACAAATGATGCTATCGAGAGGAACGTGTTTGGGGGGTGGGGCAAATACCAGACCTTTCTTGAGGAGGCATATTGTGCTTCTGTCTAGCTCCATATTAAACAAATTAACCACGAGTTTATTGTCATTAAGGTTCTGGTTCAGGCTCTGGTTCAGGCTTTCAACATCTTCATTACGTTGGTTTCGAGCCATGTTACCATAGAAGCATAGGTTTCGAGCCAGGATCCCATAATTTCTGTTGTTCTGCTCACTGTTATGCTCAGTGCCTCCTTCATCTGTAGCATTGGTGGCCACATTTCTTTCCTCTCCTTCTGCGTTGGAAACTCCACTTTCCATCCTTACATTGTTAACAAATCGAGACATGTTATTCAGGCCCTCGATGGCAACGCTTCTTTCATCTGCTGCGATGGTGGCCACGCCTCTTTCTTCTACGATGGCAGCTCCTTTTTCCATTTTCCAATTGCTAACGGCTAGAGGCAAGTCATTGCGGTTCAGGCAACGGTCAACCTCCTCCTTGTGGTTGTCTTTTATAAGGTTATCAAATTTGCGGTTCTAAAATAAAAATAAAAATAAACAGGGGTCTCAATGATAGTTAATTAATAATTGATTATTAATAAAAGGTATAAATTCTAGAAAGATATGACAAGTGTAAATAATCATCAAATTTGCGGTTCTAAGTTCACTATGGATATTGAAGAGGATGGGAGCATCCCCTTCCTCGATGTGCTAATAAAGAAAAATAAAGATGGAACCCTAAGCCATGGTGTCTACAGAAAGAAAACCCACTCAGAAAATTACCTTCACGCTCACTCACACCACCACCCCCTCTCAAAAAATTGGGGTAATCAACACCTTAGCCATGAGAGCTTTCCGCATATCTGACAAGGAGCATCTCGAAAAAGAGAAAGACCACTTAACCTCTGTCTTTAGTAACTTGGGATACAAGAACAAGGACATCCATAAGGCAATGAAAAAAGCAGAAAAATGGACTCAATGCACAAAGGAGAGGAAGACTCGCAAGGCCTTCCTCCCTTACATCCAAGGAATAACTGACAAAATTGCAAGGGTTTTGAAGAAAAAAGAAGTTTGGACTTCCTTCAAACCTATGGAAACCATTAGACAGAAAATGAGGTCAGTGAAAGACAAGGTTGATTGGCACCAGTATAAGGGGGTGTATAAGGTAAACTGTTCGTGTGGAAGGAACTATATAGGAGAGACAGGTCGATCTTTTCAAACTAGATTGAAAGAGCATGGAGCAGACATAAGAATAGAGAGGGCAAACACCTCCGTACTCACAGAGCATTCCCTCAAAACAAAACACCAGGTCTGCCTAGAAAACACAGAGTTGCTCGCGGTGGAAGACCACTACTACAAATGAAGGGTGAGAGAGGCCTTGGAAATCATAAAGCACCCGAACAACTTAAATAGAGACGGGGGACTTGAAATAAGCGAGAGATGGCTACCTCTGGTAAACAAGGAAGGTAATGGATAAAACCAGGTATGTTTCTATAACTATCACATTCTTTGGTCAATATCACTAGCCTCCGACTCGTCTCTTCCATTTCATCTGTGAGTTTTCTTATTGGTATAAGGACTATCATTAATTATTCATTGTTTATTAATAATTATTAATTATTGATTATTAATGAGACAGGCTGATTTTGAGACCTTTAGAGAAATAAAAACTATAGTAAAGGTTGGTTAAATTATTAATGATTTTTAATAATAACATTTTCTTGATTATCTTTTAAATTTGTTAATCTTTTAATTATTAAGGATAATTTGATGATTATTTACACTTGTCATTCATTAATTCATTGTTTATATAAGGACCATTAATAATTATTAATTATTAATAATTGATTATTAATGAGATATGTTGAGTTTGAGACTTTTTACTATATAGTTTTATTTTCCTATTGAAAAGGTCGTTTGATTATCTTTGGATTATAATTTTTAATGATTTTAATAATAATTTTCCTGATTATCTTTTAAATGGGTTAATCTTTTAATTTTTAAGGATAATTTGATGATTAGCTACACTTGTCAAATCTTTCTAGAAGTTATACCTTTTATTAATAATCAATTATTAATTAACTATCATTGAGACCCCTGTTTATTTTTATTTTTATTTTAGACGTTTATTATTATATAGTTGTATTATTTCATTAGTAAAGGTCTTTTAATAATCATTATTTTAATGATTATTATTAATTTTGTTTGATTATCTTTCAATTAAATTGATCTTTTATTAATGATTATTATTAACTAAGTTGTTCTTCTAATTAATTAAGGATGATCTTTCTAGAATTAGGGTCTCAAGCATGAATTGTTTTATGAATGAATAATTTTTGAATGAATTTTTAGAACTTTGGTGCTGAAGATGAAAAGAAGAGTTTTTAGAACATCGGTCTTGTTTGAGTTGTAGATGGTTTTGGCTAGATTTAAAGCAATTTTAGGAAGCCTTTAATTTCCCATGTTATTTATATTGTTCTTGTACATCAAGTTCCTAATCATAGCCATTCTCTCGATGGGTCAAAGTCCCACTTTTATGAGGAGAATAGGATTGGGCCTATAATGCTTTTAATTTTGAGGTTATAAGTTATAAAAGACTCCTCGATTGGATTTGCTCAATTTTTTTCTAAGTTTCTTTAGAAATAATGCAATCCCAAACTTCACAACCTTACAAAATAATGCGAATAATAAGAATTTAAAAAAAAGCTTATTTTTATTTCACATAAAGTTTAATTTACAATGGTTTTCAATATCAAAATCAACTTTCGAATCTCCATTAATCAGTTTTTCCATTTAAGATTATTATAAAAAAAAAAAAGAGCTATCCACTCTTAATTATTTACACTCAAAACCTAATAAGTTCAAAATTCAAATAAATATGCAAAAGCTATAAAAAAAAACACAATTAAAGTTGAGATATTTACTCCGACACTCCATAAATATACATTCATGGATAAATACAGTGATATATTTAAAGTGGCATTACAAAATGATACAGACAGTAAGGCTTGAATAGTTGGAATTCAGCAGTGGAGAATAAATATCATACTGATTAATATACATAGTAATCCAGACACACTTGGATGCACAAAATTAATAAAAACAGGTACTAAAATCATGCGCTATAAAAGGGAAAGACCATTGCAAATAAAGAGAAACGGTGTCTTTTATCCTCTTACGGTTTATATGGAAAGATGACCCTAAATCTTGGATAAGCAAAGAGCGGAACTTGCCTTGGAATCGTCACTCCACATGCTTCCTTCATATCCAGCTGGGACGGATCACCTTCAACTTTCCAATCAAAACTGTGCACCAACTGAGCCAAAGCAAGCTCAATCGTCGGAATAGCCATGGAAGCCCCCGGGCATCCTCTCCTTCCTGCGCTGAACGGTATCATACTGAAGTCTGTTTGACATGTTAAATCGATCCGTTCGTCTTCCATGAATCTCTCCGGCTTGAATTCGGGAAGCATCCGCTCCCCACACCTTGGGATCCCTTCCTATGGCCCACACATTTATCATTATCGTTGTTTTCTTAGGTATGTAGAATCCTCCTACTGTCACAGCCTCTAAAAGATTCATGAGGAAATAGCTAGCGGTGCTGCTGGGTATAATCTAAGAGTCTCTTTCACCACACAGTGGTAGGGTATTTCATGGTTGCCAGACCCGACTCCTTTATTTTACCATGTTGGCCAACGACAGATTTCTATTTCTTCCTGTAATCTCTGTATACATGGGGATGTTTGAGCAGCTCACTCATGGCCCATTCTAACGTAGTTGATGTCGTCTCCAACCCACCCGCGAACATGTCCTGCACAAATACAAATCCAACTATTGCAAAATGATGATAGACTGAAATTTAAGAATTGAGGATAATAAATAATCTAGAATGGCAGAGGCCCAAGAGACATACAAGCACAAGAGCCTTCATCGTTTCCCGTGTGATTTTGGTGTCGGTCTCAGCCATGTGGAGCAGCACATCGACGAAGTCTTTGAACATGAGGCTCTGTGTCTGCCCTCTTTCTGGTCGGCCATGAGATGATTAGCATTAAGATGGTCGTCTAATATTTTCTCAGCGAATTTATCGAATGTCCTTATGGATCTTCTTCATCCGGCGCCTTGATACCTTGAAAAATCTAGCCAATCTAAATACGGAATGAAGTCCCCCAATGTTGAAGTCTCCTACACTAGCTGTCAACTGTAACCAACAGATCCTTAAACCCTTTGAAATCGCCACCCAAATCATCGTCAGAAAACTTCTTCTTCGCCAGTATTCGCCAAACTATTATTAGAAGCGAGATTAGAGATGGCTTGCTCACATTCACGGCCCTTTTTTCCGCTCTCACTGTTCTCCCAAATGGAACTGATCATGGCAGACATCTCTTCCTCCTCTGACGTGCTTGAAATGACTCGATTCTTTTGGGCAGTCAGGCAGTTCTAACACGCAGATTTTTTCTCAATTTGCCTCCCAATGATCTCCGTACGGAGCGAAGACCACGTCCTTGGAATTGAAAAATATTAATTTTCCAGGCGGCTCTTGGAGGTCGGCTGGCAAATTTCAATCATGAGTTTGGAGAAAACTGTTTGGCCATTTCAGAAGAGGAAACGACGACTGTAGGGACAGGAGCCGAAGCGGAGAAACAAAATGGGGACCATATTTGTCAGCAAGGCCTTTAAGAGAACGGTGAGCAGGGAGTATCAATTGGTGGAGATTTCCAATGATGGGCCATGGATAGGGTCCTGGTGGCAATCTGGCACTAATTCTTCTGTTGTGCAATAACCATAAGAAGAAGAAACAGAAAAAATATACCTAGGAAAACTGCAGTGGCAGCCCCCCCGCGGGCATCTACATATAATGTTGCAGGCAGAGCCAGAGGGAGAGACAGACGCAAATTAATGAAAAGCCATATCGCAAATCATTAGATGTTTGTAAGTAATGCACTGCATGTTTGGAAGGGAAGAAGTGTCTGGTATTTGAAGCCACCAAGTTGGGGGCACATACCCTCAGTTTATCGGGATAAAATAAGAAAATATAAGTAAGTGATGGCCAGTTTCAAATTATTTGTAACTCTCCGAAATTCCAAAGAACATGGAGGGAGGGGACCCATGCGGTCACGAGCAAAAGTCTAATTCCTATAAGGACTTTCGGCTAGATAAAAATATTCAATATTCAGTTTTCGAATTATTTGCAGTACGTTCGATACTATACACGAAATTATTCATGGTGTAGTCATGTCCAATTTTCCTAGAGACAATTTCAGTAGTCAAATTACAAAGTAACAATTTTCCTTGTATGAGTTGTCCATTGCAGGTAGCAGTCCATTCGCCAAAGTAGGCAACACTCAGAAGTTGACACAATGGGAAGAGGGACGAGTAAGGCCCAAACGAAATCTTCTAACAAAATCGAGTGAGTTCCACCATTATAATAAATAAATATGCACTGGAACAATTCGAATAATTAAATAAAGGGGGAGGGGCTAACGAGGAGAGGAGCTGTACATGCACGAGAAGTATACACTTTCACTCGCTATGTGATCGGGTGTATTTGGTTGGTAAAATCATCATCGACAAAAAGGTGACTATCACTTATGATAGGGGTTGTTGAAGATGTGATTTCAAACATATTAAATGTATCTTTGATTCTGATATGCAAGGGAACATATGTATCTATCTCTCGTTGTATAAGACATCAAGGTTTAGAAAGTATATATAAGAGATAAGATGTTCATAAAGTATATATAAGAGATAAGATGTTGTACAACACCAAAGTTGTATAGAATTTTTCACACTAAAGACAATATGATATTCAATTCTTGTGTCATGTGTATGTTATTAAGTATATTTATAATATACATCTTAGCATCGGCTACATGGAAGGATATTTGGAGTTTTTCTTTTTTGTTTAGTTAAATTTTGGTCCAAGTTTAACTTGAGAGGTGTATGTAGTATCTCATCGTTAGTTGTATAGTTTTGTCACATCTCATTAGGATGATTTTTAATGGATTTTATATATTAAACTTATATGTTATGAATGTGTTTAGTTATTTGACGAGTGAACACTTACACATGTGCGCGTGTGCGTGCATGTGTGTGCGCGCGTGTGCGTGCTCGAGAGAGAGAGATTGATTATATATCTCATTATGTGTATCAAATTGATCGATTTCGATTAAGTACATGTTAAATGTTTATTTCTTTTATTCACTTATAAACATGGATTATGATATATGATTATGACACATGGATGACAGTTATTGCGTGGAACATATTTTGATTATGATCTTGTCAATGATACATGTTTTATATGATTATGTATGCTTAACCTTGTAATGAGTAGGATGGTAGGGAACTTAGTTACTTGTCAACAAGGATGCTCATATTGGACATGACTATGGAGGTCATGTATACATTTGAGTAAAGTGTGCTTAAGTTAAATCATTGTGAATTTTATTGGATGTTCTTATTTTATGAGTTTTTGATGTGTGCATGCCTTGGGAACAAGACCTTGCTGATGAACTATCAAATGGCTATGATCTCACAAATTAGTACCTTGAGGGAAATTTGATTTTTCAAGGAATAATATACGAGAAACCATTGAAGTTAAGGAGTGAAGTCTCGAATCCATGAAAGATCATGGTGTGGAGTCTTGGATCTATGGAATAGTTCAAGGCGTGGAGTCTTGAATCTATTAGGGAATTTATTCCTATGTTCAAGACAAGTGCATAGAGTCCTAATAAGTTTTGGGGGAACGCAATAGAGGTCTAAAATCCTTGTTATCAAGTAGGAAAACACTACTCAAAGGAATCAATCAACTAGATAGGCCAACGTAGGTTAATCCTTGAATTAATTTAATTCCATGTTACCCTCTTTGGAGGGACTCCTAAGTGATATTATTATTACAATGAAAAGGAAAATTATTAATTAAGAAAAATAAGTAATTAGAAATTATTTTAGGATGACATTTGGGTAGGGTGATTATTAAGAAATATGTAATTAAATAAAAAAAGTTTAAAAAAATGGGAGATTGCCACCTCACTCCAGGGTGGAGAATAATGGGGAACTATTGAAATTGAAAGAAATGATTTTGCATGAGAAGGGGTGAGGTATCACCTCACTGAGAGGCTATAAATATAGAACAAACCATGATGGTTTTAGGGGAGCCATGGAAAATACCAAGATGCTTCCATAATGGCTTTGGGTTTTAAAAATTAGACATAAATGCTATCTTTTTTGGTTGAGGTAGGTTTAATTGGTGTTGGAAGGAAGACAAAATACTTCCTTAATTTCCGTGTAACACACTATTGCTGTATTGAGGAATGGTTTGAGAGATTTGTGAGTTTCATGGGTTTCATGGGGAGAAGTTCTCCCTAGATAAGGATGGGTGGAAAATCAATTGGTCTGAAAATCACTTGGTCCCTTAAAGTTGGCTAGATTTAGAGCATAAGAAAGAAGCATTCCAACCATGGAAGGAATTTTGTTCAAATATAATTTCTATGTTTTGTAAATATATTTTTATTATTTTGTATATATATTAAACTTGATTTTATCTTTGATTTAATAACTTCTCATATTTAGAAATTCTTAAATAAATTGTTGTTGTAATTCACAATTTTATTACATGTATAAAATTTGAATTGAAATTGTATGTAGATGAAGAATTAAGCCATAAATGTAGTTTCGTACTAAATTGAGTTAAGCTTGTTGCTAAAAGTTTAAACATGAATATGGAATCTAAGGTTTCGAAAAGAAAAAGAAAAAAAATGCCTCAGGAGAAATATTGTTGAACTTATCGCCCTCTTTTCATTGTTCTCTCTTATTTTTATATCTTATTTTTACATGATTACATAAAGGGAAATATTGTTGAACTTATCGCCCTCTTTTCATTGTTCTCTCTTATTTTTATATCTTATTTTTACATGTTTACATAAGAAGAAAATTAGTACATGGTTTATGTATATTAAGATACATTTAGATTAAGTATTATTTGAAAATTATGAATTAGAAAAAAATCAAATTGTTCCTTAATAACTTAAGGATAGCATCCATATGTTATATTTTCTATCTTATTTTTACATGTTTACATAAGAAGAAAATTAGTACATGGTTTA
The DNA here is from genome assembly GCA_027924585.1 of Larix kaempferi. NCBI lineage: Eukaryota > Viridiplantae > Streptophyta > Pinopsida > Pinales > Pinaceae > Larix > Larix kaempferi. Next base: position 1,564,296 of record BSBM01000876.1, on the reverse strand, counting down.
TGTATATTAAGATACATTTAGATTAAGTATTATTTGAAAATTATGAATTAGAAAAAAATCAATTGTTTCGTACAATTAGTTGCTAACAAATAATTTGTAGAAAAGTTTTCCTGCAACATGTTTGATGAAATGTGTAAACGATTATTTGTAGGTGTTTTTTTCACCTATGTCATGTTTTATTACTCATAGAAACAACCCATTGTAAATAAAATAGTAAATCTTGCTTATGGTGAAATTTGATTTAGTTTAGGGAAAATGTAATTTCTAGAATTTTTGGTCTAGTGTTGTAGTATGAATTTGAAATTTGTAAATTTTTATAAATTTACTTATTAATTTGTAATAGTAAATATAGTTGCTTCTTATATATAAGGAAAAATGTTTTTTAAAATGTGCATCAATATATGTAATTTACATATTTGTTAAGTAAATTATAGATCTTGAATATATGTATGATTTAATAAACATAATTGTTGCATACATGCATGTTAAAATTCCTTAATGCATGTCGATTTGTTTGGTTGCTAAATATATAAATGTGTAAATATTATTAGTTTTCATTTATTAAAATGTTGAATGTATCATCAATCAAAATATGTAAGTAGGGGTTGGTAACTATTCGACAAATGTCCTCAACCAATTCATGAACCATAATTTTTTTTGATAAACATAACTGTGAAATCAACGAATATATAAGCATAATTGTGAAATTAATGAAGATACATTTTGGAATATTAATAGTAGTTAGGTTTACTTGTTATCTTAAAAAAAAATCATGACTTCATGTCATATGTGTTAGTGAATATTATATGCCCAAATGTTAAGAGATTATAAACATAGAAGCAAAGCGTTTGGAAAATTATGTCTACAACAATTATGATTTTAATGCATTTGAGCATGTATTAAATTTAGAGAAGTAGTAGATTGTTTGTTAAACAAATTATTATTATCTTAATTTTTTTAGGATGTATTAAATTTTGAGAGATAGTAGATTGTTTGTTAATAAATTGAAATTACTTGTCATTTAAAAATATTACTAATTTTATTTGTCAAATAAGTTTTGTAGATGAGTATTAAAAGCATAGGTGTAAGTATTTTGATGAAAAACTTAAACAAAATAATGGAGACCTGTAGAAGTGAATTCCTATTAATATATATTTGAATTAATTAGATAATGTGTTAAAGTGGTGGCGTTTTTAATAGAGATATTAAGTTTATGTACTAAGTGTTTGACTAAATCCCTCAGAGTTTAATTTATGATATTTTCTTCCTAATGTGTGAACAAATGTATACTTTAATCTTGGACTTATATAAATTGTATTCTTTATTTACTAGTAACGACCACATTAATAATATTAATGCGTCTCAATACACTCATAGATGTAAATGGGACACATATTATAGGGAAAAACATTAATATGAAAAGTATGTGTCCAATTTATGCCTATCGACGTATCGAGACACATTAATATTATTAATGTGATTGTTGCTAGTAACCGGTGGGCAGTATACATATCTCCAAAATATTAATAGAATAATATTGTTTAATAATGTTAATGAAATACATATTTCAATGGTTTGATTAATAAAATATTAATAAATAATATTGTTTAATGATTTTAATGGAATATATATTTTAATTGTTTGATTGATAACATTGTTTAATTAAACAATATTATTATTTTATGATAATTAATTAAACAAAATAATTATAAACTAATTAAATTAGATTATTGTTATTTAATCAATAATAATAATCTTAATTATTTTTTTATTATTAAATGAAATTTAAATAATAAATAATTAATACACTAATATTTTTAATAATTTTAGTGGAATACATATTTTAATTGTCTACTTAATAATATTGTTGAATTAAACAATGTTATAATTAAATAATACTATTATTTTATAATAATTAATTAAACAAAATAATTATTGTTATTTAGTTAATAATAATATTAATTAATTAAATAGTTAATAATATATTAAATAATTATTTGTTATTTAATTAACTAAATAAATAATTTTGTATTATTAAAATATAATACCTGGTTATTTAATAATAAAAAATAAATAGAACAATATTTGGTTATTAATATATATATTAAATTAATAATGTTTAATTTTAAAAAATAACATTTAAATATAGTATTATATTATAATTTAATTAAATATTATATTTATCTAAAATAAGGTAAAAAAAGTAATAAGATGCTTATGTTAATTTTGTATAATAAAAGTTATATATATATATATATATATATATATATATATATAACCATTATGGTATATTAATTAAAAATAATTGAATTAATATTGTGGTGTTTGGGTGAATAATAATATTAAATAATTAGTTATTTATTTATAATAAAAAACTTAGTTATTTAATGCTTTTATATATATATATATATATATATATATTAATTATTAATATGATTATCTTATTAAAGATATGAATGTAATAATAATGGAATATTGTTTAATTTAGTATATTACAAGTTATGTGAATGTATAAGTATATATTTAAATCAATTATTGAATATTTTTTATAATAATTGTTATATTCATGGGGCATGGAAATCTTAAAAACAATATAAGAAAAGTAATATGAGAATATATATATATGGTTGTTGTTATCGTCTATATTAATAATCTATATATTGCTGTTATGATGTATATTATTATTATATTCATAATAATATTATATTATATGTAACAAATTAATTTATATTATTATTTATTATGTTAATTCAGTAGGTTAAAAGTTATATGAATGTATAATTCTACATTTAAATAATGGCACATGAAAATTTTAAAAATAATATAAGAAAAGTAATAAGGTATTTATGTTAATATAATATAATAAAAGTAACACGAGAATATAACTATATATTTGAATGTGATTTTAATTACAGTAATAAAGTAAGTATTGAATAATAATTAAATATGATATTTTGGAAGTAATAATAAAGAAGAATTATAATATTGTATAGCTATGTTGGATTGTGATATCCATTAAGGGTTATTGTCGCATTGCAACATTCATTGAAGCACACATACATTAATTATATTAAAATACATTAGAATGGAATGCGGTATTGTTGTATTAGAAATAAAAGTTTGGATATACAATTTTAGTTCTTGTGAGTTATACTCAACACAAATCGAAATGCAGTCGATTTGCTTCTTCCATATGAGCCGGCGAGGATTGAATAGGGTTTCCCTAAGGGGGCAAGTTGTGTGCAATGGGAGCCACGAAGGATGATTTTTCCAAGTCTACCACTTCCTCCATATCCATCATGTTATGCGACATGTCCTCTCTAACATCGCCGACCACTTGTGCTACCAAGTCCCCAAAAATTTCTCTTTCAGACATAACCTTGACAAAGAGCCACCTCAAAATCTAGTCCGGTTCAAGGTTAGCATCCATGCCCCAATCCTCAATTCTGCGACTCACCTCATCATATTCCAACCGCAAAATCGAATCATTGATATGGGTGGGAATACCCTCCACATATTCCCTCCCCACCTCCTCTTTCACCACATTTCTATGTGCTTGTACGCCTCCCCCTCGACGACTATCCATTCTTTGGCAAGGGGCCATTGCCAAAACCAAACCCTTGCAAAACTTTATACAATGAATATCATAATGCGACAAAATCCATTAAGGAACATAACCATAATGAGATATAACCATGGAGAATTGTCGCAATCCAACATAGGTGTTAATGAACATCACAATGCGACAAAACCATATTATGTCGAAAAGTGACATACTCTTTGATGAACTTCATATTGTGATATTAAGGAACATAACCATAATGAAACATGACCATAATTCTTGATGAACGTCGTAATCCAACATAACCCTCGATGAATGTCATAATGAAACAAAACCATTAAGGAATGTCACAGTCAAACGTAAGTCTCAATGAATGTCGCAACGCGAAAAAATAACTGTACCATCTCAAAAAAATCACAAAAATTTAAAATTTTTACATATAGCGTAACAGTCCATAAAATCCAGTATTATACTTCTGGAATTTCTTTTATCTTGTTATTTGTATAAATGTATCTTGCATTCATTGATGTTATTTTCATATTGACAAAATCGTCATTAATTTCAGAGTCCTTTAAAACATTGAAGTGTGACTATGGATCTTTATTACTGTTTGAAAATATTTATGTTTCCATTTGTATCGTCGTCTATAATACCATGATTGTTTTGTTATTTTGTACGACCATTTAATCGTGGATTAAGTGACTATTAAACTCTTTAATGCATTTATGTCGATATGCAGATTGTTCAAAATCAACACTAATTGTCTTAAGGTCATAGTTTATTTCTTGTCGTCATTATCGTCGTAGTATAATCTGTAAATGTTATGTTGTTGTGATGTTGACTGTCTTCTTTTATCTGAAAGGGTATTCTAGTGATGCCCCAAGGATTACTTAGCTATTTTCAAGCTAATGCATGTGTTTCCCTTTGCGAGGGTTACAGGTGAGGGCTCTTCACGTAAAATCTGATTAAAGTTTTTATGCTTAAAAAGAGCTAAGGTTATGTTATAACCTAGCTAGATGGATTAAGTGCCACCAAGAAATAATTGTGACCAACTTTAATAAAGGATGGCGTCATCCTAGCCTAAGCGATTTTTAAACAAGGTCATGGTGTTAGTTTGTATGTTGGAAAACATTACAATAAGCATGATCATAGTGCATCCCTTAAAGGAGCTCGGTGGTAACAAAGTGGGTATTATAACTATATGGCAGTGGGTAAAATTTATTTGTAAGTGGAAGACAAGCCAGCCATTTAATGTGTTCACGTGAACTTTTGGTGAAAAGAATCCATGCATGGAAAAACCCTATCTCTATGCTGAAGGTTTGGTAATAACACTTGTTGTTTGTTTTCGAAGGTGGGAGAGCCGAGCTCTCTGGCCGACATGGCCTTCTAAGAAACCCACACACAGTTTTAGTGTGATGTTAAATGAAAAAGGGTCTTACAGAGTTCTATCATTGCTAAAGTGTTAAGTAAGTTACTTTGATTCGGTCAAAGGATAGCTATGATCTCTACCTTCAAAGTTTCCAGCTATTTACAGAGGTAAGGTTCGGCTTTAAAGCTTAACCTGTTTAGTTCTTTTAACATTTCAAGTTTATGATAATATCGTTTATCCTTTACTAACTATTGGCATATGTTTGGAGAGGTTTTTCCTCCACCAAATCCAGTTGCTCCCTGGTCTCGACTCATGGTCTCGGCGTTAGCATAACAGAGGGGTGACGATTCCAGTGGTTGGAAAACCCTGGTATGCCTCGGGCCTTCAACACAATGCCTTTGTCAACACTTGCTTGTATTGCTTGCTGTCAGCATTGGTCTTTTTTTTATATGCACTTTGAAGCCAAGGTGGCGTTCATGGACAGCGTGTGTTATTTGTAATTGTTTACTGGTTGTATGTCTGGGGTTTCGACCATCGTTTCAATTAATAGAAGGATACTTTGTTATTTTTGTTATTTAATACCTTGTTCTTATATCTTTCAAGACTCTTTCTATTTGGTTCTTTGTTCAATGAAACCCCCATTCTGTTTATAAAATGGTGGTGCATAAATGCCTCAACAATAACCCTTCTTTGGAAAAATGCATTTTGGTTTTAATGATACACCGTTATTGAATCTATTCAAAAAGGTATTTAGTTCGTAAGAGGACAGGGTTCAATACTAGTTCATACTCTGTCAAATATGTTTTAAATAAAAATATTAGCCCGCAAAGCCCTAAAATGAATGTTGTTTGCTTATTTTGTTGTTATCGTGCAATGATAGGCCGAGAATGGCTCTGTCGAATGATGAAGAAGTGTGTAAACAGATTTTTGGGCAAAGCCCTACCTATAAGCTATATTTTTATTATTGAAAAGTTTTAACGCCATTGAAGGCTCTATTACTAAGAGCGTCTTCTTACTTCGAGTGAAGATATGAAGCCCTGTTGTTATTCCTACTGTGAGCGTCTTCTTACTTCGAGTGAAGATATGAAGTGGGAAATGCCCTGTATGTTACGGGACTTGAACCCATACATTTATTTCTTAAAGAAAACCACTATGTGCTAAACCCTAAGGACAATCGTAGTTATAAAGTAAAGGATACTGGGTTTATTATTTAAAGTGGTTGTTGATCTTGAATACGTTTCTTTCCGGGATATTATAATTGTAATGATGTAAGGGTTTTTTCCCCCAAAGTCATCTACAATGACTCTGTTTTCATACTGTAATTATATTTGTATTATAATAACACTTGAGATGGTAATTAGGATAATAAAGGGACTCGATTCCATTTTAAGACTAGTTATAATTCCAGAATGTTCTTTGAACATTTACACTTTGTTTTGTAATAAGAGTTTTTATATTACTTTGTTTACAATTGATAATGGAAGGTACTTTTTATATTTGAACATTTTATTTATTAAGAACTGGGCATAGCCCCGAGATTTATTATATGCTTGAAAATGGAATAATGAGAATCTTTTAACTATGAAATTAATAATTCTGGGATATCCTAATCATGGCCATATTTACTTATGTATTCTGGATTTGATGATAAAAATGCTAGCGAGGTATCGTCAAACTATGGGTTATTCTTTCTGTATGTATTTTAAATTAATAATAATTGTATAATGTATCCTCTAGGGTAAGGATATTGGTTTATGTGAAAAGTACAGAGTTATTCTGTCGCGAATTTTTTCTAATAATAATATGAAAATTTGTGTAATAAATATACAAAGAAGAACTCCATAGTATATATGCTGTTTATATGATGATGATTATCAATGATCTAATTCTGACTATGTTAAATTTTTTGTTTTCAATAGTATTCATTCGATTTCCATTATGATAATTTTAACTGTAAATTACTTCTAAATAGATTGTTGTTTACTCTGTAATACTATGTAAAAATAACTATGAACTACAAAACTTTTAAGTCCTTTTAGTAGTCTCTATTTTTCACTACAGTATATTATATAGGTTTGCATCAAAATATCATTGAGATCAACATTCAGTCTATCAGTATGAGATCATTGAAATCTATCTACGTAAGTTAACTCCCTGTACTAGAGTACATCACCATGGTGAAAGAAAAAATATAGGGAGGGTTTCAAATTCAATATTATATCTTTTCTGATCTATCAATTAAAACATTTATGCATAAATAAATATCATTTATGTCTACCATTCATTCTAACAACTAGGCTAGTATTTAGGAAGCATCAGAAAATCTAGATACATATGATAAAATCTTCAGAATTTAACAACAATTTTAAAATAAAATAAACTAGAACAATGTAGAACCTGTTCGAAACTGTAGGAGTGAACAAACACCCAAAGAAGACCATTCCTCCCAACAGTCTCCTGAAATTTGCCAAGATTACTTGGTTTAGGACCCCTGAGCCTATTCACTGAACCAGAGGGACGAAGATACTATGTAGAAGCAAGACAACTCTTTGTACTTCAATAATCATGAAGACTTGCATACAAAACACTCTCTTTGCAACTCAACAGCATAAGAAAGTCTTACTTTGCAACTCATTAGCTAGCATCCCCTCATCGAATCTCTTGTGTGCTCAACATAACAGTTCCCAGCAAACACAAGAAAAACGTTCTGAGCTTCCTACTCAATTCGATGGCTATAAATATTGCCTAGGTCTTTTGGGTTATTTTAACATTTAATGAGCCACCTACTCAGTTCCACCATCCTTGGGGAACATGACCACATTTTTAGGGAAGTTTCCCCCTACAACAGCTAGTAAGTGAGTGCAAATGTTGCTGCTTGTCAATTTCCTTCTACATCAGTTTCATTCCTCCTAGTGGGCCAGTGAACACTCTTCAATAGTCCTCTTTGGATGAGTGTCGCCTATTTTAATTTATTAAATAATAATAATATCCAATTACAGTTATCATTGACCATCCTTGGTCAATAACATAAAACTTTACAATAAGTTTTAAAGTAATGTTTTTCCAAAAACATAAAATATTTCAAGTTCTAGGTAGGTTACAATAATTAAGGAATGTACCATGGAGGAATGTCACAATCCAATATAAGACTCAATGAATGTTGTAATCCAACATAGGACTTGATGAATGTCGCAATGCGACAAAACCATTAAGGAATGTTCCATCGAGGAATGTCGAAATCAATATAAGCTCCAATAACAATGTTTGATATTATTTTTGGGATTAGTTTTCAGTGTCTGAGAATATTTATTACGATGTGTTGGTTTTTTATGTTCAGCGTCAGGTTGGCTTGACACATGGGCTAGAAATGTTAATCCTCAAGTAAAGAGTATTGATGATATGGGAAACTTTTTCTTTGAGGTCTGCCATTGTTAATTTTTTGGGTCATATTTTCACAAGCAAATAACAATCCTCTTATATTAGCTATATATAAAATTCTTGTTTTCTTTCCTTTGTAAAAAATAAGTCTTTATTTTACAGGCTTAAAAATATACATCGATTACAAGTGAATTCTTGTTTCTTGAGGTCTTCATGTGACTCATAAATTACACTAGTCTTGAAATTTTTCATATAATTCAACATATTCTAATTGTATTTTTCTAGGAATATGAGAATGATTTTACAGTTATGGCACTGCACATTATTAAGTAGGTATAAAAATTTCTTAGCTTGGGGAATTTTGTCCCATCCCCAGGGTTCCCATATTCATTTTTCTCATCTACATATACATAAAGGTTATATTCAAGAGTTTTTAGATATTATTCCTCAAGAAATAAGGTGACACATGTTTGTCTCTTATTGAAAAATATTTTCCCACGAATTAAAGAATGAAACCATGAAGCAAATGCAATTTGTGATTTGAAATCCTATGGAAAACTAGATTTGAGAAAGCTATTCACCATTGCTATACTTAGTAGGAAATAAAACAATAGACATTTTAGAAACATTGATTATCGATGCATTATTCTCGTCTTCAATTCTCGCCATCACTTATTGACGTCACAGTAAATGGACCAATGCTTGGCATTGAATTTGTACATGTATATTTTTCATGATTCAAGTTGTAGTTTATTTTTGAAGTTCTAGTTATATTACACATTGACTTTACCCAATTCTATCATGTTTATGAAGTTGGGGTTACTTATCAAATTGTGTGGTATATTGAAGGTACTTATCATTGTGTCATTAAGTATGTAGATAAAGATTCAAATCAATTGGGTGGATATGTGTTTCAAGTCGAATTCCAACAAGGAGACTTAGTGCTGCTATTGGTCCTCTCCCCAATTCTTAAAGGGTTCTATATCAATGGAAGATCGCTCGCATTACAAGGAGTAGTTTGGTGGTTTGATTCCTCTGTGCCCTAATGATATTGCAATATTGGTATTTTCAATAAAAAAATTATGAAAATGGTCATATCTAATAACCAATTAAATGACTAAATTTATTACTAAATAAATGACTAAATGCACTACAAAATACATGACTAAAATTATTACAAAATAAATGACTAAATGCTGTAATGTCCCTAAAAATAGAAAAATAAAATAAAAACTTCCATTATCGTACTAAACTAGTTAGGAAATGATAATTGTAAATTAAATTCAGCACTGTTAAGAGAATACTATACTGATACTCCTTTTACGATATTTTGAAGAGTCTTAGTTTTATAAGAGTCATGGTCTTACTGGTTGTGAATCCTACAACTTTGCGGAAGCATTGTAATGAATAGAAGTGTAAATCTCTCACCATGGTACAATGTTTTGCAAATCTCCTTCTTACAGTTTTAAAAGTTTGTATGTATGTTCATTAAAGTCTAACTGATAATTCAAGTGGGATGGACCCCTATTGGTGGCGGTTGAGGCCCATGGTGATATGCTTGGTCTTTCCAAGGGAAAAGTACCCCGGTAGGGCTGCCGAGAGGTAGGCTATAAGAAGTGGAGACTGCTGACTTACTTAGAAAGTTTCGCTAATGCATTCAATTTGTATCTACTTACAGGTGTCATTATTGCAACATTTACCTAGGGTTCTTACTACATAGTTCCAATAATTTCTGAAACCCAAAGTATGTGATGGTTAAAGATTGACACCTTTAAAAGCCTTGGAGGTTGTTTGTGAAACTTGTTGAACTTATAATGTTTGTTTCCTTGGTAATGTATTGTTGGTACTAGGTAGTGCTTGTGGTCTTTACAATACTTGTGCGTTCATAAAAAACTTTATTGATCAAGCGTGGCTCTACTACTATAGAGATAGGGTCCATATCAAAATCTTTGGGGTCTGGTGGTAGCATTGAATGCAACTCCTACGATGGCACCTGGCCAACACTTCCAGCTATGATGAGGGTTTATCCCACGGTTTCTACACCCATGAATGTTCAACTTCGTGGTTCATTTCACTTGTTTCACTATGGATGCTTTTGAGGGTTTTGTGTACTGGCTCATGGTCAACACAGCATAAAGGGGTTTCGTATGCAGAGATGGCGTCTGACGGAGAAGGTAACTTCTCCCATGGAAAAATTACTATGTTTTGCTGATATTTCTATTTGATAGATTTTGATACTAAATCTCAGTGTTTTGACTTTGTATGGTTCCATGGTTTGGCAAGTGGTCGTGTGGGATCATCCTTCTACATGGAAATCACTTGGTGGCTAGTTATTCGAATTTGATTGCGTTACGAATGGTAAGTTCATACTTCACCACTTCTTAACTCCCCCTCTCACCTCTGTGGAGTGTAATGTTGGTTTTTTGCTATGAGGAACCTTGTGAGCCCGGTTTAGGTTTACTACAATAGTTTTGGGTTCCTTGAGGTTGTTGTTGGCTGGACCATTGTAAAATGTATCTTTTGGTTTTATTAATGGACCTGGAGGGTTCTAGTGTAGGGCTTTTCCATTTCGCTCAAAGTTGAACTTTGTAGAAGTTGTAATAATATTACCCAATATAAAAATGGGGTTTATATGTCTGCGTATTTTGTTTATGGAAGAATCCTTGGACCTGTGAAATGGAGGAAACAACTTTACTGCATGAATCTATAATTGATTGGCACAATGTCTAGTTTCGGCATATTCTATTGGTAAGAGTAGTAGTTTCAATATCTGGGTTTGCTTGTTGGTTATTTTCAATCTGAAGGTTGTCGTTTGAGTATTTCACAATAGGAACTCATGCTTTTGTCAAACCTGCATTTCTTAAGAGCTAAGTTTGAATATGTCTACCGTTTAGAAGGACGGTAGGGAAGGTAATGGCCTCTGCATGTTCTATTAGTCTTTATACCTGAAATAAAGAAAGATGCCTTTATTAGTCTCTTCGTTTTCTTTGTATGAAGTAATGGTTAAAAGTTTGGATTCCCTATGTGGCTATCGCGACCCTGTCTGTTGAAATGGGTCTTCAATTCTTAGTTATAAAATCGCTCCAATCATGACCTATTGGTGGGAAGGGAGAGACCCTGATTTGGTTTCCTTACATGCTTAAGGGGATTCACTTTGGATCTTCTTTGTTTCCTTTTCTAGTAGTTGTTTTTACATAGAAGACTAGAAGGATTCGATTCCTGGCCTTGCGTTTTATGTTGAAAAGACTGGCTGTATGTGTTTGCTAAATGGTAATGAAAACGCTTGTTTGGATGTGTAACTGCTTCTATGTAAAACAATATGATATTTGGTTGCTTGGACTATCGTTTGGTCTTCCTGGAAAAGTTAATGAGACTTGATCTCATGACCTTTATTTCGATGGTTAAAAGTACTAAGTTTAAATATGTGGAATGCACTTGTTGGTAGTGGGATCCGATTCATGAGAAAAGTTTGATGTCACTTTCGATTTAGTGGTTGACTGTTTAAATGAAAAACGTAGAGATAGTAGAATGGAATGATACCATGGTTTGAAAGGCAGAAAAATAATAATCATTGCTAGTGTTAAATCTATGTTTTGATGTGTAAAGTGACTAAGAGAATCGATGTTTGATTTAATGCTATGGTAATTTCTATCTAATGAATTTTAAGTATAAAGGCAATAACAATAAAAGAAATTTAATAAGTAGAAGAAATCCCTGCACTACGAATTAGTAAGACGATTCAGACAGAAATCATTTCAGAAAATAAAATAACCCTAATCCTGGAAGTTAGTATGGGAAAACAAAGGGAAGTATTCCGAAAATTCATAGTAGGGTTTCTAAGTTGCTAATTGCATGTTGTCTAGCATAGGATAGCTTGGCTAGACCTGCTAGAGCCTCCACTGGTTTCTGGGCAAAACCTCTAAGTGTTGATAATTTTTATAATGAGAACAATGCTGAATTATTAATTCCAATTTAAAAACCTATGTCTACTATAACGGGAAAATGGAGACAATTAATTCTACATACCTAGCTGTCTTGGCACTTGATCCTCTCCTACATAATTCTAGTTGCTTGGTACTTGATACTTTCTTGTAGAAGCCTGTACACTCGAACAATAATTAATGCAGAACCCGTGGTAGAGGTCTAACCCGTTAGGATGTTTTCCTCAACTAGATAACTTTGCGACTACCATGTTCCTCCCAACCATGATCCTACAACCGTTCCTGGTTTTGCATGGATCCCCCCGAGCTATATTTCAACATGCAAAAGAGATAGAGGCCCTAGGATTACTGTTGGTTTAGTTTCTTGGAGAAGAAGACTTCTCTCTAATTACCATAAGAGAATGATAATGAAAAAGATGGATGATCCCCAAAACTTGGGATCTTCCCTCTTTATGTAGGAGAGTCTTGAGTTATGATTGTTGGAATAATTAGTTTCTTTAAATTAGATAAATAATATTTAAAAGATATTATTTAATAAATATCTAGTCTTTTTCACTAAGACTTTTTCAATGGTTTAATCTACGAGCGATTTCTGATTTAAGCTCTTCATAATAATTATGATAACAATAATTATACTAATAATATTTCTAACCTAGGTATTAATACATTAATAATACTATTTATAAATGTGGCTGCCCACTAAATATTAATATTCTATTAATACTATTAAATAATGTGGCATCCCACTATGCATAAACTATATGCAATAATGTCTTTTATAAATAATTAATCACATCATTATTTATTAAATATTCTTAATAATAATATTAAATCTTGTATCTTTACATGATACTTAGTTTTAACAACTTAAGGGTAAGGTCCACTTCTTTCGACGATCTTTTGGTAAGCTAGGATAGGCACGTCTAGTCTCTCCCTCTTTGCATGTCGGATTCCCTCGTTTAACATGGTAGTTCCCGCAGTATTTGATGATAGATAAAAGATGAATCATTTAATCAAATTAAATAAATGTGTTGAAAGTAAAAGTGCTATTCAAAGTCTTTTTTTGACTCAACACTTTGAGTTCCAGTAAACCCGAGTGCTCTTCAGAGCCTTTTAACTCAACACTCTCACATGGCGTTATGCTAGTGCAATTCCAGAGTCTCTGCTCAACACTAGTGCTAGGATGTGGTTGTGAGGCACATCTAGAATATTTAAGTTGTCTCGGATTTGGTATTCGTTTATCAAGCTTGGAGTGCCCCAGGAATTAGGCCCAACACTCAATGTACCTCATGGCTTACTCCCAGTACATAAACATTCTTCTAGTTACATCGGGGCTTATGCCCAATACATAGGTTATATGTGTGTTTCTGAGTCCACGCTCAACACACCCATAAGTCAAATCATGTAAAATCATAGCCCTGCATAGTAAGTAACAAAGATCATCTCAGTATATATGGGTTTGTACCCATATCAAAGCTTAAGAACATTATTAAAACATTGGGGCCTTCTCACCCCATATACACTCAAATAAAGAAGTCAATCAGGGTCCATGCCCTATATGTCAATATATAAAAGAGTAAATGTAACATCCCGATATTTTCATAAAAATTTAAAAATTTCTAAATCGTCATTAAATACTAATAATTGTAAAATGCGGAAATAATAATGTTTAATAAAGCAGTAATTAATAATTACGTCATTTTGTAGGAACAATTTAACTGCTGTGTTTTTTTTGTTTTTTGATGGTGTACTGTGTCGGCGACACGTCATGAATCCAATTAATGATTATGACATTTATTTGTATGCTTCAATGGTTGAATTTTCGATACATTTGGAAAACAGAATTCTCCTCGACAAGTACTGACAGTTTAAATTTTCTAGATGATGATGAAAGGGGTCCCACAAGGTGCCCCGAGGCTTACTTAGCTACTCAGCTAAAGAATTGTACTCGTCCTTCAAGCGCAGATTCGCAGGTAAGAGATAGCGATAATTTTCAGAGTGTTCAATAACCATTTTAAAAAATGATAACTGCTAGTACTTGACGTCAAAGGTATGGTTTATTTTCAATTTTTTTGTAAGAAGTAACTTGGCTAGCTCAAACTGCAGTAGTCATCAATTCCAGAGTGTGGTTGTTATCAGTTTTCTGTACTAAGAGTTTATGGCTTCTCTTATTATCATTCCATAATTGCCTTGCCGCTTTTTAAAACAATCTTTGTATAAATTTTGACTTGTGACAATTCTAAGGCAAGGGAACACGGTCCTATGCACACCATAGTGAGAGTGGAAAGGTGATTCTAAGTTCTTTATTACCCTAGCAATTAACATGAAAATGTTAATACATTAATATCCTACCATGCAATTTATACGATGGTTCCTTGGGTAGCAACTATACCCTAAGGGTGTATCCATATAAATTATTACATGAGAAAACCTTGAAGAGATTTATAATGGACTTTATGATGAACTTTATGTTAGGTGGGGGTGGAATCTATCCATACCTTAGGATTGAATGTGACCTAGGTGGATGTTTTATGTTATGAGTACACTTATATTGATTTAAATGGAACATACCAAGTCTTTTACACATGTTGCCGATGAATGTTTTAACCTTGGTATAAATTATAAAGTTGATGCAATAAACGTTGATCGTTATCATTGACAGGTGGAATGATGGCATTGTAAAAAGTTTGTGTACGAAATCAAGGGTATCGTAAATGATTGGATTTGTAATCAAGTCGCCTGGCCACAACGTTAATGGTAATATTGCGTGCATGTTGTAATGGGTGTACATCTTGTGAGAAGGTTCGCCAAAGCTGAGTTGTAACGGGCCTCCTACCTCGATGTCAACAGAGTTGGAAACTCCGTGGCTTGGGAGGTGGATGGGTGAGTTAAAATCACATCTACCACCCTCCATCATGGCTTATTGAAAATAGATCTCCGTCGTTGATTGTTGTGCATTGGGATTGTGGTGAACCCTAACGTAACTTACAGGATATTGTAACATTTTCTTGGTCATTGTTTCGGTGGTAGGGTTTGGGGTGAGGCCAACTGGCCATAAGGCACTTAGGTTTTTGACGTTTTTAGCCTCCTTCAGGCTCGAACCTGAGACCTATAGCAACCTCCAAATTGTAAGTGAATGCTATCAATGGAGGCCGAGTCTGGAATTGAATAGTGTAGGAACCACAAGGTTTAATGAGTGCATCTGTTGTGGCATTGTAGTGACTTGAAGGTCTGGGGTTTCAAAACGGGTTGCAAGTTTCACAAGTGTCAACACAGTGTGTCTACAAGTTGGGTCCTTCTCCTTCGAAGTGGATAGATGGCTTCGTCATTCGACACAGGTATAGTGGTGTTGCAAAGGTTTAGCGTTTTCTTTGTTGCATGCATCAATATTTCATGAATGTTATCTAACTCTGAGCATACCTGCTTGACAGGTAGCTCTCGGCGAACAACAATGTGTCGGGAAAGTTGACGGGGAAAAGGGAATATAGCGAACCCACCTGTAAGCTTCGGTGGTACCCCTACCTTGTGGTTCTCCTGGATTTGGACTTGGTGAGCAGGGTGTTGGAAATGTGTCTTCTCGGCAATGGCCTTTGCCTCGCCTACAACTTTGGGGAAACGTTACTATTTATGGTTTTGTTGTTAGCGTAGATGATGTAAATATTTTCTAAAATGTGTGGCCAGCCTTCCCTCGGCTCGGCGAGCTTGATAGGGTTGGAACCCTCATTGTTGCAAGGGATTTCACAGCACTAAGCTTTTTATGTTTATCGTTTTGCACTTCTAAATCGATGGAAGAAACAAGTGTGGAATAGTGTTGACTATGGTTTTGTTTTGGCAGTAGCTGTGTAGTGTAAAAAAAGAATGGTTTTTGAATGGAACCCTCAGTAAACAATGAGGCGATCTGTAGGATGCTGCGATTGTATTTTTAAATGGAAATGTTCCTTGCTACGGTTTTAATATTTACGTATGGTGTTTTGAACTCTCATCTTCGAATTGGTTTTAAAAGAATGAAACGCATGTTTTTAAGTGTTTATTCAAAGGATGGCTGTAAGCCGATAATGGAATACCTAGCTTAAAAAATGTCTATGCATACTTGGGTTAAACTATTAATAAAAGGGTATTAGTTTTGGTTTGAATACAACAGTGTTTGATGTTAAACCCTAGCCTATCGATGATGATGAAATGTGCTGGGCTGTAATGATGTTTAAATGAAAGAATAAAAGTTCTTGTTTCCACAGTTAGAATATCTATGATAATGAAAACATTTGATTTTGTAGCTGTTAAATGTTTGTAAATATTAGTATGATAAGAACAAATCAACCCTGGTTTGGGTATAGACATGATGTATTTTACTATGTGAGCTAATAATTGCTATCCTTTTCTTTTGGTTTAAGAACATGCTATTCTGTGATTTAAATTTTGCCACGTACAGTTGATAAACAGAATCAAGGAAATTTGCAGAGTATTCCTCAGTTAGTTTAATTTTCCTATTAGTATAACATTTTGTCTACTTTAATTCTATCTCCCTGTATTTGTCCCATTTGGGCCTCTGGAGAAATGAAAGAACAATATAGTACCTCTTGTTTTGCACAAAAATAATACAGTGATGACAATAATTTCTATAAAGATTGATTAGATTCAGATAACGATAAAAATAAAAGAATGGGCACGTGGTTAAACAGAATGCATGACATTGGTTTCTTTTTGAGGAAATAACTGATGATCAGTAAACCCTAGATGCTAACACCATGT
This sequence comes from Larix kaempferi, assembly GCA_027924585.1. Classification (NCBI taxonomy): domain Eukaryota; kingdom Viridiplantae; phylum Streptophyta; class Pinopsida; order Pinales; family Pinaceae; genus Larix; species Larix kaempferi. The sequence goes on along the minus strand of BSBM01000876.1, from coordinate 1,547,297 downwards.
CTACCTTCAGAAGTCAAAAAGGAAAATACTATCAGAACTAGTTTCTGGTAGGTTGTTTCAGCATTTAGAGTTTGAACAGTATAATCTATGCATACAGAGATCTAATCTGCAGCTGCTAAAATATAAGATGCATGGGGAACATAAGTCTATGCATGGGTGTCTCTTTGGGGATTATGAATCTAGATGCATGTTAGGTTTCACGTTTAAATGAACAGATTTAATGCTACCTCTCTGTACTGGAATACGATGCAGCTTCACGCATGGGGAAAAATGCAGAGGAGTCATTTTATCAGTTTAGAAATTTAAAATCAACCAGGATCTAACATTTCTAAGCCACTTTCTAAGAGCATTCCTGTGATTGGAAACATAAAAAACAAAAGAATAGAACTTGAGTGTGATAGGAGGAACAAATCACTCAAGAAGCCTGTTCCACCCAACCTGCTCCTAAGCAGCCAAGATGTCTGCCTTAGCACCCCCGAGCCTGTCCACTAATCCACCAGGAGGAAGGAAGTTCAGAAGCTTAGGGTCTCTACTTGCAGTAGCAAGAAAATTTATCCAGCCTTATAGGCTTAGTAGTCAATGGGACCTGCACCAGCACCTCTGGTCTGTCCTTCTCATAACATTTGCAGACTTATACTTGCACTCACCACAGCCTCCCTATTCGAATCTCTCAGCCATTACCTGATGCAAATGAGGAATGTTTCTGCAAAAAACATTGTAAGAGCTCCCTGCTCAATTTGAATTGCCTTTTATAGGCTGCCTAGGTCTTTTTGTAATTAACTGGTCATTATTGAGATACATGCTCACCTCCCTCCACTTGGAGGGGGAAATGCCACAAAATTAGGGGGACTTGTCCCATACCAACAGCTAATGGTAGAGTGCAAATGCTGCCATCTGTCCCAGTCCTTCCATCAGCTTCCATTCTTCCTAGTGGGCCAGTGAACACTCTTGTAACAACTTTCTTGAGTGTTTGTCTCCCATTTTCATTTATTAAATAATAATAATGAGTCATTACATTCATCCTTGACCTAATTGGTCATAATTACAAAACTTGTAATTATAATTTAACACAAAGTATTTTGTAAAAAGGATAATAGTAGAAAATAATTATTCTCAAAAATTGGGTGGGTGACAGTAAATCATAGGTGCTAGGGCTTATGCCCAATACTCAAAATAAAGCATAGGTGTTGGGGCCGTGGCCCAATATAACAACAAAATAGTTAGTCCAAAATTTGGGATATTACATCCCTCACCGCTTAGAAAAAACACCATCCTGGTGTTTCTAGGGACTATGAATGAGGTCATGAAATAAGGCGGGGTATGCCTCTTTCATGGTGGTCTCATTTTTTCAAGTAGACTCATCTGGTTCAAAGTGCCTCCATTGCACTTTCAGCTAAGTAATGGTCCTCCTCCTAAGATGCACCTCTCTCTTGTCCAGAATGTGGAGTGGTTCAAGCGTGAACTCCCCTTCGGGCTCCACCTGTAATAAGGACCAATCAATAACATGTTTAGTATCGTACACATATTTATTTAATAATGAAGCATGAAAAACATTATGAACTTTTATATGCACCGGTAAGGCTAATTCATAAGCCACTGGGCTCTTCTTGGCCAGTATTTCAAAAGATCCACAAAATATTGGGGGTAGTTTCCCACAACGTCCTAAGCTCAACGAGCTTCGTTTTTCCTTTATTTTTAGAAACACATGTTCACCGAATTGGTAGTATTTGTCTTTTCTTTTCTTGTCCGCATAACTCTTTTAGTGGTTTTGTGCTTTTTTCAAGTTCAGTTGTACGTTGGAGACTAGTTGTTCCAAGTCTTTTAGTAGGTCGGGTCCTAACATAAGTCTGTCTATTGGATTGTCCCTACTCACGGGTGTCCGACATTTCCTGTCGTAGAGTACCTCGAAAGGACTCATCTTGGATGAGGTTTGATAACCGTTGTTGTATGCAAACTCTGCTAGGTGCAAATAATCTTCCCACTTGGTGGGGTTGTTCATGACATACATCCTCAACATGTCCTCGAGGATTTCGTTTACTCATTCTATTTGTCCATTTTTCTGGGGATGATACACGGTACTGAATTGTAACTAGGTTTCCAAACCTGAGAACAATGCTCTCCAGAAGTTGCTAGTGAAATTCGTGTCTCGATCGGAAATGATTGCCTTTGGTATCCCGTGCAATCGAAATATCTCTTTTAAGAATATTTCTGCGATGTGAACTGCCTTGTAGGTAGATTTTACCGGGACGAAGTGAGCTACTTTAGACAGCTTGTCTACCACTACAAAGATGGAGTCATTCTGTTTGTTACTCTTGGGTAAGCCTGTACTGAAGTCCATACTTATTAGCTCCCATTTCCATTCCGGAATGGGTAAAGGTTGAAGTAATCCGGAGGGGTGTTGGTGTTCCGCTTTGACTAGTTGGCACTCCTGACATTTTGCAATGAACATGGCGATGCCAACTTTCAACTTAGGCCAAAAGTAATGTTTATTTACTGTTGATATCATCTTTTGATATCCGGGATGTCTTGAATAGGGTTTCTGGTGAAACTCGGTAAGAATGTCTGATCTAATGTCTCCACTCTCCAGGATGTAGAGTCTTTATTTCGACCACAGTAGTCCTAACTCGTCTATCTTATATTCCTTTTGTTGCTGGAATAATCTATCTTCCTATATCTTTGCAAGGATTTCCATGTAGTAATGGTCACTCTTACATGCCGTTCGAATCTTGTGGTGTAAGTATGAGTTAGTTTGACTCACCGTGTCGTCGTAAAGCATATGTGCTCGACGGCTCAAGGCGTCCGCAATCTTGTTTTCCTTGCCTTTTATATGTTTTAGTTCAAAATGGTATTCACTAAGGAAGTCTAACCACCTGACCTGCCTAACATTTAGATTAGCTTGGGCAAAAAGGTATTTCAAACTCATGTTATCAGTCATTAATAGGAATTTCTTTCCCATGAGATAATGTCGCCACATCTTCAGAGCATGGAGGATGGAAGCTAGTTCGAGGTCATGCGTAGGGTAGTTCTGCTCATGCTCTTTTAAGTTCCTATATTTGTAGCATATGGAAAAATTGTCTTACATAAGGACTCCCCCAAGTCCTTTCTTGCTTCCATCCGTGCAAACGACGAAGTCCCGATTGGGATCCGCAATATGCAGAATCGGTGCAGTAATCAGTACTTGCTTCAGCTTTTAAAAGCTTTCTTCGCACTTATCCGTCCAGATAAACTTGTTTTCCTTTTTCTGCAAGGCAATCATGGGACATGCAATCCATGAAAACTTCTCAATGAACTTTCGGTAGTAGCCAGCTAATCCTAAGAATGATCTTATATCGAATACGCATGTAGGTGTGGGCCATTCTTCGATATATTTGACCTTTTTGGGGTCGATAGCTATTCCCTTCTCTGAAATGATATGTCCTAAGTATTGAATCTGGGGTTTGTAGAAATCACACTTACTAAACTTGGCATAAAGTTGGTGTTCCCGTAGTATACGTAGAATAATTCAGAGATGTTCCTCGTGTTCCACTTCGTTCTTGGAGTAGATAAAAATGTCGTTAATGAAGACTAGAACGAACTTATCGAGATACTTACTAAAGATGTTGTTCATCATGCACATAAAGTTGGCCGGTGCGTTCTTCAACCCAAAGGGCATCACTACGAACTCGTAGTGGCCGTAATGGGTTCGAAATGCAGTTTTGTTGATATCCTCATCACGGATTCTTACTTGATGGTATCTGGATCGCAAGTCGATCTTTGAGAAGATCTTCACTCCTCCGACTTGGTCAAACAAGTTGTCGATTCTAGGTAGTGGGTAGAGGTTCTTAATGGTCATCTTGTTGAGTTGGCGGTAATCGATGTACATCTGCATCCTTTTTTCTTTCTTCTTGACGAAGAGTATCGGTGCGCCCCAAGGGGACACACTTGGTCGAATGTACCCTTTGTCTATTAACTCTTGTAACTGAAGCTTGCACTCCACCAATTCTGGTGTGCTCATGTGGTATGGGGCTTTAGAAGCTGGTACTGACCCGAGTGTTAGTTCGATGGAAAATTCTAAGTTTCGTTTGGGTGGTAATCCCAATATTTCTTTGAGAAATACATCTTTGAAATCTACGAGGACTGGGAAGTGTTCGATCTTCTGTTCCCTATTAGTTTCTATGTTTTGGATATTGATGGAAAAGAGTTTTCAACCTTTTCTGATACATTTCTTTGCTTGTAAGGTGGAGATTTGTCATACCGACACCTTCTTAGGGATACCCTGAATCATCTTCTAATTCCCCTGGTCATCCCTGCAGAGTAAGGATTTGTTTAAACAGTCTAGTAGGACATGGTGTTCTTCTAACCAATCCATGCCGATAAGTACATCATACAACCCTAGGGGTAGAATGTTTGATTCTAGCCTAGTTTGGAAACCGTTTAAGTCTATCTCGCAAGTTTTAACTAACTCGGAGAGCTTTGATTTGGTACTGGTGGCTAGTTGTACTAGCCACAGTTTCTCGTGAGGCTCTCGGTTCAGCTTACAAGTGTCCACTAACTTAGGGGAGATATAACTTCGGCAAGTGTCGGGATCTATTAAAACTGAAACGGCAGTGTTAGAGATCTTACCCTCAATATCAACCATGTTGGCTTGGTGATCTACCTGTCAGCCATCAAGAGTGGCATAAATCCTGGGTGTCTTCGCCATGTCTCCAACGATAGGTTCTGCTTGGACATTGTGCAAAACTCCGTCCGTTTTGCTGGGGAAATCTTTGTAGTAGTGTGGCCATTGACATTTCCAACAAGAAATGGTTGGTGGGACAGCTTTTGTCCCTTTTTTAAAAGCTGGCCTGTTGATCGGTGGTGGGGGTGCACTTGGTCATGCTTGAGTTCAATTGAAGCCTCTATTGGATGGAAAACTATTGTTATGTTTCCGGTATGATGGAGGTCTGAGTGAGTCCTTTTTCATACTAGATGTAGGTCCACCACCTGTAGGTCTTCGTCATCACTGGCCATACTGTGGAATCCTCATGACTTATTACGTGCGTCACAAAACCTCGAAAGAGCATCCCAGGCTGTTACGAGCACACGGCTCTACCTATAGGATCTCCCAGGGCCATATTATATGTGACCTCACCACAAAATCTCGCAAGAGCATCCCAGGCTGTTACGAGCACACAACTCTACCTATAGGATATCCCAGGGACAGATTATATGTGGTCACCCCAAAACCTCGCAAGAGCATCCCAGGATGTTACGAGCACATAGCTCTACCTATAGGATCTCCCAGGGACAGATTGTTTGTGGTCATGGCAAAACCTCACAAGAGCATCCCAGGACTTATTATGGGCACACAGCCCAACCTATCGGATCTCCTAGGGACATATTATATGCCATAGGACAAAACCTCGAAAGAGCATCTGCCAGATATCCCAAGGCCAGATTATATGCCATAGGCAAAACCTCGAAAGACTATCTACAAATCTCCCAGGGCCAAATTATATGTCCTCCCAGAGCAAAACCTCGAAAAAGCATTTGCTAGATATCCTAGGGCCAAATTATATGCCATAGGAAAAATATCGAAAGACTATCTACAAGTCTCCCATGGCCAAATTATATGCTCATCTGCACAACCTAATCCACTGCCATAGAGTATCAACCTGATACTCACAATACATCATCCTGATGTACACATGATCATCCTGATCATCATCACTATAACATCCTACCGCATGTCATCTAGAGCAACATCCTGAAGCTCGTCATCCATGATCATCATGATCATACAATGCATCTACCTGATGCATACCAAGTATCTACCTGATACATATCATCATACATGATCCACCTGATCATACAATGTATCCACCTGATACAAATACAAATACATGATACATATCACCATACATGATCCACCTTATCATACAATGTATCCACCTGATACATATACAGATACATGGTCCAAGCATCCAACATGATGCATATACAAAATACATACAAATGATCCTACTGATCATATCCAGCATCCAACATGATGCATACATACATATAAATGATCCAACTGATCATATCTAGCATCCAACATGATGCGTACATACATATACATATAAATGATCCAACTGATCATATCCAGCATAAACTAGAACATCATCCTGATGCTCATCATCCAGTGCTTACATCCACAGCCATGTGAAGGATCCTCCTTCCAACATGCTTGGAATGGCTTCAGCAAATGTGTCCATCACTTCTTCCTCGAAGTGCCATCAATCTGAATAATGCCAAGCCTCTCCTTGAAGTACTCGAACTTCACCCTGTCTAGTGGCTTCGTCACCACATTTGCAATCTGCTCATCCGTCGCAACGTACAGGAGCTTCACAGCTCCTCTCTACACCATATCCCTGATATAGTGATATTTTATCTCTATGTGTTTCGACCTGTCATGAAACACTAGGTTCTCGGACAGCTTCACACAACTCTGGTTATCACAGAAGATACCAATAGCATCCAATGGGAGATCAAATAACTCAGAAAGTAGCTTTCGTAGCCATATTGCCTCACAACTAGCTGAACAGGCTGCAACATACTCTTCCTCAGCTGTACTCAATGCTACGCAGGACTGCTTCCTACTAAACTAAGAGATCACACCTGATCCCATACTGAAGCAACACCCAGATGTGCTCTTCCTATCTGTAGCACTACCAGCCCAATCTAAATCAACATAACCCTGCAGGTTAAACTTTTGATTCGCTTCATACTTGAGCCCATAATCGATTGTACCCTTCAGGTACTTCAGAACATGCTTTACAGCAACCAGGTGAACACTCCTCGGATCCGTCAGAAACTGGGTCAATGTGTTCACAGCAAAGCAAATATCTAGTCTCGTGTTCATCAGGTACATCAAGGACCCAATCATCTGATGATACATAGAGACATCAACAAGCTCAGATGAAGCATCACATAGAAGCTTCAGATTCGATGCCATAGGTGTGGCCATGGCCTTCCAATCCATCATCCCGAATCTCTTCAGGATATCTACTGTGTACTTTCCTTGACCAAGGAAGATCCCACCTCCACTTTGCCACACCTCCATACCTAGGAAATAATGCATCATTCCCAAATCTTTCATATCGAACTCAGCAGCAAGTTTCCTCTTAGTATCTGCAATCAGTCTATCATCTCCTGTTACAAATAAGTCATCCACATACAGGAGTAGAATCACAGGATTCCCTTCATCAACTTTGTAGTAGAGGTTGGAATCCGCTTTACTCTTGGTAAAGCCCAAACTAGATAGGAAATTTTCCATCCTACCATGCCAAGTTTTGGGAGCTTGTTTCAAGCCATACAAGGCTTTCTTCAATCTGCACACATATGACTCGCTGTCATGTATTTCAAAACTGGGTGGCTTCTCCACATTTACTTCCTCTTCAACTACACCATTCAAGAAAGTAGTCTTGACATCTATCTGGTGTATTTTCCATTTCATTGCTGCAGCCAGAGCAAGTACTATTCTGATGGAAGTATACCTGGCTACAGGTGCAAACGTTTCTTCATAATCTATTCCCTCTTTCTGAGAGAAGCCACGAGCTACGAATCTTGCCTTGTATTTCTCTACACTTCCATCTGCAGCATGCTTGATTTTGTAGATCCATTTGGAAGTCACAACAGACTTCTCTTTAAGTCTTGGGACAACATCCCAAACATCATTCTTCATTATTGATTGGTATTCCTCAACCATGGCATGCTTCCATTCTTTCTTTTCCACAGCTTCTTCATAACTGGAAGGCTCTTTGTTCATAATGTCACAGAGTAAAGCAGCATAGTTGGTATGTGATCTGGTTCTCTTCTTTGCTCTGTGTTCTTTCTCTGGAATGCCAAATCTTTCTGCATCCATGCAAGTTTCCTCTTGTGAGAGTTATCCTCATGGGGTGGATCTACAGGTTCTTGTGGATCTTCAAACTCATGAACAATTTTTGGAACTGCTTCAGTCATGGTAGTGTTTTGAAATCTAGTTTCCTTAGGTTCTTCATAAACTTTGATAGGTGCCTTCCTTGATTTGATGAGCGCTGAGTTCTCATCGAATGTTACATCCTTGCTGACATCAATATTCTTGAACCCTGGAAAGTATATTCTGTAAGCCTTCGAGCTTTCACTATAACCCACAAAGATACCCTTCTTTCCTGAAGGATCTAGTTTAGTTCTATTTTCCTTTGGGACATGAGTGTATACTGGACAACCAAATATTCTGAGATGACTGACTTCAGGTTTCTTACTAGAAAAGACCTCTTCTTGTGTCTTGTTGTCCAATATCTTGTGGGGTGTTCTGTTTTGCACATATACAGCTATTCTAGCTGCTTCTGCCCATAGATGCATAGGTAGATCCTGGTCATGCAGCATTGCCCTTGTTGCTTCCATGATTGTTCTGTTATTCCTTTCTGCAACTCCATTCTGTTGAGGATTATAAGGAGCAGTCAACTCCCTCTTAATCCTTTAATCACTGCAAAGCTTCTTAAAGTCACATGAGGTGAATTCTCCACCATTGTCAGATTTGAATGTTTTGATCTTCTTGTCAGTTTGATTCTCCATCAAGGTTTTGAATTCCTTGAACTTATGAAGCACCTCATCTTTATTATTTAAGAAGTATACCCAAGTCTTCTTGGAAAAGTCATCAATAAATGAGACATAATAAACATACCCACTCAGAGAACTGGATGACATAGGACCACATACATCTGAGTGGATGCCATTTCCATGATATCTTTTGCCTTGCTTTCACTACTTGGGAAATCCTTCTTAATGTTTTTACCTTTTGCACATCCTTTGCAAACACCTTCATGTTTGGTCTTGATTTCAGGAAGACCCTCTACAACCTTACCTGCAATTGGAAGTGCCCTATAAAGCATATGAGCAAGTCTTCTATGCCAAAGTTCACTTGGCTCCATGGATTCATGTATCATGGCATGTTCACGTTGACCCTTCAATTTGTACAATCCTCCCTCTTGCTCTCCAATCACTACTGCATCATCGATTGTTTTACCCTTTGGCCACATTAGGACTTGGCCATCCACAAATCCAACCCTCATACCTTTTGCATCCAATGTAGAGATGGAGAGTAAGTTCTTCTTGAGCCTAGGTACATAAAGGACTTCTTTTATCTTCAAAGATTTTCTAGAATCTAGGTTGTAGGAGGCTTCACCACTTCCTTTGATTGGGTATTGATAATCATCCCCAAGTTTCACCTTATGGGGTGATTCATGTTCAGATAGATTCAGAAAAGATTCCTTAAACCCAATCATGTGTTTGGAAGCCCCACTATCAATCAACCAATCATTACAACCATGGGAGATAGTACCTGTGAGAGCAAAGATTAGAACATACTCTTCTTCACTTGATGAGTCATCATCACTATCATCACTTTCTACCCTAGCCTTCTTCTTTGGAGGTTCATCATCCTCGGCAGCATGAGCATGAAACTTTCTTTTGCTGTCCTTCTTATTCTTGTTGTAGTTGTTGTTATTATCCCTTTTGTTCTTGGGACAATCTAAAGCAAAGTGACCCTTCTCATTGCATGTGAAGCGTCTTAGATCCTTCTTATTCTTTTGATAGGATCTCTTGAAGTGAGAGTGCTCCTTCTTGGGCTTGCTTCTTTTGGTGTGAGCTGTAAGAGCTTGATCTTCATTCCCCATCTTTTCTTCTCGTGCCACAAGCCTTGCTTCTTTTTGTGAGCATTCTTCCCGTAATTTGTTGAAGGATACCAACTTCTTTTTTACACAGATTCCTTGAATAAAAGAGTCCCATGACCTAGGTAGGCCATTCAGAGTGGTCATGACAACTTCACCATTCTCCACCATTTCATCTACTGCTTCCAGTGGTTCCTTAATTTGGGAGACCCTAGAAAAATAAGATTGAATGGTTTCTCCATTCTAAAACTTTGCTCCTTTCAATTGGTTCCGTAGGGTCATCTTCCGATTTATGTTCTTCCTTTCAAATAGCTTGGTCAAAGAGTGAAACATCTCCTTGGGTGTCTTTAGAGAAGACACATGGGGTATGAGATGGTATTTAATAGAATCAACAATGATTCTCTTTGCCTTGACCAAGTTCTTCTTATGCAATACCTTGGCCTCTTCATCCTTTGGGATAGGGATGTCTTCTTTTATATATGAGTCCAACTCATTCTCTTCTAGGATTAACCCAATCCTATACTTCCAAGCTCGGAAGTTATCATCCCCTTCAAGCTTATCCTCAAGCTTGGTGTGGTGAGACATCTTAAAGAGTACTTCAAATGGAAATAGAAAAGATTTAGAGCTTACCACTTGAAATGCTGAAAACTAGATCTAGTCCCGGATTAGGGTTTGTCGAAAAAACCCTAAAAATTAAAAATGTGAATTTCAACTTTCTAAAAGGATAGAAAGATGCACCTTGATGAGCTAATAATCCTAGTGCATTCAGAATTTGAGATCAGCAAAGTTTTACCCTTGAGATTTGACTTTTTGTCCTCCTCGGTTCACTAGGGAGAGCCCTGAATGAGGGTTTGAGTTTCCCGGAGATCTACCCAGCCAAAAATCTCGATCCAAAGCTCTGAACTTTGATTTTTGCAAGGAGCTTCCAGTAATGTCTTCAGATTTCAGAAATTCCTATTTTTGTGGAAACCCTAATTTTAGGGCCAAATCTGAAAAAGCTCAGAATTGAATTTGGATTGGACAGATAGATTCGCCTTGATGAGTAGAGTCAATCTACTATACATATTTGCCAAAATATGTGGAGAGAAACCCAATAAACAAGAAACTCAAGTTTCCGTCACTGCAAAATGTCTTCTTCTCAAGTTAGCTCTGATACCATGTTAAATTTTGAGCATTAATTCACAATACTCTTGGATCTTTATTGAGAGAATAACATATACAGTATATCAATGCATAACAATCACAATAATCATGACAAGCATCACAAGAATCAAAAGCATGAGAGACAAGAGACACAGAGTTTCCGTGGGGAAAACCCTAAGGTAAAAAAAAACCCCACAACTTCCTCAGAGATAGAGAGAGCAATGGATCAACCAAATTACAACCAAAATACACTTGAGATAGTCTCCTAGAGCAGATGATCCTCCTCCTCACTAGTGCACCACTTTCTGAGTGAGAGAAGTGTGACTTTTCGAATGATCCAAATAGAGATCTCCCGATCTCTATTTATACTTAACCTATTTGCCCAATTACACTATGGGGCCGACTTGTCTATCTAGACACATCCACAATATAATATATATTTCAGGGCCAACCCCACACATGGTGGTCTAATAACCCATCAGAAAGTACACACACTTGTGACACTTGTCAATCCACATGACGACACTTCCTTATAGAGGAACAACACATCTCTAATAAGGGTACAATAAATATATATGAAATACATGGACGAAATACATTCCGAAGTTACATATACATCAACAATGAAGTTTATGCTGAATGAACATGATTTGGGAAAAAGTCGATTTTGGATATATAGTCTCATAGGAGTTGATTTAGATTTTGTGTAAAACCTATTTTTATTCTTTTTATTAGGGATAAGGTTAGGGATTATAATGTTATATTAAGAGGGTAAGTCCTTATAATGTGTTGGCAGCATTATTTTTTTTCTTTAAGGAATTTAAATGTTGTGCATTATGTTAGGGAAGTGGATATATATATATATATATATATATATATATGGATGTAAATTGGTAATTACATATAGAGGTATATGTGCCTATATAGTATATATTAACAAATTCTCTATAGATTGTTCCTTTATATTGTAATTATTGTTACAAGTATATGTCTAGTATTTTTAAGATGCAATAAAAATGTTGATTTATGTCTACATGTGCGTGGAAGAAATAAATATATGCTCAATAAACAAGTGGAAAAAGGTTAGGCATCTTAGTGTAGTGATTTCATAAATATATATGAGCATTGTGGGGGTACACATATTAAAGTTATGTCTTATCTAGAATTAAGTTCTACAATAGTTATACATCTTAGTTTATAGAAATAAGGGGATATGTATCTTACTATAAAAAAAATCCTAAATGCATTAAGCATGATATAAGTTTATTTATTTATTTATTTCGATATATCTTGGGGTTGTTACATTGTGGTATTAGAGCTTAGGTTATGACACTTGGCCTGATGGTGTCCATTCATGTTATGAAAAAACTAATTTTGTTTATATGTTGTTCTTCTTCCGTGCATAGAATACTTTCTGTTTTACTAAAATCAAAGTAGAAATGGTCGGAAGACGATCCCCTACCCCACCTATTTGGGTTGAACTTAAATGATGGGGATAAACAAAAAAAAAAATATTAATAATGAAATTTTACAAATAGTAAGGGATTATAAGTTGAATTGGTGAACTTTAAAACTAAACATGAGAGGGTACTGAGAACCCAAGAAGACTTAATGAATCCTTACTGTCTAAAAATGAATGAAATAACTAATGATAAAAATAAAAAGAAACGTAAAAGAGAAAAATAATCCTCTGAATGTCCTTCTTTCAATGAAAGTCCTATAAATAGTGAATCGGAATATTCTAATAATGAATCTGATCGTAGACGAAGGAAGAAGAAAAAATATAAAGATGAGATAACAGGAGAATTTAAAAAAATAAATCCTTTTACCTTTGATGATGAAGTCAATAATGGAGAAGAAGTTGAGGCTTGGCTATCTGGGATGAAGAAGTACTTTACTATGTACAATTATTCCATCTGTATGAAGGGAAAAATGTCCATCTTCAATCTAGTTGAGAAGGATGAGATTTGGTGGATGGACTTAAAAAGACAAAATGAATCAATGATAGGAAAGTAAGTTGGAACTGGTTTAAAAATGAATTTAAAAAGGAATACCTCTCACAGTATTATAATGAGGGGAAGGAAAATATTTTTATGAGCTAAGACTGGGATCAATGTCTATGCATGACTTATGTACTAAATTTTTTTCATTATTAAGATATGTGCCTTACCTAAATGAAGAAAAACCAAAATTCAGAGATTCCTAGGTTGTTTACCTAGATTTTATAAAGACATATTAGAGTTTGATAACCCAAAATTTTTATATGAGGCAATGAGGAAGGCCAAGTTAACTTATGACGAATCTAAAAGTAAACATGAAAATACTTATAATTTAAAGAATAAAAAATGGAATAATTTTAAAAGAAGCGAATTCAAACCCTTTAATAAACATAGGATTTTTCAGAGGAATACATTTAAACAACAACCGGTAAGAACTAAGTATAAAGAAAATCTCTTTGATAAGAAGAAAGAAGAAATAAAAAGAGAACCTTTACAATGTTGGGGTTGTGGCGAGAGTCATTTCTATCGGTATTTTCCTCATAAAAAGGATAATCTTAATATTCATAATGTCCATGAAGCATCCACAGTTGGAGAGGTTTCTCGGAACATATCGAAGATAAACACTTCATTGGAAAATCACCAAGTAGATTTCCAACCTTCCATGATCTAAGTTGATGGTAAGATATTTGATAAACCTATTTCTATATTAACTCATTCTAGATCTACTTTAAGTTACATATCTCCTAAGGTAGCAGATTTATGTAAAATAAAAAAAATATGATTTTGAAAATTCATGGTTAGTGCAATTAGCCACAGGCACAAAAAGAAAGGTAACCAACTTTATTTGTAGTTGTGAGGTTTATGTGCAAGATTTGGTTACAAAATTAGATTTGAACATTTTTCCGATAGGATCATATGATGTATTAATTGTATGGGTTGGCTAAAAAAGCCTAGAGTTATACTGAATTGCTTTGTGAAAATTTTTACTTGTATTGATGAAAATGGTGAAAATAAAATTGTTAGAGGGATTCCAAAAAAGGTTTTTACTAGAAAAATATATGCTTTCCAATTGAAAAAGTGTGCTAGGAAAGGATGTAGATTGTTTGCTATGCATCACCAAAAGTAATGATGATAAAGAAAAACCTAGTTTGAAGGATTTTCCTCTTTTAAATGTATTTAAAGATTTTTTCCATAAGAGACACCTGGACTACATCCAAGGAGGGATATTGAGTTTACAATTGAGTTGTACCAGGAGCAGTGCATGCCTCAAAGGATCCTTATATAATGGATACACCTGAGTTGGTGGAATTAAAATTACAATTGCAAAAAGTAATAGATAAATAATATATAAGACCGAGTATGTCTCTCTGGGGAGCATCGGTTTTGTTTGTTAAAAATAAAGATGGCACACTAAGACTTTGTATTGATTATAGAAAATTAAATAAAATTAAAATTAAAAATAGATACCCTCTCCCCTACATTGATGCCATGTTTAATCAAGTACAAGGAGTGACGATATTCTCTAAAATTGACTTAAGGTCTGGGTACTATCAAGTAAGAATTAAGGATGAGGATGTTGATAAAACAACATTTAGAACAAGGTACAGACATTACGAGTTCTTGGTTGTACCATTTGGATTGATCAATACTCTGGCCACGTTCATGTGTTTAATGAACAATGTTCTCTATAAATAATTGGATAAGTTTGTAATAGTATTTATTGATGACATCTTAATATATTCTAAAAATGACGAAGAGGATGAAGAACATTTAAATTTAGTCTCACAAACCCTAAGAGAACATAAAATTTATGCAAAGTTTAGTAAATGCGATCTATTTCAAGATAAAATTCAATACCTAGGCCATGTAATATCTAAGGGAGGAATGTTTGTAGACGTAGATAAAATCAAGGTGATCATTGATTGGCTAGTTCCTAAGGATGTAACCCGGATTTGATCCTTTTGGGGAATCACGGGTTACAACCGTAGGTTCATTGAGGGGTTCTCAATAATTTCTTACCTGATAACTTCACTTTAAAAGAAATGAAGTACATTCATATGTTCTAATAAATGTCAAGAAAGCTTTGAAAAGATTAAACACTTATTGAGCATCGCACCTATTCTAAGAATAATGGATCGTTACAAGGTCTTTGTGGTATGTACAGATGCCTACTTAGAGCGATTAGGTAGTGTGTTACTGCAAGAAGATTATGTAATAAGATATGAGTCAATAAAAATTAAAAAGCATGAATGTAACTATGCAATACATGACTTAGAACTAGTTGCTATAATACATGCATTAAGAATGTGGAGACATTACTCAATAGGAAGAAAATTCACTTTAATTTTTGATAATATAAGATTAAAATACTTATTTGATCAACACAATTTAAATGCTTTCCAAGCAAGGTGGTTAACCTTCTTGAGCAAGTATGATTTTGAAATAAAACACATTAAAGGAAAAGAGAACAAAGTGGCAGTTGCCCTGAGTAGGAATTTCATTCCACATTATTCAACTGCTTTTAGAAGTTATAAGACAAATCTTGAAGATTTGATAAAAGATGCAGCTAAAAATGATGAAGAACAGTTAAAAATTAAAGAACACTTGGAAAAATATGTTAGTGGAAATGAATCCTCAATCTATTCTATAATCTCATAAGACTTGTTAGTCTATAAAAATCAATTATATATACCAAATTCTGAATACGTTAAGCAATTAATCATGAATGAGTTACATAATAAATCGTATTTCGTACATCTGGGATACTAAAATATGATAACAATGCTAAGAAGAAGTTATTATTGGCCTAACATGAAGAATGATGTTGCAAATTATGTAGCTAGATGCATTCAATGTCAGCAAGTAAAAACATAACATCAACATCATGCTGGGTTACTTCAAACCTTTCCTATTCCAGAATGGAAATGGGAGATAATAAGCACGGAATTTGTAATGAGATTACCTAAAAGGAATAAGCAACATGACTCGATAATGGTAGTTGTCGATAAGTTAAGTAAAGTTGCACACTTCATACCTTTGAAATCTACCTTTAAAGCAATTAACATAGTTGATATTTTTATGAAAGAAATTTTATGTTTGCAAGATATTCTGAAAGTTGTGATTTCTGGTAGAGATGCAAAATTTACAAGTAATTTTTGGAAGTCTTTGTTTAAAGGTCTAGATACATAGCTGAATTTCAGTACTGCTTACCATCCTTAGACGGATGGACAAAATGAAAGAACTAATCAAGTGTTAGAAGATATGTTGCGAATGTATGTAATGGATAAACCAGGTAAATGAGAATATTATTTGCATTTAGTAGAATTTGATTATAATAATGGATATCAAGCTTCATTAAAACTGAGTCCATTTGAAGTATTCTATGGTAAAAAATGCCACACTCTCGTGTCTTGCGATAACTCCATTAATAGGATTGTTCTAGGACATGACATGTTAAAGGAGATGGAATAAATGGTGAAAGAAGTGCAACAAAACTTAAAAGTTGCACAGGATCGATAGAAGAGTTATGCATATTTAAAAATAACTTCAAGAGAGTTCAACATTGGAGATAATGTGTATCTAAAGGTAAAACCAAAGATGAGTACTTTGAGCCTGGGAAGGTGTTCCAAGATGGAACTCAGGTATTGTGGACCTTTCGAAGTGTTAGCTAAGATAGGGCCAGTGGCCTATCAGCTTGCAATCCCTCCTACTATAAAAGTGCACAATGTATTTCATGTTTCTTTGTTAAAAAAATATGTGCATGATGCTACTCATGTAATTGATTGGAATATCATTCAGGTAGAACCCAAGGACGAGTTCTAGATCGAACATTTCTGCATCCTGGACAAGAAGGAACACATGCTACAGAATCGAGCCATCATTAAAATAAAAGTGCAATGGAAGCACTTCATCCCTGAAGAGACAACATGGGAAATGGAGGTTAAAATGTGAGAGGCATATCCCTCTATGTTCCAGAATGATCAAGAGATTTCAGAATTAAGAAAATTAAGGGCGGTGTTAAGAATAAGTGGGGGGTGAGAAATGTGATACCCCCAAGACATTATTACACTCACAAGAGGTGTGAATGACACTTTGCACAACAAACTATTTATTTTATTATTTAATAAAATAAAAAAGCACTTGGATAATTTAACTAAATGAGGGGACACCACCATGAAATATAGAACATGTGTAAAGCAAGCAAGGATATTTTTACCAATCAAATCCAATCTAAAAGCTCAACTACCAAACAAAATCCTAAATCATAGGGATTAAAGAATTGATTGAAGATTTGATTGGCATGACACAAGACCTAGGAAAATTTATATATATTGGTGCAATGAGATAGTACGGGACGTTGTGTTGTGCATTGAGAAACTGTGTTGAGTGTTTCTCTCGTTCATAAGTCTGTCATTCAATTGTTATGGACTTAGAGAGAGAGAGAGAGAAAGTGCCACGTGAAAGTGTTGCTTGTCATTATTATAGTGCATGGGGACGATCTATCTCAGGGGTGGAGTTGGGAAACCAGTCAAGTTGCTTTCTAGTATGGTTGGGAGGAGATGAATCTCCAAGTAATCGATTTCACTAATTCAAGTAAGTGAAATTCTGTTATGTATAAATGGTTGTTATGTATAAATGGTTATTATGCGCATATTTCATTGTAGACTTAATTTTGGTTGTACTGAAAACATGTCATTATCTGTATGGACTTTATATACCTGTTATACATCTCTTTGTTTTGTGGTTATTATTTACATCTATTCTGTTTATACATGAAAAGTATTTTGTATACACGAGGTTTTGTTTTCTTCTCTATCATAGGCGAATACCTGGTTCCGTTTTTCTTATCTCGTTTTATGCTTTGTAACAATAAATCTCTGTGTAAATAATGAGATAGTAAAATAATTTTATAAATGAACTCGAATGGTTTAAATCTTAGTTAACCATAGGGTTGAAAACTAGACAGATGTGTAATCGACTTCTTGCAGCACAAAAGCAGTTTTCGTCTTAAAAACCATACTTATAAGGCATTTAAGGGATCGCATCTCTCATTTCCTTTTATTTCTGGAAGCTTGAACATGGTAACTAGTCCGAATATAGAAGTTAAGGATTTCATTTTCTTATTGATTTACAGTATATAGATCGGTTAAGGGTTCAATTTTATAGAGTGATTCCTATATATATATATATATATCTATTATTTTCTGCAAATTGGCATTGGATAAGCTTGGATTCATATGAATTTTTAACGATATGGATTAAATGTTAATCAATTCATTTAAGACTAAGTAGATCAATTTAATTGTAACCAGGGATTCATATCGAATCCACTTATACAAAAAATCGAAAAGAGATATAAGGATTTGTTTATATGCTACAGAGTAACTATTGTGATACATCGGGGTCTCATTATAAACTATTTGACGGAACGAATATATTCTATACAGACGAAAATTCTTGTGAATTGTTGAGCTCGGTCTCTGGATCGATACATTTTTAATATAAGTAAACTAGTGGAAGTCAATGTTACAAAGTTACTTCTTGTTCATTGTGGTTAGCTCGGCCAAATGCCAAACCATCATTTACGCTGAATCTCTTAGATATTAGGGTTTAAGGCCTGTTACTCTTAGCTCGACGTGGAAAGTCCAATGTGATTTTTATTAATCACTTTAGAGTTAAATTTTGAGCTTGAGAACGTTGTTGAGAACCCGTGAAAAACCGTCTCGTTATGATTTGTTCCACTTGTTGTCATGTTATATCATTGCTAACCTTTTTTTTCTTCTATCTAATTATTCGTATGTTTAAACCATGAGTGTGTCGACTCTGTGATTTGGGTTGTTGGTTAATAATTTTTTTGTCCTTGAAAACTCTTTTATTTAATTGTTGATAATCCTTAAACCTGCCCAAGTGTGGAATTGATCCTATCTCTGCATTTAATTTTATCTGTTGTAAACCAGTGACTTAGGATCGGTTCTGTTTTCAAGTGGAATATCTAACATGAACCGTATGTTTAACTAAGTTACTTTCTTTCTGTCGCCTTAGTATGGTAGTGTTTCCTCTTATCATGGTAAACGAAATTATGGATACTGGGTGCTTGTTTTTACTGCCTTATATGAAAATCGAGCATCTCCTTATGATTTCAGTGTTATGCCATTGTTTACCTAATTCAATGTGTCACTGCCATTCTAGCATTTGACTATCTTTCTTGTTTGTGGTCAAGTTAATGTTCGATTGATTTATCGAAGTGGTAGCCCTGTATTTATTATGCATGTTTTATTACCACAGTATTGGGTTTTACATATATGCTTTGAGTCGATTAGTAGTGTGTAATATGGTTCCATATCATGTATATATATATATATATATATACTCATTCCACTTTATTCTAAGTGAGAATACATACAATGAAGTTTATGTTGAATGGACATGATATGGAAAAGTCGATCTTGGATATATACTCTCTTAATAGTTAATCTAGATTTTGTGTGAAAACTAAGATAAAGTTAGGGATTATAATGTTATAGTAAGAGGGTAAGTCCTTATAATGTTGTGGTAGCATTATTTTGTTCTTTAAGGAAGTTAAATATTGTGGAGTGGATTATGTTAGGGAAGTGGATACATATATGTGTATAATTATATATAGAGGTATATGTGGCTATATATATTAACAAATTCCTTATAGATTGTTTTTTATATTAGAATTATTGTTACAAGTATATGTCTAGTATATTTATATTTACATCTACATCTGTATGGAAGAAAGAAATATATGTGTTTAATAAACATGTGGGAAAAGATTATGCATCTTAGTGTAGTGATTTCATAAATATATATAAGCATTGTGGGAGTAAAAGCATTAAAGTTATGTCTTATCTAGAATTAAGTACTCCAATAGTTATACATCTTAGTTTATAAAAATAAAGTAATATGTATCTTACTAATGAAAAACAAAAAATCCTAAATATAAATAAAGAAATTTTTTTGATTATTACATTATATTTAACTTAAATTTAAATAATTTTTTTCAACTTAAATACAATATAGATTTTAATATATGTATATTAGTTTATACCAGAAAATAAATATTCTAAACATTTATGTTGTGTACCAATATATTATATTTACTTATTTTATATTAACTATTTAAACTATCACATATTATTACTTAAGATATGCATATTAATTAAACATCTATTTTTATATATGTAAAAAACATTTTCATTTAAATATAAATATTAAGTAAAAAGTTGTAAATCATATATATATAAAATAATTAATTAATTGAAACAACAATAATTATTTATTTTAGATATATATATATATATATATATATATATATATATATATATATATATATATATATATATATATATATAATCTACATATTAATTAAATATTCGTTTTTAAGTTTGTATTTAAAATATTTTCATTTATTAAAAAAATTAGTTTTTATGAAAAAAAACAAATAAATAAATAATTAATTGTAAAAACAAAATAATTCTATATATATAAATTACAAGTTGAAATTATGACAATAAGATATTTAAAAGAGAGCATATTTTCACTTAATGGCTGAATATGGGTATATCTGTAATCATGTGCTTACATAATCAAAATAAATTATATTATTTTGAGATTTCAAGTAGCAAAGATTAAAAAAACAATAATGTAATTATGTGCTTACATAATCAAAATAAATTATATTATTTTGAGATTTCAAATAACAAGGATTTAATGTAATTAAGAAAAATAATATAGATCATATTTTCTCAAATAAATACACAATTTCAAAAGTGTAAACCTGAATTTTTATCATACAATTCTAAATATACAAATCTCAATTTTTTCTATTATTTGATTTTTATTTAATATTATGATAACTACTACTGAATTAAATTATTATCTTATTTATTTAGAACAAGGGTGTAAAATTATTATCTAAAACAAGGGTTTATTTAAAACCTAAACTTGTTATTACAGTGTTCCGTAATGTTTTCTTCAAATTGACCACAAATCATTTTGATATTGCAATAATAGGACTACAAATCTTTTTGGATATTAAAAACTATCATTGTGAAGTTTAAGAAATCATTTGAAATATCAAGGCAATGGTGATTTTTAATTTATGTGCAATGTATTCTTTTACTCCCAGAAAACAAAGGCCAGACTATATTTTTGCTTACTTGAGATATCAAAATATTAAATCTTTGGTACGATTAATGGTATTCGTTCCGTCGTTTCACGACGTTTGTTAAAATCTTTGGCATAGTTTCACGACGTTGACATGATTTATTGCTCACTTTAAAAACAACGGTTGTCGTTCGTTCAGGTGCGTTGCTGGGCTGGGAGGCTGTGGGTTTCCTCGTTGTCCCCGGAGTTTGGCTTTGGCTTTGGATTTATTTTCGTCGTCGCTTGCATTTGGTGTTTGCTTGGCCTTCGTCTCCCGATTTGGTGTTCGCTTGGATTTCGTGCTCTGGTCCGTGGGTTGTCCGGGTGTATGTATGACGTATGGCAAATGTAGTTGGTGATCCTCGTCTGACCTATTATGAGGTTTGTTTGCTGTTCACCTGGAACATTGTGGTGTTGCTCTGTTCGTTGTTTTTGCTTAACGTGATTGGTACTCTGGTTGTTTACTGAGGCGTGGTTTGTTTTCATTGTTATTTATGTTTCTTGAAGATGTGGGATGTCCTTTCTTTAAAAATATGTTGGCTTTTCTGTTTGGATGTTGGATTTGTTGAAGATGTGGGATGCCATTTCTTTGAAAACATGTAGGTTTTTTTGTTTGATTGTTGGATTTGTTGTAATCGTGAAGGATATGTTTTATATGAAGTTTATGAGAATTAGTTGTTTTTAAAAAGGTATTTGGATGATCCACGGTTGTCATTTAGTTGTCGACGTTTCGAATCCCAAGTTGGATTCATCATCAAGACAGAATATGTTGTAAAAAGTTGCTTACTTGCGTATAAGTAGTTAGGGATGCCTTCTCATCTTTTCATTTTTTCGTCTTCTAAATCTTCATCTTTTCATCTTCAACACCGATGTTCTAAAAACTCTTCTTTTCATCTTCAGCACCAAAGTTCTAAAAATTCATTCGAAAATTATTCATTCATAAAACAATTTATGCTTGAGACCCTAATTCTAGAAAGATCATCCTTAATTAATTAGAAGAACAACTTAGTTAATAATAATCATTAATAAAAGATCAATTTAATTGAAAGATAATCAAACAAAATTAATAATAATCATTAAAATAATGATTATTAAAAGACCTTTACTAATGAAATAATACAACTATATAATAATAAAGGTCTAAAATAAAAATAAAATAAAACACGGGTCTCAATGATAGTTAATTAATAACTCATTATTAATAAAAGGTATAACTTATACCTTTTATTAATAATCAATTATTAATCAATGATAGTTAATTAATAATTGATTATTAATAAAAGGTATAACTTCTAGAAAGATATGAGTGTAAATAATCATCAAATTATCCTTAATAATTAAAAGATTAACCCATTTAAAAGATAATCAGGAAAATTATTATTAAAATCATTAAAAATTATAATCCAAGGATAATTAAATGACCTTTTCAATAGGAAAATAAAACTATATAGTAAAAAGTCTCAAACTCAACATATCTCATTAATAATTATTAATGGTCCTTATATAAACAATGAATTAATGAATGACAAGTGTAAATAATCATCAAATTATCTTTAATAATTAAAAGATTAACAAATTTAAAAGATAATCAAGAAAATTTTATTATTAAAAATCATTAATAATTTAACCGACCTTTTCTATATAGTATTTATTTCTCTAAAGGTCTCAAAATCAGCCTGTCTCATTAATAATCAATTATTAATAATTATTAATAAACAATGAAAAATTAATGATAGTCCTTATACCAATAAGAAAACTCACAGATGAAATGGAAGAGACGAGTCGGAGGCTAGTGATACTGACCAAAGAATGTGATAGTTATAGAAATATACCTGGTTTTATCCATTACCTTCCTTGTTTACCAGAGGTAGCCATCTCTCGCTTATTTCAAGTCCCCCGTCTCTATTTAGGTTGTTTGGGTGCTTTATGATTTCCAAGGCCTCTCTCACCCTTCGTTTGTAGTAGTGGTCTTCCACCGTGAGCAACTCCGTGTTTTCTAGGCAGACCTGGTGTTTTGTTTTGAGGGAATGCTCTGCGAGTGCGGAGGTGTTTGCCCTCTCTCTTCTTATGTCTGCTCCATGCTCTTTCAATCTAATTTGAAAAGATCGACCTGTCTCTCCTATATAGCTCCTCCCACACGAATAGTTTACCTTATACACCCCCTTATACTGGTGCTAATCAACCTTGTCTTTCACTGACCTCATTTTCTGTCTAATGGTTTCCATAGGTCTGAAGGAAGTCCAAACTTCTTTTTTCTTCAAAACCCTTGCAATTTTGTCGGTTATTCCATGGATGTAAGGGAGGAAGGCCTTGCGAGTCTTCCTCTCCTTTGTGTGTTGAGTCCATTTTTCTGCTTTTTTCATTGCCTTATGGATGTCCTTGTTCTTGTTTCCCGGGTTACTGAAGACAGAGGTTAAGTGGTCTTTCTCTTTTTCGAGATGCTCCTTGTCAGATATGCGGAAAGCTCTCATGGATAAGGTGTTGATTACCCCAATTTTCTGAGAGGAGTGGTGGTGTGAGTGAGCGTGAAGGTAATTTTTTGAGTGGGTTTTCTTTCTGTAGACACCATGGCTTAGGGTTCCATCTTTATTTTTCTTTATTAGCACGTCGAGGAAGGGGATGCTCCCATCCTCTTCAATATCCATAGTGAACTTAATGTCCTCCGAAAGTTGTTTAAGATGCTCATGAAATTTGTTCAACTCGTTAATCCCATGGGGCCATCTTACATTGGTATCGTCCACATACCTTTTCCACCTTGTGGGTTGTAAAGGGAACGAATGAAGGGCCTTCATTTCGAAGTGTTCCATAAAGAGATTGGCCACAATTGGTGACAAAGGGTGTGAAAATCCTCACAGCAGATCTAAGAGATGATGTATACCTCACAAGAGAATAGTGGATTAAGCAAGAAAATAGAAGAAGAGTGATACATGCAGTATAATGAGCAACATAATAATATGGTACAATAGAACTCAGATAGAAGCAATAATACTTCACACACACTAGATTATTAATCACAAATGGACATATAAATAATACAATGCATGAGGAATTCGAATGCCTAAGGTGGCAATTCGAATTAGCCTTCATGGAGTGATCAAAGGATCACTGGAGTGTCATCGGAGCACAACTAGGTGTCCTCATGATCATCGGAGCGCAACTGGAAGTCTTCATCATCATCACTGGAGTCATCAATGCTCAAGTAACTGTCAACCATCAGTCAAACTAACTCTGGTAGGTGTAACTCAGTGTAACTAAGTGTAACTGAGTGTAACTAAGTGTAACTGAGTGTAACTCAATGTAACTAAGAGTAACTGAGTGTAACTGACTGTAACTGAGTGTAACTGACTGTAACTGAGTGTAACTGAGTGTAACTGACTGTAACTGACTGTAACTGACTGTAACTGAGTGTAACTGAGTGTGACTGAGTGACAACTGGACTGGTAGGTGAAGAAGGGCGAGTTGCTCCCTAAAATCAAGGAAGAAGGGTGCACTAAGCAACTGGAGGGCTAAAACTGAATAGTGAGAAGCTCCTGGGGGCTGGCTAACTGAGGGCTAGGTGCTGGACTGATGACTGGGATGCATGCAAAATGCATGCAAACCCTAAAAGGTGCATGCATGACTGAAAATGTAAATGATCAAAATACTGGTGGGACTAGGGTGGAGTATAGGAATATCCTAACACCCCCCCTTAATCCATCCTGGGCCCTGGTAACTAAGACCAAAGGTCACCCAATACAATGAATAATAACAATCAATAAACCAAGGAAGTGGAAAAATTTCATGGGAAACATACCCCCTCCTCAAAAAATAGACTGTAAGGCACACATAAAAATAAATACTCCAAACTCAAGCATGTGTGATGCTTGGTCATATGTCTGGAGGTATCTTCTTCTTGGGAAGAAGTGGATCATCCTCAAAAAGCATGTGCTTGTACTTGCTCTTCAGATCGAATGTGATGAGAACAAATCCAATAGTATTAGAATGATCCTTGAACCTGTGATTCGAATCAGCTGAGGTAGGATCAAATTTTTGAATGTGCATATAGTACTTTGTTTTCTCCTTCGAACCACCATGGGTGAGATTATGCCAAAAACAACTATTACATGTTTGCTTGAAATCAAAATCAGATTTAAGAATTTCAAAACAGTTTCTTGAGATCTCCTTTGAACCAGCAGGGGTGAGATCAAAACTATCATATGCATGAGAAATTATCCCAAGCAGTAATTGCTTAGAACCCAATTTAGATACAAGACTTGAATCATGGTTTCTTGAGATCTCCTTTGAACCATGAGAGGTGAGATCAAAACCAGTAGATGCATGAGAAATTATCCCAAGCGAATGGCAATGGCCATATTCTTCAATGACCTTCTGAAAGCATGAATTTATGATCATATAGTAGTATAAAAGAGATGTTTGCTGAAGAGGAGCGAATGCATTACCTCCATTAGCTGATTTGACCTCTGAAATAATCATGTGATCATGATGCAAACCAACAGACTCTGGTGCAAGAGAGGATTTAGGACCTTCTGCAATATCTAGAGTGTGAGCTGGCACAGAAAGAGAAGAAAGTTTGAGCATGAGCGGAGAATCTGCAAGTTCTTTGTCAACAACTTCAATATGAGATGATACTGGTTCATGATCTGAGAGACCATCAAGGGGAGCGAATGCATCACTTTGCTTGCTTTCGAATGGGTTTGGACCAATTCCTTCATTATGTATGCCAAATCTTCCATCCAGGTAGGCCCATAGCTCTTTTGGAGTCCATGAAATATCAGGGAAGTCATATGACATGCATCGAGGCATAGCATACATCATGACTGCACAAGCTTTTTCACCTTTATCTAACCAGTCACTCTCTGCATCATAGGATTCGAACTCTCTTTCAAAATAACAATCAAAGAGATCATGTCTCTTTAAATGTGCTATTATTTGTGGTTTCCATTCATCATAGTTGAGTGGAGAAAGAGGAGTAATTCCTGATGAATACATAGAAGCTATAGAGGACCTGCAAAAACAATATAGAATAATTGCAACTGCTACTGCTGCAAAGATGTAGAAACTGCTGCAACTGCTGCACTCGAAATCTTGGGTATGAGGATTCGAATTCACTAGGTGTAATTTGAATTGTCCTTCATGCACAGATCCATAATCAGTGGAGAGTCATCAGTGCCAAACTAGGAGTCTATCTCATCATCAGTGAAGTCATCAATGCACAAGTAGTGATCAACCGGGAGTCAAACTGCGTCTAATTGAGTGTGGTTGGTGTAACTGGCACATGGAAGAACTGATATAGTGAAGGAGACTCAGTGGAGGGCGCTCATGGAGCTAACTGGAGTCAAAACAGTCTATCTAGTCACACTGGAGGTCCAAAAGAGTGATAAGGTCAGTTAGGAGTCAGTTAATCCTTAAATCAAGGAAGAACTGAAGATAACTGAACTAAACTGGACTGGAAGATGAAGAAAGGCGCCCTTCTCATGCAATAACTGAAAAGAGGGCGCACTAAGCTCTAGGAGAGCTAAGACTGATCCGAGAGAAGCTCCTGGGGCTAGTTTGTTGAGGGCTAGGTGCCGGTGCTGATGACTAGGATGCATGTAAAATGCATGCAAACCCTAATTTTGCATGCAGGACTGAAAATGTAAATGACAGGAATGTTAGAAGGACTAGGATGGAGTATAGGAATATCCTAACACCCCCCCTTAATCCATCCTGGGCCCTGGTAACTAGGACCAAAGGGCACCCATACAATCAATGAAATGATAAAAAAATACTGCCTCAATTTTTCTTTTTCCTTTTTTTTTTGTTTTATATTTTTGAATAACTCAAGGAGCCATCACTTTAAGTAGAAAAGAAGCAAGCTTTCATCAGTGAAAACTTTGCAAAGAGACTTGGTAAGCTGATCCTCTGTAAAGTGCGAATGCAAGTGCTAGAGAATGTGCTGAATGTAGCAAGTCTTTCAGGGACCTTTTCTGTCACTGGAGCGAATGTACCATGATGAGTTTTCCAAAAGAATGGAAGAGTAAACCCCATCATCATGCTGCATCTCTCATGGAGAGGTGGATGGCATAATGCAAGGTTGGCATGGTGTGGAAGTCTGGTAGTGTGATGATCCTCAACAGTATTCTCAGTAGTAGCAAGAGTTGTGTGAGCCCATGTTGACCTTGTATCTGGACTGAGAATAGGTGTTGATTCTGGATTGCAATCTTTTTGAACTATGACTTCTACATCATAATCTTGCTCTTCTTCTTCATCGGAAGAGAAGTCACTCTGATCTTGATCGGAATCTGAAGAAACACTTGGAGAGAAAGGCATAAAGTGAGAAAATTCATATGCCTTTGAGGCATGATTAGCAATCCCATTCGCTATAACCTTTCCAGTGGATATTTCTGTGATCTCGACAGTGTTTGGACCAAAAGTAACTTGCTTTGGAGATCCGATATGGGTCATCTGATAAACTGATAATAAATTTGCAGTTAGAGAAGGAACAAACAAGACATTTTTGAACTTACCATGTTCCATATGCACTGTACCCACTCCTTTTGCAGAAACCTGAGTGTTGTCTCCCATCTGAATGGTAGGCCCATCATGGAGATCTAGAGAAGAGAAAGATTCTTTTTGTGTCATCATGTGGTTGGAAGCTCCAGAATCTATGAGGAGAGCTTTTGTGTTTGAAAAACCAGCCATCAATGCATGACAATCATCAGATCCACTTCCAGAATCAGACATCTTTGCTTCTTTTGGAACAACAATTTGGTTTTGTTCAAGAAGCTTGGTTAGAAGATCAATCTTCTTATGCATGCAGGAATTCTCAGGATGGTTTCCTCTCTTGCAGTAGGTACAATTAGGTCTCTTTTGTTTGTCATTCTTGGATCTTGAAGGTTTCTTTCCTTTGCCTTTTTGTCCCCCCCTTGCATTCGCTCCACTTGATTCACCAGCTAAAAGAGCTAGATCTCTGGAGATTGTGATGGAACCCATTTGAATCAATTTGTCTTCTTCTTGAATGAGAGCAGTAGTAAATTTTTCCAAGGTAGGAAACTTCCATCCAGGGATTGACATTCGCCCAGAATGGAAAGTAGAGACAAAAATAGAAAATTGAGATCCAAGTTTGCTCAAAATGGAGAGTACTAATTGCTCATCACTTTTGGTGATGCCACAATGCTTGCATTGAGTAACCAAATTCTGAAATTTTGAGATGAATGTTTGAATGCTCTCAAAATTGCTAGGTTGTAGAGAGGCCAATTCATTTTCAAGAGTGTAGCCTCTCATCCCATCTTGTTTGCCAAAAAGGCTCTCCAATTTGGTCCATAACTCTTTTGGAGACTTCAAACCTTCAGCATGGAACAATAGATCTCTGGACATGTAAAGGCATATGTATCCAAAAGCTTCATCCAATTTGGTTAGATGCTTGACTTTATCTCTAGCTATATGTGGTGTGGCATCTCTTTCATAAACCAATCTTTCAAACCCTTTTTTCATCAAGAAAATCTTCATCTCATCCCTCCATTCGAAGTAATTGAAAGGAGTGAGAAGTATAGGAGAAGAAGGAGCATTCGAATTGCTCATCTTGACTGCTTGAATAAGTGCAAATAGAGAGCTGCTGAATCTGCTGCTGCAACTGCTAGAACTTCGAAATACCTGCAAAAAAACTCTCAAGAATGGAGGTAGAATATACTCTCAAATGGCTCTGATACCATGTGAAAATCCTCACAGCAGATCTAAGAGATGATGTATACCTCACAAGAGAATAGTGGATTAAGCAACAAAATAGAAGAAGAGTGATACATGCAGTATAATGAGCAACAGAATAATATGGTACAGTAGAACTCAGATAGAAGCAATAATACTTCACACACACTAGATTATTAATCACAAATGGACATATAAATAATACAATGCATGAGGAATTCGAATGCCTAAGGTGGCAATTCGAATTAGCCTTCATGGAGTGATCAAAGGATCACTGGAGTGTCATCGGAGCACAACTAGGTGTCCTCATGATCATCGGAGCGCAACTGGAAGTCTTCATCATCATCAGTGGAGTCATCAATGCTCAAGTAACTGTCAACCATCAGTCAAACTAACTCTGGTAGGTGCAACTCAGTGTAACTAAGTGTAACTGAGTGTAACTGAGTGTAACTGAGTGTAACTGAGTGTAACTCAATGTAACTAAGAGTAATTGAGTGT
Organism: Larix kaempferi; assembly: GCA_027924585.1. NCBI lineage: Eukaryota > Viridiplantae > Streptophyta > Pinopsida > Pinales > Pinaceae > Larix > Larix kaempferi. The sequence continues at coordinate 1,518,154 of BSBM01000876.1, read as the reverse complement.
AACTGACTGTAACTGAGTGTAACTGACTGTAACTGACTGTAACTGAGTGTGACTGAGTGACAACTGGACTGGTAGGTGAAGAAGGGCGAGTTGCTCCCTAAAATCAAGGAAGAAGGGCGCACTAAGCAACTGGAGGGCTAAAACTGAATAGTGAGAAGCTCCTGGGGGCTGGCTAACTGAGGGCTAGGTGCTGGACTGATGACTGGGATGCATGCAAAATGCATGCAAACCCTAAAAGGTGCATGCATGACTGAAAATGTAAATGATCAAAATACTAGTGGGACTAGGGTGGAGTATAGGAATATCCTAACAAAGGGGACCCCATTGCTACCCCACTAGTTTGCTCATAGAAATCACCTCTGAAGCTGAAGAAGGTGGATCGGAGGCATACTTCTGCCAGCTTTGCAGTACCTGGATCCGCTACTTTGAATAACACCTGCACTGCTTCATTGAGGGGTATTTTGGTAAATAGACCCACAACATCAAAGCTTATTAGTAAGTCATGTGCATCTAATTTTTCCTCCTTGATGATCTTAATGAAATCCTTGGAGTCTTTGATAAACAAGTCTGTATTCCCCACCAGTGGGCTTAATAAACTGGCTACATATTTAGCGAGGTGGTAGGTTGGGGAACCAATTGTATTAACAATTGGTCTAAGAGGAACCCCTTCTTTGTGAATCTTTGGCAAGCCATATATTCTGGGCGTGATCTCGTTGCCAGGCATGAGGCATTTTTTAATCTTCTCTTCAATGCTGGATTCTTTAATGGCTTTCCTTACCTCTTTTGTAACCCTAGAAATTAGATTTCCTGGTAACTTTTTATAGCTACCACTTGTTTCCAGGTGTTCTATCATCTTCTTGTTGTAGTCCTCTCTGTTCATCACCACCATGGCTCCTCCTTTATCCGCCTTGAGTACCACGATTGCTTCATTATTTCTCAGGTTTCTGAGGGCTCTACGCTCGTTTTTGCTCAGGTTATCTCTTGGGAGCTTGGCTTTTTTCAGGATCATTGCGCAATCTAGTCTCACATCCTCCTTGTCTTCTTCGGATAGTGTTTGGATGCTGTCCTCCACGCTACAAATGATGCTATCGAGAGGAACGTGTTTGGGGGGTGGGGCAAATCCCAGACCTTTCTTGAGGAGGCATATTGTGCTTCTGTCTAGCTCCATATTAAACAAATTAACCACGAGTTTATTGTCATTAAGGTTCTGGTTCAGGCTCTGGTTCAGGCTTTCAACATCTTCATTACGTTGGTTTCGAGCCATGTTACCATAGAAGCATAGGTTTCGAGCCAGGATCCCATAATTTCTGTTGTTCTGCTCACTGTTATGCTCAGTGCCTCCTTCATCTGTAGCATTGGTGGCCACATTTCTTTCCTCTCCTTCTGCGTTGGAAACTCCACTTTCCATCCTTACATTGTTAACAAATCGAGACATGTTATTCAGGCCCTCGATGGCAACGCTTCTTTCATCTGCTGCGATGGTGGCCACGCCTCTTTCTTCTACGATGGCAGCTCCTTTTTCCATTTTCCAATTGCTAACGGCTAGAGGCAAGTCATTGCGGTTCAGGCAACGGTCAACCTCCTCCTTGTGGTTGTCTTTTATAAGGTTATCAAATTTGCGGTTCTAAAATAAAAATAAAAATAAACAGGGGTCTCAATGATAGTTAATTAATAATTGATTATTAATAAAAGGTATAAATTCTAGAAAGATATGACAAGTGTAAATAATCATCAAATTTGCGGTTCTAAGTTCACTATGGATATTGAAGAGGATGGGAGCATCCCCTTCCTCGATGTGCTAATAAAGAAAAATAAAGATGGAACCCTAAGCCATGGTGTCTACAGAAAGAAAACCCACTCAGAAAATTACCTTCACGCTCACTCACACCACCACCCCTCTCAAAAAATTGGGGTAATCAACACCTTAGCCATGAGAGCTTTCCGCATATCTGACAAGGAGCATCTCGAAAAAGAGAAAGACCACTTAACCTCTGTCTTTAGTAACTTGGGATACAAGAACAAGGACATCCATAAGGCAATGAAAAAAGCAGAAAAATGGACTCAATGCACAAAGGAGAGGAAGACTCGCAAGGCCTTCCTCCCTTACATCCAAGGAATAACTGACAAAATTGCAAGGGTTTTGAAGAAAAAAGAAGTTTGGACTTCCTTCAAACCTATGGAAACCATTAGACAGAAAATGAGGTCAGTGAAAGACAAGGTTGATTGGCACCAGTATAAGGGGGTGTATAAGGTAAACTGTTCGTGTGGAAGGAACTATATAGGAGAGACAGGTCGATCTTTTCAAACTAGATTGAAAGAGCATGGAGCAGACATAAGAATAGAGAGGGCAAACACCTCCGTACTCACAGAGCATTCCCTCAAAACAAAACACCAGGTCTGCCTAGAAAACACAGAGTTGCTCGCGGTGGAAGACCACTACTACAAATGAAGGGTGAGAGAGGCCTTGGAAATCATAAAGCACCCAAACAACTTAAATAGAGACGGGGGACTTGAAATAAGCGAGAGATGGCTACCTCTGGTAAACAAGGAAGGTAATGGATAAAACCAGGTATGTTTCTATAACTATCACATTCTTTGGTCAATATCACTAGCCTCCGACTCGTCTCTTCCATTTCATCTGTGAGTTTTCTTATTGGTATAAGGACTATCATTAATTATTCATTGTTTATTAATAATTATTAATTATTGATTATTAATGAGACAGGCTGATTTTGAGACCTTTAGAGAAATAAAAACTATAGTAAAGGTTGGTTAAATTATTAATGATTTTTAATAATAACATTTTCTTGATTATCTTTTAAATTTGTTAATCTTTTAATTATTAAGGATAATTTGATGATTATTTACACTTGTCATTCATTAATTCATTGTTTATATAAGGACCATTAATAATTATTAATTATTAATAATTGATTATTAATGAGATATGTTGAGTTTGAGACTTTTTACTATATAGTTTTATTTTCCTATTGAAAAGGTCGTTTGATTATCTTTGGATTATAATTTTTAATGATTTTAATAATAATTTTCCTGATTATCTTTTAAATGGGTTAATCTTTTAATTTTTAAGGATAATTTGATGATTATCTACACTTGTCAAATCTTTCTAGAAGTTATACCTTTTATTAATAATCAATTATTAATTAACTATCATTGAGACCCCTGTTTATTTTTATTTTTATTTTAGACGTTTATTATTATATAGTTGTATTATTTCATTAGTAAAGGTCTTTTAATAATCATTATTTTAATGATTATTATTAATTTTGTTTGATTATCTTTCAATTAAATTGATCTTTTATTAATGATTATTATTAACTAAGTTGTTCTTCTAATTAATTAAGGATGATCTTTCTAGAATTAGGGTCTCAAGCATGAATTGTTTTATGAATGAATAATTTTTGAATGAATTTTTAGAACTTTGGTGCTGAAGATGAAAAGAAGAGTTTTTAGAACATCGGTCTTGTTTGAGTTGTAGATGGTTTTGGCTAGATTTAAAGCAATTTTAGGAAGCCTTTAATTTCCCATGTTATTTATATTGTTCTTGTACATCAAGTTCCTAATCATAGCCATTCTCTCGATGGGTCAAAGTCCCACTTTTATGAGGAGAATAGGATTGGGCCTATAATGCTTTTAATTTTGAGGTTATAAGTTATAAAAGACTCCTCGATTGGATTTGCTCAATTTTTTTCTAAGTTTCTTTAGAAATAATGCAATCCCAAACTTCACAACCTTACAAAATAATGCGAATAATAAGAATTTAAAAAAAAGCTTATTTTTATTTCACATAAAGTTTAATTTACAATGGTTTTCAATATCAAAATCAACTTTCGAATCTCCATTAATCAGTTTTTCCATTTAAGATTATTATAAAAAAAAAAAAAGAGCTATCCACTCTTAATTATTTACACTCAAAACCTAATAAGTTCAAAATTCAAATAAATATGCAAAAGCTATAAAAAAAAACACAATTAAAGTTGAGATATTTACTCCGACACTCCATAAATATACATTCATGGATAAATACAGTGATATATTTAAAGTGGCATTACAAAATGATACAGACAGTAAGGCTTGAATAGTTGGAATTCAGCAGTGGAGAATAAATATCATACTGATTAATATACATAGTAATCCAGACACACTTGGATGCACAAAATTAATAAAAACAGGTACTAAAATCATGCGCTATAAAAGGGAAAGACCATTGCAAATAAAGAGAAACGGTGTCTTTTATCCTCTTACGGTTTATATGGAAAGATGACCCTAAATCTTGGATAAGCAAAGAGCGGAACTTGCCTTGGAATCGTCACTCCACATGCTTCCTTCATATCCAGCTGGGACGGATCACCTTCAACTTTCCAATCAAAACTGTGCACCAACTGAGCCAAAGCAAGCTCAATCGTCGGAATAGCCATGGAAGCCCCCGGGCATCCTCTCCTTCCTGCGCTGAACGGTATCATACTGAAGTCTGTTTGACATGTTAAATCGATCCGTTCGTCTTCCATGAATCTCTCCGGCTTGAATTCGGAAGCATCCGCTCCCCACACCTTGGGATCCCTTCCTATGGCCCACACATTTATCATTATCGTTGTTTTCTTAGGTATGTAGAATCCTCCTACTGTCACAGCCTCTAAAGATTCATGAGGAATAGCTAGCGGTGCTGCTGGGTATAATCTAAGAGTCTCTTTCACCACACAGTGGAGGTATTTCATGGTTGCCAGACCCGACTCCTTTATTTTACCATGTTGGCCAACGACAGATTCTATTTCTTCCTGTAATCTCTGTATTACATGGGGATGTTTGAGCAGCTCACTCATGGCCCATTCTAACGTAGTTGATGTCGTCTCCAACCCACCCGCGAACATGTCCTGCACAAATACAAATCCAACTATTGCAAAATGATGATAGACTGAAATTTAAGAATGAGGATAATAAATAATCTAGAATGGCAGAGGCCCAAGAGACATACAAGCACAAGAGCCTTCATCGTTTCCCGTGTGATTTTGGTGTCGGTCTCAGCCATGTGGAGCAGCACATCGACGAAGTCTTGAACATGAGGCTCTGTGTCTGCCTCTTTCTGGTCGGCCATGAGATGATTAGCATTAAGATGGTCGTCTAATATTTTCTCAGCGAATTTATCGAATGTCTTATGGATCTTCTTCATCCGGCGCTTGATACCTTGAAAATCAAGCCAATCTAAATACGGAATGAAGTCCCCAATGTTGAAGTCTCCTACACTAGCTGTCAACTGTACCAACAGATCCTTAAACCCTTTGAAATCGCCACCCAAATCATCGTCAGAAAACTTCTTCTTCGCCAGTATTCGCCAAACTATATTAGAAGCGAGATTAGAGATGGCCTTGCTCACATTCACGGCCCTTTTTCCGCTCTCACTGTTCTCCCAAATGGAACTGATCATGGCAGACATCTCTTCCTCTCTGACGTGCTTGAATGACTCGATTCTTTTGGCAGTCAGCAGTTCTAACACGCAGATTTTTCTCATTTGCCTCCAATGATCTCCGTACGGAGCGAAGACCACGTCCTTGGAATTGAAAAATATTAATTTTCCAGCGGCTCTTGGAGGTCGGCTGGCAAATTTCAAATCATGAGTTTGGAGAAACTGTTTGGCCATTTCAGAAGAGGAAACGACGACTGTAGGGACAGAGCCGAAGCGGAGAAACAAAAGGGGACCATATTTGTCAGCAAGGCCTTTAAGAGAACGGTGAGCAGGGAGTATCAATTGGTGGAGATTTCCAATGATGGGCCATGGATAGGGTCCTGGTGGCAATCTGGCACTAATTATTCTGTTGTGCAATAACCATAAGAAGAAGAAACAGAAAAATATACCTAGGAAAACTGCAGTGGCAGCCCCCCCGCGGGCATCTACATATAATGTTGCAGGCAGAGCCAGAGGGAGAGACAGACGCAAATTATGAAAAGCCATATCGCAAATCATTAGATGTTGTAAGTAATGCACTGCATGTTTGGAAGGGAAGAAGTGTCTGGTATTTGAAGCCACCAAGTTGGGGGCACATACCCTCAGTTTATCGGGATAAAATAAGAAAATATAGTAAGTGATGGCCAGTTTCAAATTATTTGTAACTCTCCGAAATTCCAAAGAACATGGGAGGGAGGGACCATGCGGTCACGAGCAAAAGTCTAATTCCTATAAGACTTTCGGCTAGATAAAATATTCAATATTCAGTTTTCGAATTATTTGCAGTACGTTCGATACTATACACGAAATTATTCATGGTGTAGTCATGTCCAATTTTCCTAGAGACAATTTCAGTAGTCAAATTACAAGTAACAATTTTCCTTGTATGAGTTGTCCATTGCAGGTAGCAGTCCATTCGCCAAAGTAGGCAACACTCAGAAGTTGACACAATGGGAAGAGGACGAGTAAGGCCAAACGAAATCTTCTAACAAAATCGAGTGAGTTCCACCATTATAATAAATAAATATGCACTGGACAATTCGAATAATTAAATAAAGGGGGAGGGGCTAACGAGGAGAGGAGCTGTACATGCACGAGAAGTATACACTTTCACTCGCTATGTGATCGGGTGTATTTGGTTGGTAAAATCATCATCGACAAAAAGGTGACTATCACTTATGATAGGGGTTGTTGAAGATGTGATTTCAAACATATTAAATGTATCTTTGATTCTGATATGCAAGGGACATATGTATCTATCTCTCGTTGTATAAGACATCAAGGTTTAGAAAGTATATATAAGAGATAAGATGTTCATAAAGTATATATAAGAGATAAGATGTTGTACAACACCAAAGTTGTATAGAATTTTTCACACTAAAGACAATATGATATTCAATTCTTGTGTCATGTGTATGTTATTAAGTATATTTATAATATACATCTTAGCTCGGCTACATGGAAGGATATTTGGAGTTTTTCTTTTTTGTTTAGTTAAATTTTGGTCCAAGTTTAACTTGAGAGGAGTATGTAGTATCTCATCGTTAGTTGTATAGTTTTGTCACATCTCATTAGGATGATTTTTAATGGATTTTATATATTAAACTTATATGTTATGAATGTGTTTAAGTTATTTGACGAGTGAACACTTACACATGTGCGCGTGTGCGTGCATGTGTGTGCGCGCGTGTGCGTGCTCGAGAGAGAGAGATTGATTATATATCTCATTATGTGTATCAAATTGATCGATTTCGATTAAGTACATGTTAAATGTTTATTTCTTTTATTCACTTATAAACATGGATTATGATATATGATTATGACACATGGATGACAGTTATTGCGTGGAACATATTTTGATTATGATCTTGTCAATGATACATGTTTTATATGATTATGTATGCTTAACCTTGTAATGAGTAGGATGGTAGGGAACTTAGTTACTTGTCAACAAGGATGCTCATATTGGACATGACTATGGAGGTCATGTATACATTTGAGTAAAGTGTGCTTAAGTTAAATCATTGTGAATTTTATTGGATGTTCTTATTTTATGAGTTTTTGATGTGTGCATGCCTTGGGAACAAGACCTTGCTGATGAACTATCAAATGGCTATGATCTCACAAATTAGTACCTTGAGGGAAATTTGATTTTTCAAGGAATAATATACGAGAAACCATTGAAGTTAAGGAGTGAAGTCTCGAATCCATGAAAGATCATGGTGTGGAGTCTTGGATCTATGGAATAGTTCAAGGCGTGGAGTCTTGAATCTATTAGGGAATTTATTCCTATGTTCAAGACAAGTGCATAGAGTCCTAATAAGTTTTGGGGGAACGCAATAGAGGTCTAAAATCCTTGTTATCAAGTAGGAAAACACTACTCAAAGGAATCAATCAACTAGATAGGCCAACGTAGGTTAATCCTTGAATTAATTTAATTCCATGTTACCCTCTTTGGAGGGACTCCTAAGTGATATTATTATTACAATGAAAAGGAAAATTATTAATTAAGAAAAATAAGTAATTAGAAATTATTTTAGGATGACATTTGGGTAGGGTGATTATTAAGAAATATGTAATTAAATAAAAAAAGTTTAAAAAAATGGGAGATTGCCACCTCACTCCAGGGTGGAGAATAATGGGGAACTATTGAAATTGAAAGAAATGATTTTGCATGAGAAGGGGTGAGGTATCACCTCACTGAGAGGCTATAAATATAGAACAAACCATGATGGTTTTAGGGGAGCCATGGAAAATACCAAGATGCTTCCATAATGGCTTTGGGTTTTAAAAATTAGACATAAATGCTATCTTTTTTGGTTGAGGTAGGTTTAATTGGTGTTGGAAGGAAGACAAAATACTTCCTTAATTTCCGTGTAACACACTATTGCTGTATTGAGGAATGGTTTGAGAGATTTGTGAGTTTCATGGGTTTCATGGGGAGAAGTTCTCCCTAGATAAGGATGGGTGGAAAATCAATTGGTCTGAAAATCACTTGGTCCCTTAAAGTTGGCTAGATTTAGAGCATAAGAAAGAAGCATTCCAACCATGGAAGGAATTTTGTTCAAATATAATTTCTATGTTTTGTAAATATATTTTTATTATTTTGTATATATATTAAACTTGATTTTATCTTTGATTTAATAACTTCTCATATTTAGAAATTCTTAAATAAATTGTTGTTGTAATTCACAATTTTATTACATGTATAAAATTTGAATTGAAATTGTATGTAGATGAAGAATTAAGCCATAAATGTAGTTTCGTACTAAATTGAGTTAAGCTTGTTGCTAAAAGTTTAAACATGAATATGGAATCTAAGGTTTCGAAAAGAAAAAGAAAAAAATGCCTCATGAGAAATATTGTTGAACTTATCGCCCTCTTTTCATTGTTCTCTCTTATTTTTATATCTTATTTTTACATGATTACATAAAGGGAAATATTGTTGAACTTATCGCCCTCTTTTCATTGTTCTCTCTTATTTTTATATCTTATTTTTACATGTTTACATAAGAAGAAAATTAGTACATGGTTTATGTATATTAAGATACATTTAGATTAAGTATTATTTGAAAATTATGAATTAGAAAAAAATCAAATTGTTCCTTAATAACTTAAGGATAGCATCCATATGTTATATTTTCTATCTTATTTTTACATGTTTACATAAGAAGAAAATTAGTACATGGTTTATGTATATTAAGATACATTTAGATTAAGTATTATTTGAAAATTATGAATTAGAAAAAAATCAATTGTTTCGTAATAACTTAAGGATAGCATCCATATGTTATATTTTCTATAGGAACAATTAGTTGCTAACAAATAATTTGTAGAAAAGTTTTCCTGCAACATGTTTGATGAAATGTGTAAACGATTATTTGTAGGTGTTTTTTTCACCTATGTCATGTTTTATTACTCATAGAAACAACCCATTGTAAATAAAATAGTAAATCTTGCTTATGGTGAAATTTGATTTAGTTTAGGGAAAATGTAATTTCTAGAATTTTTGGTCTAGTGTTGTAGTATGAATTTGAAATTTGTAAATTTTTATAAATTTACTTATTAATTTGTAATAGTAAATATAGTTGCTTCTTATATATAAGGAAAAATGTTTTTTAAAATGTGCATCAATATATGTAATTTACATATTTGTTAAGTAAATATAGATCTTGAATATATGTATGATTTAATAAACATAATTGTTGCATACATGCATGTTAAAATTCCTTAATGCATGTCGATTTGTTTGGTTGCTAAATATATAAATGTGTAAATATTATTAGTTTTCATTTATTAAAATGTTGAATGTATCATCAATCAAAATATGTAAGTAGGGGTTGGTAACTATTCGACAAATGTCCTCAACCAATTCATGAACCATAATTTTTTTTGATAAACATAACTGTGAAATCAACGAATATACAAGCATAATTGTGAAATTAATGAAGATACATTTTGGAATATTAATAGTAGTTAGGTTTACTTGTTATCTTAAAAAAAAATCATGACTTCATGTCATATGTGTTAGTGAATATTATATGCCCAAATGTTAAGAGATTATAAACATAGAAGCAAAGCGTTTGGAAAATTATGTCTACAACAATTATGATTTTAATGCATTTGAGCATGTATTAAATTTAGAGAAGTAGTAGATTGTTTGTTAAACAAATTATTATTATCTTAATTTTTTTAGGATGTATTAAATTTTGAGAGATAGTAGATTGTTTGTTAATAAATTGAAATTACTTGTCATTTAAAAATATTACTAATTTTATTTGTCAAATAAGTTTTGTAGATGAGTATTAAAAGCATAGGTGTAAGTATTTTGATGAAAAACTTAAACAAAATAATGGAGACCTGTAGAAGTGAATTCCTATTAATATATATTTGAATTAATTAGATAATGTGTTAAAGTGGTGGCGTTTTTAATAGAGATATTAAGTTTATGTACTAAGTGTTTGACTAAATCCCTCAGAGTTTAATTTATGATATTTTCTTCCTAATGTGTGAACAAATGTATACTTTAATCTTGGACTTATATAAATTGTATTCTTTATTTACTAGTAACGACCACATTAATAATATTAATGCGTCTCAATACACTCATAGATGTAAATGGGACACATATTATAGGGAAAAACATTAATATGAAAAGTATGTGTCCAATTTATGCCTATCGACGTATCGAGACACATTAATATTATTAATGTGATTGTTGCTAGTAACCGGTGGGCAGTATACATATCTCCAAAATATTAATAGAATAATATTGTTTAATAATGTTAATGAAATACATATTTCAATGGTTTGATTAATAAAATATTAATAAATAATATTGTTTAATGATTTTAATGGAATATATATTTTAATTGTTTGATTGATAACATTGTTTAATTAAACAATATTATTATTTTATGATAATTAATTAAACAAAATAATTATAAACTAATTAAATTAGATTATTGTTATTTAATCAATAATAATAATCTTAATTATTTTTTTATTATTAAATGAAATTTAAATAATAAATAATTAATACACTAATATTTTTAATAATTTTAGTGGAATACATATTTTAATTGTCTACTTAATAATATTGTTGAATTAAACAATGTTATAATTAAATAATACTATTATTTTATAATAATTAATTAAACAAAATAATTATTGTTATTTAGTTAATAATAATATTAATTAATTAAATAGTTAATAATATATTAAATAATTATTTGTTATTTAATTAACTAAATAAATAATTTTGTATTATTAAAATATAATACCTGGTTATTTAATAATAAAAAATAAATAGAACAATATTTGGTTATTAATATATATATTAAATTAATAATGTTTAATTTTAAAAAATAACATTTAAATATAGTATTATATTATAATTTAATTAAATATTATATTTATCTAAAATAAGGTAAAAAAAGTAATAAGATGCTTATGTTAATTTTGTATAATAAAAGTTATATATATATATATATATATATATATATATATATATAACCATTATGGTATATTAATTAAAAATAATTGAATTAATATTGTGGTGTTTGGGTGAATAATAATATTAAATAATTAGTTATTTATTTATAATAAAAAACTTAGTTATTTAATGCTTTTATATATATATATATATATATATATATTAATTATTAATATGATTATCTTATTAAAGATATGAATGTAATAATAATGGAATATTGTTTAATTTAGTATATTACAAGTTATGTGAATGTATAAGTATATATTTAAATCAATTATTGAATATTTTTTATAATAATTGTTATATTCATGGGGCATGGAAATCTTAAAAACAATATAAGAAAAGTAATATGAGAATATATATATATGGTTGTTGTTATCGTCTATATTAATAATCTATATATTGCTGTTATGATGTATATTATTATTATATTAATAATAATATTATATTATATGTAACAAATTAATTTATATTATTATTTATTATGTTAATTCAGTAGGTTAAAAGTTATATGAATGTATAATTCTACATTTAAATAATGGCACATGAAAATTTTAAAAATAATATAAGAAAAGTAATAAGGTATTTATGTTAATATAATATAATAAAAGTAACACGAGAATATAACTATATATTTGAATGTGATTTTAATTACAGTAATAAAGTAAGTATTGAATAATAATTAAATATGATATTTTGGAAGTAATAATAAAGAAGAATTATAATATTGTATAGCTATGTTGGATTGTGATATCCATTAAGGGTTATTGTCGCATTGCAACATTCATTGAAGCACACATACATTAATTATATTAAAATACATTAGAATGGAATGCGGTATTGTTGTATTAGAAATAAAAGTTTGGATATACAATTTTAGTTCTTGTGAGTTATACTCAACACAAATCGAAATGCAGTCGATTTGCTTCTTCCATATGAGCCGGCGAGGATTGAATAGGGTTTCCCTAAGGGGGCAAGTTGTGTGCAATGGGAGCCACGAAGGATGATTTTTCCAAGTCTACCACTTCCTCCATATCCATCATGTTATGCGACATGTCCTCTCTAACATCGCCGACCACTTGTGCTACCAAGTCCCCAAAAATTTCTCTTTCAGACATAACCTTGACAAAGAGCCACCTCAAAATCTAGTCCGGTTCAAGGTTAGCATCCATGCCCCAATCCTCAATTCTGCGACTCACCTCATCATATTCCAACCGCAAAATCGAATCATTGATATGGGTGGGAATACCCTCCACATATTCCCTCCCCACCTCCTCTTTCACCACATTTCTATGTGCTTGTACGCCTCCCCCTCGACGACTATCCATTCTTTGGCAAGGGGCCATTGCCAAAACCAAACCCTTGCAAAACTTTATACAATGAATATCATAATGCGACAAAATCCATTAAGGAACATAACCATAATGAGATATAACCATGGAGAATTGTCGCAATCCAACATAGGTGTTAATGAACATCACAATGCGACAAAACCATATTATGTCGAAAAGTGACATACTCTTTGATGAACTTCATATTGTGATATTAAGGAACATAACCATAATGAAACATGACCATAATTCTTGATGAACGTCGTAATCCAACATAACCCTCGATGAATGTCATAATGAAACAAAACCATTAAGGAATGTCACAGTCAAACGTAAGTCTCAATGAATGTCGCAACGCGAAAAAATAACTGTACCATCTCAAAAAAATCACAAAAATTTAAAATTTTTACATATAGCGTAACAGTCCATAAAATCCAGTATTATACTTCTGGAATTTCTTTTATCTTGTTATTTGTATAAATGTATCTTGCATTCATTGATGTTATTTTCATATTGACAAAATCGTCATTAATTTCAGAGTCCTTTAAAACATTGAAGTGTGACTATGGATCTTTATTACTGTTTGAAAATATTTATGTTTCCATTTGTATCGTCGTCTATAATACCATGATTGTTTTGTTATTTTGTACGACCATTTAATCGTGGATTAAGTGACTATTAAACTCTTTAATGCATTTATGTCGATATGCAGATTGTTCAAAATCAACACTAATTGTCTTAAGGTCATAGTTTATTTCTTGTCGTCATTATCGTCGTAGTATAATCTGTAAATGTTATGTTGTTGTGATGTTGACTGTCTTCTTTTATCTGAAAGGGTATTCTAGTGATGCCCCAAGGATTACTTAGCTATTTTCAAGCTAATGCATGTGTTTCCCTTTGCGAGGGTTACAGGTGAGGGCTCTTCACGTAAAATCTGATTAAAGTTTTTATGCTTAAAAAGAGCTAAGGTTATGTTATAACCTAGCTAGATGGATTAAGTGCCACCAAGAAATAATTGTGACCAACTTTAATAAAGGATGGCGTCATCCTAGCCTAAGCGATTTTTAAACAAGGTCATGGTGTTAGTTTGTATGTTGGAAAACATTACAATAAGCATGATCATAGTGCATCCCTTAAAGGAGCTCGGTGGTAACAAAGTGGGTATTATAACTATATGGCAGTGGGTAAAATTTATTTGTAAGTGGAAGACAAGCCAGCCATTTAATGTGTTCACGTGAACTTTTGGTGAAAAGAATCCATGCATGGAAAAACCCTATCTCTATGCTGAAGGTTTGGTAATAACACTTGTTGTTTGTTTTCGAAGGTGGGAGAGCCGAGCTCTCTGGCCGACATGGCCTTCTAAGAAACCCACACACAGTTTTAGTGTGATGTTAAATGAAAAAGGGTCTTACAGAGTTCTATCATTGCTAAAGTGTTAAGTAAGTTACTTTGATTCGGTCAAAGGATAGCTATGATCTCTACCTTCAAAGTTTCCAGCTATTTACAGAGGTAAGGTTCGGCTTTAAAGCTTAACCTGTTTTGTTCTTTTAACATTTCAAGTTTATGATAATATCGTTTATCCTTTACTAACTATTGGCATATGTTTGGAGAGGTTTTTCCTCCACCAAATCCAGTTGCTCCCTGGTCTCGACTCATGGTCTCGGCGTTAGCATAACAGAGGGGTGACGATTCCAGTGGTTGGAAAACCCTGGTATGCCTCGGGCCTTCAACACAATGCCTTTGTCAACACTTGCTTGTATTGCTTGCTGTCAGCATTGGTCTTTTTTTTATATGCACTTTGAAGCCAAGGTGGCGTTCATGGACAGCGTGTGTTATTTGTAATTGTTTACTGGTTGTATGTCTGGGGTTTCGACCATCGTTTCAATTAATAGAAGGATACTTTGTTATTTTTGTTATTTAATACCTTGTTCTTATATCTTTCAAGACTCTTTCTATTTGGTTCTTTGTTCAATGAAACCCCCATTCTGTTTATAAAATGGTGGTGCATAAATGCCTCAACAATAACCCTTCTTTGGAAAAATGCATTTTGGTTTTAATGATACACCGTTATTGAATCTATTCAAAAAGGTATTTAGTTCGTAAGAGGACAGGGTTCAATACTAGTTCATACTCTGTCAAATATGTTTTAAATAAAAATATTAGCCCGCAAAGCCCTAAAATGAATGTTGTTTGCTTATTTTGTTGTTATCGTGCAATGATAGGCCGAGAATGGCTCTGTCGAATGATGAAGAAGTGTGTAAACAGATTTTTGGGCAAAGCCCTACCTATAAGCTATATTTTTATTATTGAAAAGTTTTAACGCCATTGAAGGCTCTATTACTAAGAGCGTCTTCTTACTTCGAGTGAAGATATGAAGCCCTGTTGTTATTCCTACTGTGAGCGTCTTCTTACTTCGAGTGAAGATATGAAGTGGGAAATGCCCTGTATGTTACGGGACTTGAACCCATACATTTATTTCTTAAAGAAAACCACTATGTGCTAAACCCTAAGGACAATCGTAGTTATAAAGTAAAGGATACTGGGTTTATTATTTAAAGTGGTTGTTGATCTTGAATACGTTTCTTTCCGGGATATTATAATTGTAATGATGTAAGGGTTTTTTCCCCCAAAGTCATCTACAATGACTCTGTTTTCATACTGTAATTATATTTGTATTATAATAACACTTGAGATGGTAATTAGGATAATAAAGGGACTCGATTCCATTTTAAGACTAGTTATAATTCCAGAATGTTCTTTGAACATTTACACTTTGTTTTGTAATAAGAGTTTTTATATTACTTTGTTTACAATTGATAATGGAAGGTACTTTTTATATTTGAACATTTTATTTATTAAGAACTGGGCATAGCCCCGAGATTTATTATATGCTTGAAAATGGAATAATGAGAATCTTTTAACTATGAAATTAATAATTCTGGGATATCCTAATCATGGCCATATTTACTTATGTATTCTGGATTTGATGATAAAAATGCTAGCGAGGTATCGTCAAACTATGGGTTATTCTTTCTGTATGTATTTTAAATTAATAATAATTGTATAATGTATCCTCTAGGGTAAGGATATTGGTTTATGTGAAAAGTACAGAGTTATTCTGTCGCGAATTTTTTCTAATAATAATATGAAAATTTGTGTAATAAATATACAAAGAAGAACTCCATAGTATATATGCTGTTTATATGATGATGATTATCAATGATCTAATTCTGACTATGTTAAATTTTTTGTTTTCAATAGTATTCATTCGATTTCCATTATGATAATTTTAACTGTAAATTACTTCTAAATAGATTGTTGTTTACTCTGTAATACTATGTAAAAATAACTATGAACTACAAAACTTTTAAGTCCTTTTAGTAGTCTCTATTTTTCACTACAGTATATTATATAGGTTTGCATCAAAATATCATTGAGATCAACATTCAGTCTATCAGTATGAGATCATTGAAATCTATCTACGTAAGTTAACTCCCTGTACTAGAGTACATCACCATGGTGAAAGAAAAAATATAGGGAGGGTTTCAAATTCAATATTATATCTTTTCTGATCTATCAATTAAAACATTTATGCATAAATAAATATCATTTATGTCTACCATTCATTCTAACAACTAGGCTAGTATTTAGGAAGCATCAGAAAATCTAGATACATATGATAAAATCTTCAGAATTTAACAACAATTTTAAAATAAAATAAACTAGAACAATGTAGAACCTGTTCGAAACTGTAGGAGTGAACAAACACCCAAAGAAGACCATTCCTCCCAACAGTCTCCTGAAATTTGCCAAGATTACTTGGTTTAGGACCCCTGAGCCTATTCACTGAACCAGAGGGACGAAGATACTATGTAGAAGCAAGACAACTCTTTGTACTTCAATAATCATGAAGACTTGCATACAAAACACTCTCTTTGCAACTCAACAGCATAAGAAAGTCTTACTTTGCAACTCATTAGCTAGCATCCCCTCATCGAATCTCTTGTGTGCTCAACATAACAGTTCCCAGCAAACACAAGAAAAACGTTCTGAGCTTCCTACTCAATTCGATGGCTATAAATATTGCCTAGGTCTTTTGGGTTATTTTAACATTTAATGAGCCACCTACTCAGTTCCACCATCCTTGGGGAACATGACCACATTTTTAGGGAAGTTTCCCCCTACAACAGCTAGTAAGTGAGTGCAAATGTTGCTGCTTGTCAATTTCCTTCTACATCAGTTTCATTCCTCCTAGTGGGCCAGTGAACACTCTTCAATAGTCCTCTTTGGATGAGTGTCGCCTATTTTAATTTATTAAATAATAATAATATCCAATTACAGTTATCATTGACCATCCTTGGTCAATAACATAAAACTTTACAATAAGTTTTAAAGTAATGTTTTTCCAAAAACATAAAATATTTCAAGTTCTAGGTAGGTTACAATAATTAAGGAATGTACCATGGAGGAATGTCACAATCCAATATAAGACTCAATGAATGTTGTAATCCAACATAGGACTTGATGAATGTCGCAATGCGACAAAACCATTAAGGAATGTTCCATCGAGGAATGTCGAAATCAATATAAGCTCCAATAACAATGTTTGATATTATTTTTGGGATTAGTTTTCAGTGTCTGAGAATATTTATTACGATGTGTTGGTTTTTTATGTTCAGCGTCAGGTTGGCTTGACACATGGGCTAGAAATGTTAATCCTCAAGTAAAGAGTATTGATGATATGGGAAACTTTTTCTTTGAGGTCTGCCATTGTTAATTTTTTGGGTCATATTTTCACAAGCAAATAACAATCCTCTTATATTAGCTATATATAAAATTCTTGTTTTCTTTCCTTTGTAAAAAATAAGTCTTTATTTTACAGGCTTAAAAATATACATCGATTACAAGTGAATTCTTGTTTCTTGAGGTCTTCATGTGACTCATAAATTACACTAGTCTTGAAATTTTTCATATAATTCAACATATTCTAATTGTATTTTTCTAGGAATATGAGAATGATTTTACAGTTATGGCACTGCACATTATTAAGTAGGTATAAAAATTTCTTAGCTTGGGGAATTTTGTCCCATCCCCAGGGTTCCCATATTCATTTTTCTCATCTACATATACATAAAGGTTATATTCAAGAGTTTTTAGATATTATTCCTCAAGAAATAAGGTGACACATGTTTGTCTCTTATTGAAAAATATTTTCCCACGAATTAAAGAATGAAACCATGAAGCAAATGCAATTTGTGATTTGAAATCCTATGGAAAACTAGATTTGAGAAAGCTATTCACCATTGCTATACTTAGTAGGAAATAAAACAATAGACATTTTAGAAACATTGATTATCGATGCATTATTCTCGTCTTCAATTCTCCCCATCACTTATTGACGTCACAGTAAATGGACCAATGCTTGGCATTGAATTTGTACATGTATATTTTTCATGATTCAAGTTGTAGTTTATTTTTGAAGTTCTAGTTATATTACACATTGACTTTACCCAATTCTATCATGTTTATGAAGTTGGGGTTACTTATCAAATTGTGTGGTATATTGAAGGTACTTATCATTGTGTCATTAAGTATGTAGATAAAGATTCAAATCAATTGGGTGGATATGTGTTTCAAGTCGAATTCCAACAAGGAGACTTAGTGCTGCTATTGGTCCTCTCCCCAATTCTTAAAGGGTTCTATATCAATGGAAGATCGCTCGCATTACAAGGAGTAGTTTGGTGGTTTGATTCCTCTGTGCCCTAATGATATTGCAATATTGGTATTTTCAATAAAAAAATTATGAAAATGGTCATATCTAATAACCAATTAAATGACTAAATTTATTACTAAATAAATGACTAAATGCACTACAAAATACATGACTAAAATTATTACAAAATAAATGACTAAATGCTGTAATGTCCCTAAAAATAGAAAAATAAAATAAAAACTTCCATTATCGTACTAAACTAGTTAGGAAATGATAATTGTAAATTAAATTCAGCACTGTTAAGAGAATACTATACTGATACTCCTTTTACGATATTTTGAAGAGTCTTAGTTTTATAAGAGTCATGGTCTTACTGGTTGTGAATCCTACAACTTTGCGGAAGCATTGTAATGAATAGAAGTGTAAATCTCTCACCATGGTACAATGTTTTGCAAATCTCCTTCTTACAGTTTTAAAAGTTTGTATGTATGTTCATTAAAGTCTAACTGATAATTCAAGTGGGATGGACCCCTATTGGTGGCGGTTGAGGCCCATGGTGATATGCTTGGTCTTTCCAAGGGAAAAGTACCCCGGTAGGGCCGCCGAGAGGTAGGCTATAAGAAGTGGAGACTGCTGACTTACTTAGCAAGTTTCGCTAATGCATTCAATTTGTATCTACTTACAGGTGTCATTATTGCAACATTTACCTAGGGTTCTTACTACATAGTTCCAATAATTTCTGAAACCCAAAGTATGTGATGGTTAAAGATTGACACCTTTAAAAGCCTTGGAGGTTGTTTGTGAAACTTGTTGAACTTATAATGTTTGTTTCCTTGGTAATGTATTGTTGGTACTAGGTAGTGCTTGTGGTCTTTACAATACTTGTGCGTTCATAAAAAACTTTATTGATCAAGCGTGGCTCTAATACTATAGAGATAGGGTCCATATCAAAATCTTTGGGGTCTGGTGGTAGCATTGAATGCAACTCCTACGATGGCACCTGGCCAACACTTCCAGCTATGATGAGGGTTTATCCCACGGTTTCTACACCCATGAATGTTCAACTTCGTGGTTCATTTCACTTGTTTCACTATGGATGCTTTTGAGGGTTTTGTGTACTGGCTCATGGTCAACACAGCATAAAGGGGTTTCGTATGCAGAGATGGCGTCTGACGGAGAAGGTAACTTCTCCCATGGAAAAATTACTATGTTTTGCTGATATTTCTATTTGATAGATTTTGATACTAAATCTCAGTGTTTTGACTTTGTATGGTTCCATGGTTTGGCAAGTGGTCGTGTGGGATCATCCTTCTACATGGAAATCACTTGGTGGCTAGTTATTCGAATTTGATTGCGTTACGAATGGTAAGTTCATACTTCACCACTTCTTAACTCCCCCTCTCACCTCTGTGGAGTGTAATGTTGGTTTTTTGCTATGAGGAACCTTGTGAGCCCGGTTTAGGTTTACTACAATAGTTTTGGGTTCCTTGAGGTTGTTGTTGGCTGGACCATTGTAAAATGTATCTTTTGGTTTTATTAATGGACCTGGAGGGTTCTAGTGTAGGGCTTTTCCATTTCGCTCAAAGTTGAACTTTGTAGAAGTTGTAATAATATTACCCAATATAAAAATGGGGTTTATATGTCTGCGTATTTTGTTTATGGAAGAATCCTTGGACCTGTGAAATGGAGGAAACAACTTTACTGCATGAATCTATAATTGATTGGCACAATGTCTAGTTTCGGCATATTCTATTGGTAAGAGTAGTAGTTTCAATATCTGGGTTTGCTTGTTGGTTATTTTCAATCTGAAGGTTGTCGTTTGAGTATTTCACAATAGGAACTCGTGCTTTTGTCAAACCTGCATTTCTTAAGAGCTAAGTTTGAATATGTCTACCGTTTAGAAGGACGGTAGGGAAGGTAATGGCCTCTGCATGTTCTATTAGTCTTTATACCTGAAATAAAGAAAGATGCCTTTATTAGTCTCTTCGTTTTCTTTGTATGAAGTAATGGTTAAAAGTTTGGATTCCCTATGTGGCTATCGCGACCCTGTCTGTTGAAATGGGTCTTCAATTCTTAGTTATAAAATCGCTCCAATCATGACCTATTGGTGGGAAGGGAGAGACCCTGATTTGGTTTCCTTACATGCTTAAGGGGATTCACTTTGGATCTTCTTTGTTTCCTTTTCTAGTAGTTGTTTTTACATAGAAGACTAGAAGGATTCGATTCCTGGCCTTGCGTTTTATGTTGAAAAGACTGGCTGTATGTGTTTGCTAAATGGTAATGAAAACGCTTGTTTGGATGTGTAACTGCTTCTATGTAAAACAATATGATATTTGGTTGCTTGGACTATCGTTTGGTCTTCCTGGAAAAGTTAATGAGACTTGATCTCATGACCTTTATTTCGATGGTTAAAAGTACTAAGTTTAAATATGTGGAATGCACTTGTTGGTAGTGGGATCCGATTCATGAGAAAAGTTTGATGTCACTTTCGATTTAGTGGTTGACTGTTTAAATGAAAAACGTAGAGATAGTAGAATGGAATGATACCATGGTTTGAAAGGCAGAAAAATAATAATCATTGCTAGTGTTAAATCTATGTTTTGATGTGTAAAGTGACTAAGAGAATCGATGTTTGATTTAATGCTATGGTAATTTCTATCTAATGAATTTTAAGTATAAAGGCAATAACAATAAAAGAAATTTAATAAGTAGAAGAAATCCCTGCACTACGAATTAGTAAGACGATTCAGACAGAAATCATTTCAGAAAATAAAATAACCCTAATCCTGGAAGTTAGTATGGGAAAACAAAGGGAAGTATTCCGAAAATTCATAGTAGGGTTTCTAAGTTGCTAATTGCATGTTGTCTAGCATAGGATAGCTTGGCTAGACCTGCTAGAGCCTCCACTGGTTTCTGGGCAAAACCTCTAAGTGTTGATAATTTTTATAATGAGAACAATGCTGAATTATTAATTCCAATTTAAAAACCTATGTCTACTATAACGGGAAAATGGAGACAATTAATTCTACATACCTAGCTGTCTTGGCACTTGATCCTCTCCTACATAATTCTAGTTGCTTGGTACTTGATACTTTCTTGTAGAAGCCTGTACACTCGAACAATAATTAATGCAGAACCCGTGGTAGAGGTCTAACCCGTTAGGATGTTTTCCTCAACTAGATAACTTTGCGACTACCATGTTCCTCCCAACCATGATCCTACAACCGTTCCTGGTTTTGCATGGATCCCCCCGAGCTATATTTCAACATGCAAAAGAGATAGAGGCCCTAGGATTACTGTTGGTTTAGTTTCTTGGAGAAGAAGACTTCTCTCTAATTACCATAAGAGAATGATAATGAAAAAGATGGATGATCCCCAAAACTTGGGATCTTCCCTCTTTATGTAGGAGAGTCTTGAGTTATGATTGTTGGAATAATTAGTTTCTTTAAATTAGATAAATAATATTTAAAAGATATTATTTAATAAATATCTAGTCTTTTTCACTAAGACTTTTTCAATGGTTTAATCTACGAGCGATTTCTGATTTAAGCTCTTCATAATAATTATGATAACAATAATTATACTAATAATATTTCTAACCTAGGTATTAATACATTAATAATACTATTTATAAATGTGGCTGCCCACTAAATATTAATATTCTATTAATACTATTAAATAATGTGGCATCCCACTATGCATAAACTATATGCAATAATGTCTTTTATAAATAATTAATCACATCATTATTTATTAAATATTCTTAATAATAATATTAAATCTTGTATCTTTACATGATACTTAGTTTTAACAACTTAAGGGTAAGGTCCACTTCTTTCGACGATCTTTTGGTAAGCTAGGATAGGCACGTCTAGTCTCTCCCTCTTTGCATGTCGGATTCCCTCGTTTAACATGGTAGTTCCCGCAGTATTTGATGATAGATAAAAGATGAATCATTTAATCAAATTAAATAAATGTGTTGAAAGTAAAAGTGCTATTCAAAGTCTTTTTTTGACTCAACACTTTGAGTTCCAGTAAACCCGAGTGCTCTTCAGAGCCTTTTAACTCAACACTCTCACATGGCGTTATGCTAGTGCAATTCCAGAGTCTCTGCTCAACACTAGTGCTAGGATGTGGTTGTGAGGCACATCTAGAATATTTAAGTTGTCTCGGATTTGGTATTCGTTTATCAAGCTTGGAGTGCCCCAGGAATTAGGCCCAACACTCAATGTACCTCATGGCTTACTCCCAGTACATAAACATTCTTCTAGTTACATCGGGGCTTATGCCCAATACATAGGTTATATGTGTGTTTCTGAGTCCACGCTCAACACACCCATAAGTCAAATCATGTAAAATCATAGCCCTGCATAGTAAGTAACAAAGATCATCTCAGTATATATGGGTTTGTACCCATATCAAAGCTTAAGAACATTATTAAAACATTGGGGCCTTCTCACCCCATATACACTCAAATAAAGAAGTCAATGAGGGTCCATGCCCTATATGTCAATATATAAAAGAGTAAATGTAACATCCCGATATTTTCATAAAAATTTAAAAATTTCTAAATCGTCATTAAATACTAATAATTGTAAAATGCGGAAATAATAATGTTTAATAAAGCAGTAATTAATAATTACGTCATTTTGTAGGAACAATTTAACTGCTGTGTTTTTTTTGTTTTTTGATGGTGTACTGTGTCGGCGACACGTCATGAATCCAATTAATGATTATGACATTTATTTGTATGCTTCAATGGTTGAATTTTCGATACATTTGGAAAACAGAATTCTCCTCGACAAGTACTGACAGTTTAAATTTTCTAGATGATGATGAAAGGGGTCCCACAAGGTGCCCCGAGGCTTACTTAGCTACTCAGCTAAAGAATTGTACTCGTCCTTCAAGCGCAGATTCGCAGGTAAGAGATAGCGATAATTTTCAGAGTGTTCAATAACCATTTTAAAAAATGATAACTGCTAGTACTTGACGTCAAAGGTATGGTTTATTTTCAATTTTTTTGTAAGAAGTAACTTGGCTAGCTCAAACTGCAGTAGTCATCAATTCCAGAGTGTGGTTGTTATCAGTTTTCTGTACTAAGAGTTTATGGCTTCTCTTATTATCATTCCATAATTGCCTTGCCGCTTTTTAAAACAATCTTTGTATAAATTTTGACTTGTGACAATTCTAAGGCAAGGGAACACGGTCCTATGCACACCATAGTGAGAGTGGAAAGGTGATTCTAAGTTCTTTATTACCCTAGCAATTAACATGAAAATGTTAATACATTAATATCCTACCATGCAATTTATACGATGGTTCCTTGGGTAGCAACTATACCCTAAGGGTGTATCCATATAAATTATTACATGAGAAAACCTTGAAGAGATTTATAATGGACTTTATGATGAACTTTATGTTAGGTGGGGGTGGAATCTATCCATACCTTAGGATTGAATGTGACCTAGGTGGATGTTTTATGTTATGAGTACACTTATATTGATTTAAATGGAACATACCAAGTCTTTTACACATGTTGCCGATGAATGTTTTAACCTTGGTATAAATTATAAAGTTGATGCAATAAACGTTGATCGTTATCATTGACAGGTGGAATGATGGCATTGTAAAAAGTTTGTGTACGAAATCAAGGGTATCGTAAATGATTGGATTTGTAATCAAGTCGCCTGGCCACAACGTTAATGGTAATATTGCGTGCATGTTGTAATGGGTGTACATCTTGTGAGAAGGTTCGCCAAAGCTGAGTTGTAACGGGCCTCCTACCTCGATGTCAACAGAGTTGGAAACTCCGTGGCTTGGGAGGTGGATGGGTGAGTTAAAATCACATCTACCACCCTCCATCATGGCTTATTGAAAATAGATCTCCGTCGTTGATTGTTGTGCATTGGGATTGTGGTGAACCCTAACGTAACTTACAGGATATTGTAACATTTTCTTGGTCATTGTTTCGGTGGTAGGGTTTGGGGTGAGGCCAACTGGCCATAAGGCACTTAGGTTTTTGACGTTTTTAGCCTCCTTCAGGCTCGAACCTGAGACCTATAGCAACCTCCAAATTGTAAGTGAATGCTATCAATGGAGGCCGAGTCTGGAATTGAATAGTGCAGGAACCACAAGGTTTAATGAGTGCATCTGTTGTGGCATTGTAGTGACTTGAAGGTCTGGGGTTTCAAAACGGGTTGCAAGTTTCACAAGTGTCAACACAGTGTGTCTACAAGTTGGGTCCTTCTCCTTCGAAGTGGATAGATGGCTTCGTCATTCGACACAGGTATAGTGGTGTTGCAAAGGTTTAGCGTTTTCTTTGTTGCATGCATCAATATTTCATGAATGTTATCTAACTCTGAGCATACCTGCTTGACAGGTAGCTCTCGGCGAACAACAATGTGTCGGGAAAGTTGACGGGGAAAAGGGAATATAGCGAACCCACCTGTAAGCTTCGGTGGTACCCCTACCTTGTGGTTCTCCTGGATTTGGACTTGGTGAGCAGGGTGTTGGAAATGTGTCTTCTCGGCAATGGCCTTTGCCTCGCCTACAACTTTGGGGAAACGTTACTATTTATGGTTTTGTTGTTAGCGTAGATGATGTAAATATTTTCTAAAATGTGTGGCCAGCCTTCCCTCGGCTCGGCGAGCTTGATAGGGTTGGAACCCTCATTGTTGCAAGGGATTTCACAGCACTAAGCTTTTTATGTTTATCGTTTTGCACTTCTAAATCGATGGAAGAAACAAGTGTGGAATAGTGTTGACTATGGTTTTGTTTTGGCAGTAGCTGTGTAGTGTAAAAAAAGAATGGTTTTTGAATGGAACCCTCAGTAAACAATGAGGCGATCTGTAGGATGCTGCGATTGTATTTTTAAATGGAAATGTTCCTTGCTACGGTTTTAATATTTACGTATGGTGTTTTGAACTCTCATCTTCGAATTGGTTTTAAAAGAATGAAACGCATGTTTTTAAGTGTTTATTCAAAGGATGGCTGTAAGCCGATAATGGAATACCTAGCTTAAAAAATGTCTATGCATACTTGGGTTAAACTATTAATAAAAGGGTATTAGTTTTGGTTTGAATACAACAGTGTTTGATGTTAAACCCTAGCCTATCGATGATGATGAAATGTGCTGGGCTGTAATGATGTTTAAATGAAAGAATAAAAGTTCTTGTTTCCACAGTTAGAATATCTATGATAATGAAAACATTTGATTTTGTAGCTGTTAAATGTTTGTAAATATTAGTATGATAAGAACAAATCAACCCTGGTTTGGGTATAGACATGATGTATTTTACTATGTGAGCTAATAATTGCTATCCTTTTCTTTTGGTTTAAGAACATGCTATTCTGTGATTTAAATTTTGCCACGTACAGTTGATAAACAGAATCAAGGAAATTTGCAGAGTATTCCTCAGTTAGTTTAATTTTCCTATTAGTATAACATTTTGTCTACTTTAATTCTATCTCCCTGTATTTGTCCCATTTGGGCCTCTGGAGAAATGAAAGAACAATATAGTACCTCTTGTTTTGCACAAAAATAATACAGTGATGACAATAATTTCTATAAAGATTGATTAGATTCAGATAACGATAAAAATAAAAGAATGGGCACGTGGTTAAACAGAATGCATGACATTGGTTTCTTTTTGAGGAAATAACTGATGATCAGTAAACCCTAGATGCTAACACCATGTCTACCTTCAGAAGTCAAAAAGGAAAATACTATCAGAACTAGTTTCTGGTAGGTTGTTTCAGCATTTAGAGTTTGAACAGTATAATCTATGCATACAGAGATCTAATCTGCAGCTGCTAAAATATAAGATGCATGGGGAACATAAGTCTATGCATGGGTGTCTCTTTGGGGATTATGAATCTAGATGCATGTTAGGTTTCACGTTTAAATGAACAGATTTAATGCTACCTCTCTGTACTGGAATACGATGCAGCTTCACGCATGGGGAAAAATGCAGAGGAGTCATTTTATCAGTTTAGAAATTTAAAATCAACCAGGATCTAACATTTCTAAGCCACTTTCTAAGAGCATTCCTGTGATTGGAAACATAAAAAACAAAAGAATAGAACTTGAGTGTGATAGGAGGAACAAATCACTCAAGAAGCCTGTTCCACCCAACCTGCTCCTAAGCAGCCAAGATGTCTGCCTTAGCACCCCCGAGCCTGTCCACTAATCCACCAGGAGGAAGGAAGTTCAGAAGCTTAGGGTCTCTACTTGCAGTAGCAAGAAAATTTATCCAGCCTTATAGGCTTAGTAGTCAATGGGACCTGCACCAGCACCTCTGGTCTGTCCTTCTCATAACATTTGCAGACTTATACTTGCACTCACCACAGCCTCCCTATTCGAATCTCTCAGCCATTACCTGATGCAAATGAGGAATGTTTCTGCAAAAAACATTGTAAGAGCTCCCTGCTCAATTTGAATTGCCTTTTATAGGCTGCCTAGGTCTTTTTGTAATTAACTGGTCATTATTGAGATACATGCTCACCTCCCTCCACTTGGAGGGGGAAATGCCACAAAATTAGGGGGACTTGTCCCATACCAACAGCTAATGGTAGAGTGCAAATGCTGCCATCTGTCCCAGTCCTTCCATCAGCTTCCATTCTTCCTAGTGGGCCAGTGAACACTCTTGTAACAACTTTCTTGAGTGTTTGTCTCCCATTTTCATTTATTAAATAATAATAATGAGTCATTACATTCATCCTTGACCTAATTGGTCATAATTACAAAACTTGTAATTATAATTTAACACAAAGTATTTTGTAAAAAGGATAATAGTAGAAAATAATTATTCTCAAAAATTGGGTGGGTGACAGTAAATCATAGGTGCTAGGGCTTATGCCCAATACTCAAAATAAAGCATAGGTGTTGGGGCCGTGGCCCAATATAACAACAAAATAGTTAGTCCAAAATTTGGGATATTACATCCCTCACCGCTTAGAAAAAACACCATCCTGGTGTTTCTAGGGACTATGAATGAGGTCATGAAATAAGGCGGGGTATGCCTCTTTCATGGTGGTCTCATTTTTTCAAGTAGACTCATCTGGTTCAAAGTGCCTCCATTGCACTTTCAGCTAAGTAATGGTCCTCCTCCTAAGATGCACCTCTCTCTTGTCCAGAATGTGGAGTGGTTCAAGCGTGAACTCCCCTTCGGGCTCCACCTGTAATAAGGACCAATCAATAACATGTTTAGTATCGTACACATATTTATTTAATAATGAAGCATGAAAAACATTATGAACTTTTATATGCACCGGTAAGGCTAATTCATAAGCCACTGGGCTCTTCTTGGCCAGTATTTCAAAAGATCCACAAAATATTGGGGGTAGTTTCCCACAACGTCCTAAGCTCAACGAGCTTCGTTTTTCCTTTATTTTTAGAAACACATGTTCACCGAATTGGTAGTATTTGTCTTTTCTTTTCTTGTCCGCATAACTCTTTTAGTGGTTTTGTGCTTTTTTCAAGTTCAGTTGTACGTTGGAGACTAGTTGTTCCAAGTCTTTTAGTAGGTCGGGTCCTAACATAAGTCTGTCTATTGGATTGTCCCTACTCACGGGTGTCCGACATTTCCTGTCGTAGAGTACCTCGAAAGGACTCATCTTGGATGAGGTTTGATAACCGTTGTTGTATGCAAACTCTGCTAGGTGCAAATAATCTTCCCACTTGGTGGGGTTGTTCATGACATACATCCTCAACATGTCCTCGAGGATTTCGTTTACTCATTCTATTTGTCCATTTTTCTGGGGATGATACACGGTACTGAATTGTAACTAGGTTTCCAAACCTGAGAACAATGCTCTCCAGAAGTTGCTAGTGAAATTCGTGTCTCGATCGGAAATGATTGCCTTTGGTATCCCGTGCAATCGAAATATCTCTTTTAAGAATATTTCTGCGATGTGAACTGCCTTGTAGGTAGATTTTACCGGGACGAAGTGAGCTACTTTAGACAGCTTGTCTACCACTACAAAGATGGAGTCATTCTGTTTGTTACTCTTGGGTAAGCCTGTACTGAAGTCCATACTTATTAGCTCCCATTTCCATTCCGGAATGGGTAAAGGTTGAAGTAATCCGGAGGGGTGTTGGTGTTCCGCTTTGACTAGTTGGCACTCCTGACATTTTGCAATGAACATGGCGATGCCAACTTTCAACTTAGGCCAAAAGTAATGTTTATTTACTGTTGATATCATCTTTTGATATCCGGGATGTCTTGAATAGGGTTTCTGGTGAAACTCGGTAAGAATGTCTGATCTAATGTCTCCACTCTCCAGGATGTAGAGTCTTTATTTCGACCACAGTAGTCCTAACTCGTCTATCTTATATTCCTTTTGTTGCTGGAATAATCTATCTTCCTATATCTTTGCAAGGATTTCCATGTAGTAATGGTCACTCTTACATGCCGTTCGAATCTTGTGGTGTAAGTATGAGTTAGTTTGACTCACCGTGTCGTCGTAAAGCATATGTGCTCGACGGCTCAAGGCGTCCGCAATCTTGTTTTCCTTGCCTTTTATATGTTTTAGTTCAAAATGGTATTCACTAAGGAAGTCTAACCACCTGACCTGCCTAACATTTAGATTAGCTTGGGCAAAAAGGTATTTCAAACTCATGTTATCAGTCATTAATAGGAATTTCTTTCCCATGAGATAATGTCGCCACATCTTCAGAGCATGGAGGATGGAAGCTAGTTCGAGGTCATGCGTAGGGTAGTTCTGCTCATGCTCTTTTAAGTTCCTATATTTGTAGCATATGGAAAAATTGTCTTACATAAGGACTCCCCCAAGTCCTTTCTTGCTTCCATCCGTGCAAACGACGAAGTCCCGATTGGGATCCGCAATATGCAGAATCGGTGCAGTAATCAGTACTTGCTTCAGCTTTTAAAAGCTTTCTTCGCACTTATCCGTCCAGATAAACTTGTTTTCCTTTTTCTGCAAGGCAATCATGGGACATGCAATCCATGAAAACTTCTCAATGAACTTTCGGTAGTAGCCAGCTAATCCTAAGAATGATCTTATATCGAATACGCATGTAGGTGTGGGCCATTCTTCGATATATTTGACCTTTTTGGGGTCGATAGCTATTCCCTTCTCTGAAATGATATGTCCTAAGTATTGAATCTGGGGTTTGTAGAAATCACACTTACTAAACTTGGCATAAAGTTGGTGTTCCCGTAGTATACGTAGAATAATTCAGAGATGTTCCTCGTGTTCCACTTCGTTCTTGGAGTAGATCAAAATGTCGTTAATGAAGACTAGAACGAACTTATCGAGATACTTACTAAAGATGTTGTTCATCATGCACATAAAGTTGGCCGGTGCGTTCTTCAACCCAAAGGGCATCACTACGAACTCGTAGTGGCCGTAATGGGTTCGAAATGCAGTTTTGTTGATATCCTCATCACGGATTCTTACTTGATGGTATCTGGATCGCAAGTCGATCTTTGAGAAGATCTTCACTCCTCCGACTTGGTCAAACAAGTTGTCGATTCTAGGTAGTGGGTAGAGGTTCTTAATGGTCATCTTGTTGAGTTGGCGGTAATCGATGTACATCCGCATCCTTTTTTCT
Source organism: Larix kaempferi (assembly GCA_027924585.1). NCBI lineage: Eukaryota > Viridiplantae > Streptophyta > Pinopsida > Pinales > Pinaceae > Larix > Larix kaempferi. The sequence goes on along the minus strand of BSBM01000876.1, from coordinate 1,488,079 downwards.
TTCTTCTTGACGAAGAGTATCGGTGCGCCCCAAGGGGACACACTTGGTCGAATGTACCCTTTGTCTATTAACTCTTGTAACTGAAGCTTGCACTCCACCAATTCTGGTGTGCTCATGTGGTATGGGGCTTTAGAAGCTGGTACTGACCCGAGTGTTAGTTCGATGGAAAATTCTAAGTTTCGTTTGGGTGGTAATCCCAATATTTCTTTGAGAAATACATCTTTGAAATCTACGAGGACTGGGAAGTGTTCGATCTTCTGTTCCCTATTAGTTTCTATGTTTTGGATATTGATGGAAAAGAGTTTTCAACCTTTTCTGATACATTTCTTTGCTTGTAAGGTGGAGATTTGTCATACCGACACCTTCTTAGGGATACCCTGAATCATCTTCTGATTCCCCTGGTCATCCCTGCAGAGTAAGGATTTGTTTAAACAGTCTAGTAGGACATGGTGTTCTTCTAACCAATCCATGCCGATAAGTACATCATACAACCCTAGGGGTAGAATGTTTGATTCTAGCCTAGTTTGGAAACCGTTTAAGTCTATCTCGCAAGTTTTAACTAACTCGGAGAGCTTTGATTTGGTACTGGTGGCTAGTTGTACTAGCCACAGTTTCTCGTGAGGCTCTCGGTTCAGCTTACAAGTGTCCACTAACTTAGGGGAGATATAACTTCGGCAAGTGTCGGGATCTATTAAAACTGAAACGGCAGTGTTAGAGATCTTACCCTCAATCTCAACCATGTTGGCTTGGTGATCTACCTGTCAGCCATCAAGAGTGGCATAAATCCTGGGTGTCTTCGCCATGTCTCCAACGATAGGTTCTGCTTGGACATTGTGCAAAACTCCGTCCGTTTTGCTGGGGAAATCTTTGTAGTAGTGTGGCCATTGACATTTCCAACAAGAAATGGTTGGTGGGACAGCTTTTGTCCCTTTTTTAAAAGCTGGCCTGTTGATCGGTGGTGGGGGTGCACTTGGTCATGCTTGAGTTCAATTGAAGCCTCTATTGGACGGAAAACTATTGTTATGTTTCCGGTATGATGGAGGTCTGAAACCTGGTCTGCGGTTGTCCATGAAGGTTCTGAACCTATCTCTGTTTCTATTGATGTTGTCATTTCTTGGCTGTCCGTGTTCATAACACAGTCTTTCTTTATGTAAATTCACATCAAGGGGTTTGGGCATGTCAAACTCTATCTTTTCCCTAAAGTTTGGTGGTAGCCCTCCCAAGAACTATTGTATTTTGACCTTCTCATCTTTAATGTATTGCACATACTGCAGCAAGTCTAAGAATCAGTTTATGAATGCCTCCATAGTTAGGGAGCCCATTTTCAACTGATGAAATTCTTTAATTTTCTTGTCAAAGAATCTTTTGGACATATATTTGTCCTAGAATATTCTGCTGAAAGTTTCCAATGTTATGTTTCTCAGTTCTTGTCCCTTGGTGTGTTTCAAGTCCCGCCACCATCTGGCAGCTTTACCATTCAAGTTGTTTATGGCTAGTTGGGCTTGCATTTCACTGGAGTAATTATGAACTTTGAAATATTTATTCATTCATAGCAGCCACTCCTCAGTCTTCTCCCCCGAGTTAATTTCTCCATCATAGGTTGGGGCTTTTATCTTTCTGAATTCTCCTTGTAAACTGTCGTCGCTTTTCCTCCTTCTCTTGCAAGGAGGTGATGAACCTTCATAGTTGGAAGAATTCTTATAGTCCTCTTCCATTGATTCAGGTATGTTTTCACCCTATTCTTCTCCCTTAGGACTGGCAGTTTTCTTTGGGTGATTTTTTCCCTTTTTAAAAGTATTGACTGAGAGTGTGGGTTGTCCGTGGGGTTTTTCCCCTGTTAAAGTCTGAAGCAGAGCTTCATTTATGGCTTGCTGCTCTCTTCTTTCCTGCATTGTTTTCATCTCAAAAACTTTGGATCTCTGCCTGCAGATTTTGCATAGACTTCATTAAATTTGAGTTTAGTTCCACCACCACCTCTTTCTCTCTAGGTGGTCAGATCAGATTTCCGTGTTTGTTGCTTCCTTGTTTTGCATTCATTTTCATAAAATATCTGTACCTGAAATGTTATATAAGTATAAAGAACAGAAAAATATGTTAGTTTATTTTCACATAAAACAAAAATAAAATTTAAATGTATGTTCTTGTTTACTGAGTATCGGAAATGGATACTATGTTTGTAATGACCCCAATAGGTCACTTAGTTTTTGTAATTGAGCTCTGATACCACTTGTAATGTCCCTAAAAATAGTAAAAAAAACAAAATTCCATTACCATAATAAACTAGTTAGGAAATGATAATTGTAAATTAACTTTAACATTGTTAAGTGAATACTATACCGATACTCCTTTTACGATATTTTGAAGAGTCTTAGTTTTATAAGAGTCATGGTCTTATTGGTTGTGAATCCTACAGCTTTGCGGAAGCATTGTAATAAATAGAAGTGTAAATCTATCACCATTGTACAACGTTTTGCAAATCTTCTTCTTACAGTTTTAAAAGTTTGTATGTATGTTCATTAAAGTCTAACTGATAATTCAGGTGGGATGGACCCCTATTGGTGGCGGTTGAGGCCCATGGTGAGATGCTTGGTATTTTCAAGGGAAAAGTACCCTAGCAGGGCTGCTGAGAGGTAGGGTGTAAGAAGTGGAGACTGCTAACTTACTTAGCGGGTTTCGCTAATGCATTCAATTTGTATCTACTTGCAGGTGTCCTTATTGTGGCATTTACCTAGGGTGATTACTACATGGTTCCAATAATTTCCAAAACCCAAAGTATGTGATGGTTAAATATCAACACCTTTAAAATCCTTGGAGGTCGTTTGTGAAACTTGTTGAACTTATAATGTTTGTTGCTTTGGTAATGTATTGTTGGTACTTAGTGTTTGTGGTCTTTACAATACTTGTGCGTTCATAAAAAGATTTGTTGATCAAGTGTGGCTCTACTATTATAGATATAGGGTCCATATCGAAATCTTTGGGGTTTGGTGGTAGCATTGAATGCAACTCCTACGATGGCACCTCGCCAACACTGCCAGCTATGATGAGAGTTTCTCCCTTGGTTTCTACACCCATGAATGTTCAACTTTGTGGTTCATTTCACTTGTTTTGTTATGGATGCATTTGAGGGTTTCATGTACTGACCTGAGCTTGGCTCATGGTCAGCACACCATAAGGGGGTTTTGTATGCAGAGATGGCGTCTGACGGAGAAGGTAACTTCTCCCTTGGCACAATTACTACGTTTTCCTAATATTTCTATTTGATAGATTTTGATACTAAATCTCAGTGTTTTGACTTCATATGGTTACATGGTATGGAAGGTGGTTGTGTGGAATCCTCCTTCTACATGGAAATCACTTGGTGGCTAGTTATTAGACTTTGATTGCGTTACGAATGGTAAATTCAGACTTCACCAATTCTTAACCCCCCCTCTCGCCTCTGTGGAGTGTATTGTTGGTGTTTTGCTATGAGGATCCTCGTGAGCCCGGTTCTGGTTTACTACAACAGTTTTCAGTTCCTTGAGGTTGTTGTTGGCTGGATCATTTTAAAATGTATCTTTTGGTTTTCTTAATGGACCTGAAGGGTTCTAGTGTAGGGTTTGGCCATTTGGCTCAAAGTTGAACTTTGTAGAAGTTGTAATAATATTACCCAATATAAAACTGGGGTTTATATGTTTGTGCATTTTGTTTATGAAAGAATCCTTTGGCATGTGAAATGGAGGAAATTGTTGATGTATATGTAACTTTGGAATGTATTTCATCTATGTATTTCATATATATTTATTGTACCCTTATTAGAGATGTGTTATTCCTCTATAAGGAAGTGTCGTCATGTGGATTAACGAGTGTCGCAAGTGTGTGTACTTTCCGATGGGTTATTAGACCACCATGTGTGGGGTCGGCCCTGAAATATATATATTATAATGTGGATGTACCTAGCCAGACAAGTCTGCCCCATAAGGTCACTGGGAAAACAGGTTAGTATAAATAGAGATTAGGTGATCTCTATTTAGATCATTCGGAAAGTCATCTCTCTCTCACTTAGAAAGTGGCGCACTAGTGAGGAGGAGGATCGTCTACTACTAGGAGACTATCTCAAGTGTATTTTGGTTGTACTTTGGTTGAGCCATTGCTCTCTCTATCTCTGAGGATGTTGTGGGGTTTTCCACCTTAGGGTTTTCCCCACAGAAACTCTGTGTCTCTTGTCTCTCATGCTTTTGATTCTTGTGATGCTTGTCATACTTATTGTGATTGTTATGCATTGATATATTGGATATGTTATTCTCTCAGTAAAGATCCAAGAGTATTGTGAATTAATGCTCAAAATTAACATGGTATCAGAGATAACCTGAGAAGAAGACATTTTGCAGTGATGGAAACTTGAGTTTCTTGTTTATTGGGTTTCTCTCCACAGATTTTGGAAAATCAATGTAGTAGATTGACTCTGCTCATCAAGGCGCATCTATCTGTCCAATCAAAATTCAATTCTGAGCATTTTCAGATTTGGCCCTAAAAATTAGGGTTTCCACAAAAATAGGAATTTCTAAAATCTGAAGACATAGATGGAATCCCCTTGCAAAAATCGAAGTTTAGAGCTTTGGATCGATATTTTGGGATGGGTAGATCTTCGGGAAACTCAAAGCCTAATTCAGGGCTCTCCCTACTGAACCCGAGAGGACAAAAAGGCAAATCTGAAGGGTAAAACTTTGTTGGTCTCAAATTTTGAATGCACCAGGATGATCAGCTCATCAAAGCACATCTTTTTATCCTTTTAGAAAATTGAAATTCACATTTTGAATTTTTAGGGTTTTTTCGACAAACCCTAATCGTGGACCAGATCTAGTTTTCAGCATTTCAAGTGGTAAGACCTAAATCTTTTCTATTTCCATTTGAAGTACTCTTTAAGATGTCCCACCACACCAAGCTTGAGGATAAGCTTGAAGGGGCTGATAACTTCCAAGCTTGGAAGTATAGGATTGGGTTAATCCTGGAAGAGAATAAGTTGGACTCATATATAAAAAAAGACATCCCTATCCCAGAGGATGAAGAGGCCAAGGTATTGCATAAGAAGAACTTGGTCAAGGCAAAGAGAATCATTGCTGATTCTATCAAAGACCATCTCATACCCCATGTGTCTTCTCTAAAGACACCCAAGGAGATGTTTGACTCTTTGACCAAACTATTTGAAGGGAAGAACATAAATCGGAAGATGACTCTGCGGAATCAATTGAAAGGGGTCAAGATTTTGAATGGAGAAACCATTCAATATTACTTCTCCAAGGTCTCTCAAATCAAGGAGCAACTTGAAGCTGTGGATGAAGTAGTGGATAATGGTGAAGTTGTTATGACCACTCTAAATGGCCTACCTAGGTCGTGGGACTCCTTTATTCAAGGAATCTCTGCAAGAAAGAAATTGATCTCTTTCAGTAAACTATGGGAGGAATGCTCTCAAGAAGAAGCTAGACTTGTAGCTCATGAGGAAAATATGGGAGGTGAAGATCAAGCTCTCAGAACTCACACCAAAAGAAGCAAGTCCAAGAAGGAGACCTCTCACTACAAAAGATCCTATGAAAAAAATAGAAAGGATCTAAGATGCTTCACATGCAATGAGAAGGGTCACTTTGCTTCAGACTGTCCCAAGAACAAAAGGGATAATAACAACAACTTCAATAAGAAGAAGAAGGGCAGCAAAAGAAATTTCCATGCTCATGCTGCCGAGGATGATGAACCTCCAAAGAAAAAGGCTAGGGAAGAAAGTGATGATGACTCATCAAGTGAAGAAGAGTATGTTCTAATCTCTGCTCTCAGAGGTACTATCTCCCATGGTTGTAATGATTGGTTGATTGATAGTGGGGCTTCCAAACACATGACTAGGTTTAAGGAATCTTTTGTGAATCTATCTGAACATGAATCACCCCATAAGGTAAAACTTGGGGATGATTATCAATACCCAATCAAAGGAAGTGGTGAAGCCTCCTACAACCCAGATTCTGGAAAATCTTTGAAGATGAAAGAAGTCCTTTATGTACCTGGGCTCAAGAAGAACTTACTCTCCATCTCTGCATTGGATGCAAAAGGTATGAGGGTTGCATTTGTGGATGGCCAAGTCCTAATGTGGCCAAAGGGAAAGACCATCGATGATGCAGTAGTGATTGGAGAGCAAGAGGGAGGTTTGTATAAATTGAAGGGACAACCTGAACATGCCATGGTACATGAATCCATGGATCCAAGTGAACTTTGGCATAGAAGAATTGCTCATATGCACTATAGGGAACTTCGAATTGCAAGCAAGGCTGTAGAGGGTCTTCCTGAAATCAAGACCAAACATGAAGGTGTTTGCAAAGGATGTGCAAAAGGTAAGAACATTAAGAAGGCTTTCCCAAGCAGTGAAAGCAAGGCAAAAGACATCCTAGAAATCATGCACTCAGATGTATGTGGTCCTATGCCATCCAGTTCTCTGAGTGGGTGTGTTTACTATGTCTCATTTATTGATGAATTCTCTAGGAAGACTTGGGTATACTTCTTGAAGAACAAAGATGAGGTGTTTGATAAATTCAAGGAATTCAAAACCTTGATAGAGAATCAAACTGACAAGAAGATCAAAACATTCAGATTCGACAATGGTGGAGAATTCACCTCAGGTGACTTCAAGAAGCTTTGTAGTGATTCAGGGATTAAGAGGGAGTTGAGTGCTCCTTATAATCCTCAACAGAATGGAGTTGCAGAAAGGAAGAATAGAACAATCATGGAAGCAGCAAGGGCAATGCTGCATGACCAGGATCTACCTATGCATCTATGGGCAGAAGCAGCTAGAACAACTGTATATGTGCATAACAGAACACCCCACAAGATATTGGACAACAAGACTCCAGAAGAGGTCTTTTCTGGTAAGAAACTTGAAGTCAGCCATCTCAGAATATTTGGTTGTCCAGTATACACTCATGTCCCAAAGGAAAAGAGGACTAAACTAGATCCTTCAAGAAAGAAGGGTATTTTTGTGGGTTACAGTGAAAGCTCGAAGGCTTACAGAATATACTTTCTAGGGTTCAAGAAGATTGATGTCAGTAGGGATGTAACATTTGATGAAAATTCAGCATTCATCAAATCAAGGAAGGCACCTATCGAAGTTTATGAAGAACCTAAGGAAACTAGATTTCAAGACACTACCATGACTAAAGCAGTTCCAGAAGTTGTTCGTGAGTTTGAAGATCCACAAAAACCTGTAGATCCACCCCCTGAGGATAACTCTCACAAGAGGAAACCTGCATGCGCTAGAGAGCTCATTGAAGATGCAGAAAGATTTGGCATTCCAGAAGAAGAACACAGAGCGAAGAAGAGAACCAGATCACATACCAGCTATGTTGCTTTACTCTGTGACATTATGAACAAAGAGCCTTCCAGTTATGAAGAAGCAGTGGAAAAGAAAGAATGGAAGGATGCCATGATTGAGGAATACCAATCAATAATGAAGAATGATGTTTGGGATGTTGTCCCAAGACCTAAAGAGAAGTATGTTGTGACTTCCAAATGGATCTACAAAATCAAGCATGCTGCAGATGGCAGTGTCGATAAATACAAGGCAAGATTTGTAGCTCGTGGCTTCTCTTAGAAAGAGGGAATAGATTATGAAGAAACTTTTGCACCTGTAGCCAGGTATACTTCCATCAGAATAGTACTTTCCCTGGCTGCAGCAATGAAATGGAAAATACACCAGATGGATGTCAAGACTGATTTCTTGAATGGTGTAGTTGAAGAGGAAGTATATGTGGAGCAGCCACTTGGTTTTGAAATACATGACATGGAGTCATATGTGTGCAGATTGAAGAAAGTCTTGTATGGCTTGAAACAAGCTCCCAGAACCTGGTATGGTAGGATGGACAGTTTCCTATCTAGTTTGGGCTTTACCAAGAGTAAAGCGGATTCCAACCTTTATTACAAGGTTGAGGAAGGGAATCTTGTGATTCTACTCCTGTATGTGGATGACTTATTTGTAACAGGAGATGACAGATTGATTGTAGATACTAAGAGAAAGCTTGCTGCCAAGTTCGATATGAAAGATTTGGGAATGATGCATTATTTCCTAGGTATGGAGGTGTGGCGGAGTATAGGTGGGATATTCCTTGGTCAAGGGAAGTACACAGTAGATATCCTGAAGGGATTCAGGATGATGGATTGCAAGGCCATGGCCACACCTATGGCATCGAATCTAAAGCTTCTATTGGATGCTTCATCTGAGCCGATTGATGTCTCTATGTATCGTCAGATGATTGGGTCCTTGATGTACCTAACGAACACTAGACTAGATATTTGCTTTGCGGTGAACACATTGAGTCAGTTCCTGACAGATCCGAGGAGTGTTCATCTGGTTGCTGTAAAGCATGTTCTGAGGTACCTGAACGGTACAATTGATTATGGGCTCAAGTATGAAGTGAATCAAAAGTTTAACCTGCAGGGTTATGTTGATTCAGATTGGGCTGGCAGTGCGATAGATAGGAAGAGCACATCTGGGTGCTGCTTCAGTATGGGATCAGGTGTGATCTCGTGGTTTAGCAGGAAGCAGTCCTACATAGCACTGAGTACAGCTGAGGTAGAGTATGTTGCAGCCTGTTCATCTAGTTGTGAGGCCGTATGGATACGGGAGCTACTGTCTGAGTTATTTGATCTTCCGTTGGATGCTACTGGTATCTTAAGTGATAACCAAAGTTGTGTGAAGCTGTCTGAGAACCCAGTGTTTCATGACAGGTCGAAACACATAGAGATCAAATATCACTATATCAGGGATATGGTGCAGAGAGAAGCTGTGAAGCTCCTGTATGTTGCGACTGATGAGCAGATTGCAGATGTGATGATGAAGCCACTAGCCAGGGTGAATTTCGAGTACTTCAGAGAGAGGCTTGGTGTTCTTCAGATTGATGACACTTCGAGGAAGAAGTGATGGACACATTTGCTAAAGCCATTCCAAACATGTTGGAAGGAGGATCCTTCACATGGCTGTGGATGTAAGCACTGGATGATGAGCATCAGGATGATGTTTTGGTTTCTTCTTTGTATGATCGCTTGGATCATTTTCATGTATGTTTGTATGCATCATGTTGGATGCTGGATATGATCAGTTGGATCATTTTCATGTATGTATGTATGCATCATGTTGGATGCTAGATATGATCAGTTGGATCATTTATATATGTATATACGCATCATGTTGGATGCTGGATATGATCAGTTGGATCATTTATATGTATGTACGCATCATGTTGGATGCTGGATATGATCGGTTGGATCATGTGTATGTATTTTTGTATATGCATCATGTTGGATGCTTGGACCATGTATCTGTATATGTATCAGGTGGATACATTGTATGATCAGGTGGATCATGTATGGTGATATGTATCATGTATTTGTATTTGTATCAGGTGGATCATGTATGATGATATGTATCAGGTAGATACTTGGTATGCATCATGTAGATGCATTGTATGATCAGGATGATCATGAATGACGAGCTTCAGGATGTTGCTCCAGATGAGATGCAGAAGGATGTCGCAGTGATGATGATCAGGATGATCATGTGTACATCAGGATGATGTATGGTGAGTATCAGGTTGATACTCTATGGTCGTGGATCAAGTTGTGCAGATGAGCATATAATTTGGCCCTGGGAGATTTGCAGATAGTCTTTCGAGGTTTTGCCTATGGCATATAATTTGGCCCTAGGATATCTAGTAAATGATCTTTCGAGGTTTTGCTCCGGGAGGACATATAATTTGGCCCTGGGAGATCTGCAGATAGTCTTTCGAGGTTTTTCCTATGGCACATAATCTGACCCTGGGATATCTGGTAGATGCTCTTTTGAGGTTTTTTCCTATGGAATATAATATGTCCCTGGGAGATCCGATAGGTTGGGTTGTGTGCCCGTAATAAGTCCTGTGATGCTCTTGCAAGGTTTTGCCATGACCACATATAATTTGTCCTTGGGATATCTTATAGGTAGAGCTGTGTGCTCGCAACAGCCTGGGATGCTCTTGCGAGGTTTTGTGGTGACCACATATAATCTGTCCCTGGGAGATCCTATAGGTAGAGCTGTGTGCTCGTAACAGCCTGGGATTCTCTTGCGAGGTTTTGTGGTGAGGTCACATATAATATGGCCATGGGAGATCCTATAGGTAGAGCCGTGTGCTCATAACAGCCTGGGATGCTCTTTCGAGGTTTTGTGACGCATGTAATAAGTCCTGAGGATTCCACAGTATGGCCAGTGATGACGAAGACCTACAGGTGGTGGGCCTACATCCAGTATGAAAAAGGACTGTCTTTGTCGAACTTCCTATGATGAGTAGAGTCAAAGATTGGTTGAGATAGCAGCAGCAGTGACGATGACAATGACGAAGCATTGATGACGATGATCCCGAGAAGAAGATTTGTCTAGCAGATGTGTGTCGAGAAATACCTTCCTAGTTAAGAGGGAGTGTTGATGTATATGTAACTTCGGAATGTATTTCATCTATATTTATTGTACCCTTATTAGAGATGTGTTATTCCTCTATAAGGAAGTGTTGTCATGTGGATTGACAAGTGTCACAAGTGTATGTACTTGCCGATGGGTTATTAGACCACCATGTGTGGGGTCGGCCCTGAAATATATATATTATAATGTGAATGTACCTAGCCAGACAAGTCGGCCCCATAAGGTCACTGGGCAAACAGGTTAGTATAAATAGAGATCAGGTGATCTCTATTTAGATCATTCGGAAAGTCATCTCTCTCTCACTCAGAAAGTGGCGCACTAGTGAGGAGGAGGATCATCTGCTACTAGGAGACTATCTCAAGTGTATTTTGGTTGTACTTTGGTTGAGCCATTGCTCTCTCTATCTCTAAGGAAGCTGTGGGGTTTTTGACCTTAGGGTTTTCCCCACGGAAACTCTGTGTCTCTTGTCTCTCATGCTTTTGATTCTTGTGATGCTTGTCATACTTATTGTGATTGTTATGCATTGATATACTGTATATGTTATTCTCTCAGTAAAGATCCAAGAGTATTGAGAATTAATGCTCAAAATTAACAGAAATGGCTCTACTGCATGAATCTATAATTGATTGGCACAATTTCTAGTGTCTTCATATTCTATTGGTAAGAGTAGTAGTTTCAATTTATGGGTTTTCTTGTTGGTTATTTTCAATCTGAAGGTTGTCGTCTGAGTATTTCACAATAGCAATTCGTGCTTTTGTCAGACCTGCGTTTCTTAAGAGCTGAGTTTGACTCTGTCTACCGTTTAGAAGGAGAGTAGGGAAGGTAATGGACTCTGTGTGTTCTATTAGTATTTATACTTGAAATAAAGAAAGATGCCTTTACTAGTCTCTTCATTTTCTTTGTATGCAGTAATGGTTAAAAGTTTGGATTCCCTATGTGGCTATCGTGACCCTGTCTGTTGAAATCGGTCTTCAATTCTTAGTTATAAAATCGCTCTAATCACGACCTATTGGTGGGAAGGGAGAAACCCTGATTTGGTTCCCTTACATGCTTAAGGGGATTCACTTTGGATCTTCCTTGTTTCATTTTCTGGTAGTTTTTTTTACATAGAAGACTAGAGGGATTCGATCCCTAGCCTTGTGTTTTATGTTGAAAAGATTGGTTGTATGTGTTTTCTAAATGGTAATGAAAACTCTTTTTGGATGTGTAACTGCTTCTGTGTACAACAATACGCTATTTGGTTGCTTAGACTATGGCTTGGTCTTCCTGGAAAAGTCAATGAGACTTGATCTCGTGACCTTTATTTTGATGGTTAAAAGTACTATAGTTTAAATATGTGGAATGCACTTGTTGGTAGTGGGATTTGATTCATGAGAAAAGTCTGATGTCAATTTCGATTTAGTGGTTGATTGTTTAAATGAAAAACGTAGAGATAGTGGAATGGAATGATACCGTGGTTTGAAAGGTAGAAAAATAATAATCATTGTTACTGTTAAATCTATGTTTTGATGTGTAAAGTGACTAAGAGAATCGATGTTTGATTTAATGCTATGCTAATTTCTATCTAATGACTTTTAAATATAAAGGCAATAACAATAAAAGAAATTTAATAAGTAGAAGAAATCCCTACACTACGAATTAGTAAGACGATTCATATATAAATCATTTCAGAAAATAAGATAACCCTAATCGTGGAAGTTAGTATGGGAAAACAAAGGGAAGTATTCTGAAAATTCATAGTAGGGTTTCTAAGTTGCTAATGGCGCGTTGTCTAGCATAGGCTAGCTTAGCTAGACTTGCTAGACCCTCCACGTGTTTCTGGGCAAAACCTCTAAGTGTTGATAATTTTTATAATGAGAACAATGCTGAAGTATTAATTCCAATTTAAAAACCTATTTCTACTATAACGGGAAAATGGAGACAATTAATTCTACATACCTGGCTGTCTTGGTGCTTGATCCTCTTCTGTAGTAGTCTAGTTGCTTGGTACTTGATCCTTTCCTGTAGAAGCCTGCACACTCAAACAATAATTAATGCAGAACTTGTGGTAGAGGTATAACCTATTATGATGTTTCCTGAACTAGATAACTTTGGGACTACCATGTTCCTCCCAACCATGATCCTACAACCATTCCTGGTTTTGTATGGATCACCCTGAGCTGGATTCCAACATGGAAAAGAGCTAGAGGCCCTAGGATTACTGCTAGTTCAGTTTCTTGGAGTAAAAGAATTCTCTCTGATTACCATAAAAGAATGATAATGAAAAAGATGGATGATCCCCAAAACTTGGGATCTGCCCTCTTTATGTAGGGGAGTCTTGAATTATGACTGTTGGAATAATTAGTTTCTTTAAATTAGATCAATAATATTTAAAAGATATTATTTAATAAATATCTAGTATTTTCCACTAATACTTTTTCAATGGTTTAATCTATCAGTGATTTTTGATTTAAGCTCTTCATAATAATTATGATAACAAGAATTATACTAATAATATTTCTAACCTAGGTATTAATACATTAGTAATACTATTAAATAATGTGGCATCCCACTATGCATAAACTATATGCAATAATGTCTTTTATAAATAATTAATCACATCATTATTTATTAAATATTCTTAATAATAATATTAAATCTTGTATCTTTACATGATACTTAGTTTTAACAACTTAAGGGTAAGGTCCACTTCTTTGGACGGTCTTTCGGTAAGCTAGGATAGGCACCTCTAGTCTCTCCCTCGTTGCATGTCAGATTCCCTCGTTTAACATGGTAGTTCCTGCAGTATTTGATGATAGATAAAAGATGAATAATTTAATCAAATTAAATAAATGTGATGAAAGTAAAAGTTCTATTCAGAGTCTTTTTCGACTCAACACTTTGAGATCCAGTACCCCGAGTGCTCTTCAGATCCTTTTAACTCAACACTCTCACATGGGCGTTACGCTAGTGCAATTCCAAAGTCTCTGCTCAACACTAGTGCTAGGATGTGGTTGTGAGGCACATCTAGAATATTTAAGTTGCCTCGGATCCGGTATTTTTTTATCAAGCTTGGCGTGCTCCAGGGCTTAGGCCCAACACTTAATGTACCTCGGGGCTTACTCCTAGTACATAAACATTCTTCTAGGTACATCGGGGCTTATGCCCAGTATGTAGGTTATATGTGTGTTTCTGAGTCCACGCTCAACACACCCATAAGTCAAATCATGTAAAATCATAGCTTTGCACAGTAAGTAACAAAGATCATCTCAATATATTAGGTTTTGTACCCATATCAAAGCTGGAGAACATTACTAAAACATTGGGGCCTTCTCGCCCGGTATACACTCAAACAAAGAAGTCAGTCAGGGTCCATGCCCGATATGTCAATATATAAAAGAGTAAATCATAGGTGCTAGGGCTTATGCCCAATACTCAAAATAAAGCATAGGTGTTGGGGCCATGGCCCAATATAACAACAAAATAGTTAGTCCAAAATTCAGGATATTACAAATGCACTACCAAATAAATGACTAAATATATTACCAAATAGCACAATTAATGACCAAATAAACGAAAAAATAGTGAAATTAATGACCAAATAAATGACTAAATATATAACTAACACTTGAAGCAATTCAAGCAATTTATGAACAAGTGGTAAATGACCAATTTGGTAAGGAGATAAGTGACTGCTAATTTGTCACCAATGGTCATGTGACCAAATTTAGACATTTATCTCTAATTTTTAGTTACTTAGTAGCCATTTTGTACGAGTGAACTCATATATTTTTGTGGTTGGCGCTATCTATAAAAGTACATACTAATGACAATTGTTAAAAATGAACACGGAAGGGTCTTGTTGACATATTAAAATGTCCCATTGTAAATGTCATGGGTTCACCTAAAAAAATATCCCAACTATACCTTCATTCGTCAAAATGGAGAACCCTCCAAATATAGTTGGATCCATATATTATTTTTTACTTTATTGATTATCACCTAGTGCATGATTTTGGGTGTTTATAAGGAAATAAATGAAGTGCATCTACGGTATTAATCAATATGCAATGACATTCATCATAAACTAATCCTCCAAGTGCATAATAAATGAACAGTTTGAAATGAAACAAAACAAAAAGCTACAAAAAGTAGGGAGAATAGTTGACAAAATATAGTCAACACCAAAACTCAAGAGATTTACTCAAGGGGTCAATGATAACTTATGATCACTGGGAGAAAAAAACCTTGTTAAAACAACATGTTGTCTTTCAATACACATACAAATGGATTCAATTACAAAGGAAAATACTTGTTTCACATCAATATGTTTTTATTTTTATTTTTTTAGACAGAAACATATATGGTTTTGTATTAAGAAAATAGTGGAAGAACCATTGGAGCAGTTACAACAAATCCAACGTAAAAAAACCATAGGCAGTTCAGAACTTACAAAATTAAAAAGCATCTTGTTGAGAAGATGATGATCAAAACAGAGCTTAAACTGAAAAATAAGGCCTTAACCTTAACAAAAAATACTAGCTAACACTAGAGACCTAAGCTTCGAACAACCTTTAAACCTAAGAATCCTTTCCATAAGTGGCCAGATGAACCTGCTTCTATTTCTCACCCATAGAATCAACATTCAGAAGAGATTGTCTATCAAGGGCTAGTTGACACACTTGCGTTTCCAAATTACTCACACGGTCTGCTAACTCCTGCATTGATGCTCAATGATCTGTAATACGCTTCGCTACAAGATGCATTGAAACTTCCAAGTCCTCCCGAAGTTGCAACATGTATTCATCCAACATTTCAAATCATCGACCAGCCTCAGCATCTAAAGATCTGATCAACTTCTTTTGGTGTAACATCCCAAAAATTCGTAAAAATTTAAAATTTTCTAAGTGGCCTTTTAGCCAGTAAATGCTATGCAGAAGTAAGAGTTTCAGCATTTATATTTACTGTTTACACCAATATGACATTAATGCATCTTTGTAGATTTTCATTAACTATTTAATTGTCTAGTCGCCCATTAAATAAATAGTGTTAACACACTTAAGCTCAGAATTGTTATATATGTATGTTGTAACAACATTAGATTGAATCTATAAACTTATGTCTAAAAGATATAATGATGACTATTTTATCGTATTATGCTTACCAAAAGTCATAGGTATTGATGACTTCAATTGACCCTAGCATTCCAGGTGTCTACAAATATTTAATTTGTTCTATGTTGCTAGTACCGTTGTGGTTCTATTTATCCTTTTGTATATCGTTATGGGTCAAGATCTATTTTAGAATTTATGTTATTGCTTTGCATTAATGTGTTTTATGACATCATTTAATTCATTTGTACTTATTTAGTTTATAAACGTATTTTGAGTTTCTCATCTTGTAGATTGGTAGATGCGACTTCCAAAGCATGACATGAGACATTCTAGCATAATACTTGGACTTACTTAGCTTAAATGCTAATGCATGAACTGCACCTATCTTGCTCCAGGTTACAGGTTTGTCTTGGCATGTGTTAGTTAGATTGCATTTTAAGTTCATCGTCCAAGGCAAGGATGCATACCAAGAATCATTAAACTATAAGTTGCAAAGTGCTAGGTTGATTAAGATCTATCCTACTTCAAGCTAGACTATACAATAATATGATCACTCAAATGTTATGGCTTAAGAGAATAATGGTGCACTAACTATATGCTATACATATCGTGGTGGCTCAATGTTTAATAAGGTTATCTTTTATGACCTAAGCAATGTGCAAAAGCGTGGGTCATGCATACCAACTATGGACTATATGCTAAGTGTGGGTTGTATTCCAAACAAGGTCAACTATTAATTCTACGTATCAGTTTACAGTCATAAACTATAGGGTGATGGGTTTGTATTTTGGTTGGTGGATGACGAGGCTGGGACTTTAATGCCTTCACGTGATCGACTTTAATGAATGTCTCAGTTATACAAAATCCTCTGACTACGTTCCAGGGTTTGGTCATTTGGCGGTTTTTTAGGTCAATGCAGTGTTAGCGAGCTGAGCTTCTCCTCCTCTCGACCGCCATGGTTACTGGCACCACTTTGCGAGTTAGTTGTAACTGACGAGGTTTTGGTTGTGGGTCTTTATGGGAGATGAGTTCACATTCCTAGTTCTGTTTGTTACGAGTTCGAAACCCTACAAGGTATCAATCTCTCTAACACTGCATTCTTTTAAATGTTTTACAGTTATGGTTTATTTTTTCTAATTTTAAGTGTTCCTCCTTTAACCCTAATCTGGTTTCAATTGCAAGAGGTAGTTTGTGGTCTTCGCGATGACAGGATGAGAGAGATGCTTGGTTCCTGTAGACTATGAGTCCAGGTAAGTCTCGGGCTCAATCCCAAGATGCCTCTATGATCGTTTTTAAGGTTGGTCTCGTCGTTCTTCAACGTAGATTGAGTTTTTTTTTAAAGAGAAAGGAATGTTTAAGCAGCGTTGCTGCAGTAGAAAGGTGTTTGCCTCGACCCACCTGAGTTGGGGTTTCGACTGTCAAGTTGATGTATCGGTTCAATTGATACAATGGTTGTCATTTTTGGTTTTCCTAAGAAGCTAGTCTACGATGTAAAGTTTTCTTCATAAATAAAATGATGGTTCACTTCTTTTCTTAGATTCTCTGCGTTGATAAACTTAATTCTCGGCTTTGTCAGTTTCGTTTTAAGTAAGAAAGGTTTTATGGAAAAGTTGGATCAGTAATGGATGTTTAACGAGCTTGAACCCTACTTTTGTTTTCGATAATAATATGTTTGTAGTGTAGTTTTATTATAGCTCAAATTATGTGAGTTTGGTATTCAATGCATTTGATTCTGAATTTGCTGGTCTTGAGCCCAGCTCTATTATGAATATACGGTTGGTAATTTGTTTAAGCAATACATTCTATCGTAAGGGTGAATGCTCCTAATGGAGACTTGAACCCTCGTCTCTTGTTGAACCCTATGTATCAATTAGATGTAGGAACCAAGATGGTTTAATAAATGTTTTATTATTGTTTTAAGAATGTGGGTTCTAAAAGATCCGTCGGGTGAACCTATACAGTCCCCGATCTTAAAACTATTGTTTTCTTTATCATTTTTATGTGTCTTAAAAGCCAACCTGGGCATGCCTCTTAACGTGGCTCGAACCCATGACCTCTATGAGTCCTAGATTGTTACCTAGACTAATTGTAATGACAATGTTGTAAACATTCTACTCATTTGAGTTCTAGAAGGGATAAGCCTTAAATCCATAGGTTTGGAAAGTATATAGATAGGGTTTTTGATACAGGTATTAGTATTTGAGGTGACAACTACCTAATTCAAACAGACTGGTGAAAGTTGATGTTTTGCATTTTGCAAATATATAACTCGGTTATGTATACTATTTATCAGTAGTTATTTTGTAATAGTCAATGTAAGTTTTGTACAGTTACAAAAGAAGTTATTATACTAGTTTATTGTAAAAGATGTTATTGCTCACATAGTGAGAACATCGGTATTCATTTTGGCTCTCACCAGGATGCTCACTCCAGCAGTTCTATATTCACTCTAAATGAGTGTGTCAATCAATGTAATTTCGTACTCTATGGATGAAATGAAATTACACTTTTTTTTCGGGGAAAAAAATATAGATAGGGTTTTAACCCTTATTAAAACAAATGTGAAAGCATAAGGTTTGAATCCTATAATATTTAAATGGTTTTTATAGTAGTATTATTGTAGGGGTTCGATTCTAATTTACAATGGATTTAAAAGTATTTGTTTGGCATCGAGGGTTTTTAGATTAAATTTAGTCAATTGCATCAATGGTGGAATTATTGGTATTGAGAAATCGTTAATATTTCTATTCATTACTTGTTTATAAATGCAAGATTGTCGATGCTTAATTATAATAATTTGTCATATTATTGGCATACTCTGTGTAGTATATAATGTAAGCTAAGATTCTACATCAATGATTAATGTACTAAGGTTTTTATATTTGAGTTCTGTAGAATTTACATGTTATTTTGGAGTTGTATAATAACTATTTGCACTAAGCTTCTTTACCTTATACTAGGTTTATGGAGAATGATTATACTATTTCTATTTTGCTTACAGAAATAATTATGAGTTATGCGTAGTTCATTTTGTAAACAATGATCTATTAGTTGCTCAGGTGTTAATACTGCCTAGTTACGTAATGTTTACAGGTCAGATATATAGGGTTAATGTTTGAGTTCTGATTATAAAATAAATGGCTTTGGTTGAGTATGAACTTTATTTTCAGTTTATGAAAACTTATACTGCTTATATAAGTATACTTTAGACATAGGCTAACCATATAGAATATTTTTCCTGATCTGTACTATTTATTCTATGAATTCTACTACTTAGAAAAATAAACCTAGATGGCTTAAGGAACTATTTATGTAGCCACAGTAATTATTTGCAGATATAAACATAAAAGACATTTATTTTTCATTTGTATCTAAAGATCATATCTAATCTACGTTATTTAACTCTCCCCCTATACTAGAGTACATCACCTTCGAGTGAGAGGAAAAATACAAGGAGATATTTATATCCATTCAATTCATTCTCTGAATTTTGATCATTCATTTAACTTACAAAAGCAATATTCAATTCATAAACTCATACATTTAAAATATATTATTGATATCAAATAAACAAACAGTTTTCAACATAAATCAACAATTCAGAAAATAAATAAAATATAACAAGTAGAACCTGATAACTTGATAGGGTGGACAAACACCCAAAAAGGCCTGTTCCTCCCAACCTTCTCCAGAAGAAGCAACCAAATCACTTGCTCCTTTGGAACCCCGAGCATGTTTACTAAACCACTAGGAAGAAGTCTATGTGTAGAAGCAAGGCACTCAGGTTGTACTTCAGAAATCAATGGAGACTTGCATACACCTCACATATGTACTTCATCAATCAATGGAGACTTGCATACATATCAAAAAATCTGCACTCAACAGGAATAAGATAGTCTTACTCTGCAACTCATAACCTAACTTTTCCTCATCGAATCTCTTGTGTGCAATTCCCAGCAAAAAACACCTATTTCAATAAATCTAGAAAAATTCTATTACAAGGACTTCTATGACATTGAAATTTTTTTGTAAATATTTTATTTATTTCATTTAATTTGTAAAAATTATGCATTAAAGAAATATTCCATTAAAATTGGAAAAACTAATCCTAGAAAGAATGTTTTTATTGATCACAAATTTTATTTACTCCAAGTGTTTTTAATATAGAATCATAAAAAATGAAATGTTGTATCATTTATAACTAGTTCGGTATGCCATAAATTAGGAGGAGTATATAAAAATCTGTAATTTATTGAATCGTGAGAAAAAATATTCATGAAGATATAAAATGTAGGATTAATGAAGTTAAGTTGCACACATAATTGCATGTTTTATTACAAGAAGATCTCTATCTATATTTGAAGTGAACAAAGTATCATAGTAAATATTTTTATTGTTAAATAACATATTATAATATAGCATGATTGGAAGGAAATCACAATATTAAATTAAAATAAAATAAATTATAAGAAATGTATTGATGTCGAACCAAATAATAACTATAAATTCGTCAAAATTGGGATAGTTGTTAGGTACAACATTATACATACACAATGAAAGTGTGAAGAAATTGAATTAAGAAATCATGGCCGAGAATTACTTTCACCAAAAGGCAAAGAAAATGATAAGATTTTTAAATGTCGAAGAAATAGATGTTGAAACATAATTTTCAAATCTTTTAGTTGAACTTTATATATGACCCCATGCTCTTTTGAATTTATTTATGGCACATATCGAATGAGTCTAAATAGTCCACTTAGTACTCATTATCAATTAATTATATGGTTTTACATTGTATTTTATTCCAAAAATTACATACCACATTTATACATTCATTTAATGCATATAAGAAGATAAAAGATAGAACGTATCTCGTGCTTTGTTGGCCTGTAAGAGATTATTTCAGTTAATCATAATTGAGTCAGTAATACAAACTTACAAAAAAATGAATTGAGAAATCAAATTTCTTATAGTTCAATGTCACTCACTTATGACCAATCACGTACTACCCTTAATACCACTTAGCACTCATTAGCAATAAATTTTGTGTTTTTAAACAATTGCAACTTTAATTATATGGGGCTTTATTTCAAAAATTACATACTGCATTGATAAACTCCTCTTATTAATGAATATACGCAAATAAAAGTCAATAATTTATTTCATGCCTTGTTGGCTTATATGAGATTATTGCAATTATAAACTATTAACTTAAGAATACACATTTAGAAAACTTTGTGCGTGCCTTGTTGGCTTTTATGAGATGATTTTAATTACAAATATTTGATTTAAGAACACAAATTAAAAAAATATTTTGAATGGGGAAATCAAGTGGTGTATGATGCAAAAAAATGTCAAACTAAAG
Source organism: Larix kaempferi (assembly GCA_027924585.1). Lineage (NCBI taxonomy): Eukaryota > Viridiplantae > Streptophyta > Pinopsida > Pinales > Pinaceae > Larix > Larix kaempferi. The sequence goes on along the minus strand of BSBM01000876.1, from coordinate 1,467,159 downwards.
GCAATCATAAATAATATTAATAATTGTATTTAAATATTATTGTTAATTCTCATCTATCTATAAAAGTTTTAAAAACATACAAATTAATTCATCAAAAATGTGTCCAACTTGTATTGAAATATTGCAATGTACGCGTTAACAAATTTCTAAAAATTAATATCTTCACCTACTTTAAAGAACTCAGTGTTCTATTGAACATTCGAATGTAGTTGCGTTTCTCTTTGATACGATGAAGTGTCTTAAAAAGGGGGAATAGAATTTGGACAAGCCAAGTATCAGGTTCTTGTCCTATATAAGCCTTTGTTAAGATACAATTTGACCGGTATCTGGGGAATTGAGAAGTAAGCTTTGATGTATCTATTAGCAATATATTTGATTCTTCATACATATTTCCATATTTGGACCACACATCACTTAACATTTTCTCATAAAATTGTATCACACTACATTATTTGAATTTTGTTTGCAAGTGACAATGAGACCTGTCCCATATGAATTCAAAGTCACTTGTATCGGTATTTGATTTTTCAACTACTTGTTGAATGTTTTTACATTGTATTTTATTCCAAAAAATACATATCACATTTATACATTCATTTAATGCATACAAGAAGATAAAAGATAGAGCGTATCTCATTCTTTGTTGGCTATTATGAGATTATTTCAATTAATCGTAATTGAGTTAATAATACAAACTTACAAAAAAATGAAATGATAAATCAAATTTCTTATAGTTCAATGTCACTCACTTATGACCAATCTCGTACTACCCTTAATACCACTTAGCACTCATTAGCAATTAATTTTGTGTTTTAAAACAATTGCAACTTCAATTATATGGGGTTTTATTTCAAAAATTACATATTGCATTGATAAACTCCTTATATTAATGAATATAGGCTAATAACAGTCAATAATTTATTTCATGTCTTGTTGGCTTATATGAGATTATTGCAATTATAAACTATTAACTTAAGAATACACATTTACAATAAGTTATCGATTGGGAAATCAAATGCTATACCTTTCAAAATCATTCATCTATGACTCATCATGCTTTAATCTAAATTCTAGTACACTTAGCACTCATTATCATTGAAGTAATATTTTTTGTAAGAAATGTGCTTTTATATAGATGGAGGTTTAATTCAAAATTTGTGTGTCACTTGTATTAATGCATATAGATCAATAAAACTAAAGAGAACTTCATTCCTTGTTGGCTTTTGTGAGATGATTTAAATTACAAATAATTGATTTAAGAGTATGTAATTTAAAAAATATTTTGAATAGAGAAATCAAGTGTTGTAATGCACTTGTATTAATACATATAGATAAATAAAACTAAAGAGAGTTTCTTGCATGCCTTGTTGGCTTTTATGAGATGATTTAAATTACAAATAGTTGATTTAAGAGCACAAATTTAGAAAATATTTTGAATGGGGAAATCAAGTGTTGTATGATGCAAAAACTTGTCAATCTAAAAGAAATCATAAATAATACTAATAATTGTATTTATGTATCATTGTCAATTATCATCTATCTATAAAAGTTATAAAATCATACAAATTAATTCACCAAAAAATGTGTCCAACTTGTATTGAAATATTGCAATGTAATCGTCAACAAATTTCCATAAAATAATATCTTCACTTAATACAAAGAACTCAATGTTCTATTGAACATTCGAATGTAGTTGCGTTTCTGTTTGATACGATGAAGTGTCTTTAAAAAGGGGAATAGAACTTGCACAAGCCAAGTATCGTGTTCATGTTCTATATAAGCCTTTATTAAGATACGGTTTGACCGATATCCAAGGAATTGAGAAGTAGGCTTTGATGTATCTCTTAGCAATACATTTGATTCTGTGTACTTATTTCCATATTGGGACCACATGTCGCTTAGCCTTTTCTCATAAAACTGTATCATACTACATGATTTGGATTTTGTTTGCAAGTGACAATGGGACCTATCCCATATGAATTCAAAGTCACTTGTATCAATATTTGATTTTTCAAGTACTTGTCGAATGTACTTGTTAGTAACATTTGATGTCCATATCGCAACATCATAATGTTTTAGGCAGTATTTTAATACTTCTAATTGAAAAGTGTAAAATCTCAAGCACAGTTGAATCTAGCTACTGTGGATTCCTCACTGGTGAAAGATTGCACAACATTTGCAAGAATTAGCATAAAAAAATTTAAATGAATGAAGAACAATACACATGAATTGGTGAATAATGTCAATATTATTTACTGTCCAACCTTAACAAAGGTTAAGAACACCCATATATACAAATCTGGAAGAATTCGAATCCATCTGGAGTGTTCACACTGATCTAGCTTAGAAAAAGCTCAAACCCCCCTAGGTTGACCAAAATATCCCAAACCATCCCAAACTGGTTCGAATCTGCAGTGTGAATGCTGGGAATGACTGGACAGGCCCATGTGACCTCACACATGTGAAGAAACTGGTTGGTTAGAGGTTTGGAGTCTAAAATTGGTCAAAAATGTGACAAAACAAGGCAAGATTGTCCACAAAGAGAGCAAATGCGCCCTAGGTAGAAGAGAAGCATGCTGAGTGCATTAAATGACCTGAGGAGGGCGCTCTAGGCATGCTGAGTGCATTAATTGCCCTGGGGAGCGCTCCACTTAGCTGGTTTGACTCAGCACTTGTTCACATTTGCCATCTAGTTCATGATAATTGACCATTTAGTAGCTAATCAACTTAGGGATGTAATCATTAATCACTTGGGCTAATTAATCATCATTAATAAATGATTAATGTACATAGGTGGAAAAATGTTCTAACACCCCCCCTTAAGCTAGACTTAGTGAAATATCAAAAATTAAGGCCTTGGCAACTAGGCTCAAGTCACCTTTTACATCATGAAAATTTATTTGTCCATGTAACCAAGGTAAGGAGGAAAACCACATGGGAAATAAAACCTCCCCTCTAAAATGGACATGTGGCATATATCAAAATACACCAATCATCACCATGCATCACTCACCCCAAGCAAAGATCTAAGGTGAGTGAAGGTCTTCTCGGTAAAACACTTGGTGAAGATATCAGCAGTTTGCTCACTGGATGGGCAATACTGCAATGCTATGATCCGGTCATGCACCAAACCCCGAATGTAATGCATGTGTATCTCTATGTGCTTGGTCCTCTGCCTCTGTACTGGATCGGTAGAAATCTTGATTGTACTTTGATTATCACACCAAAGAATAGTGGGTGAATCAAAGACAATCCCGAACTCTGCAAGAATACCTTGCAACCAAACACATTGTGTGGCTGCATTGACTGCTCCCCTGTACTCGGCCTCAGCTGAAGATAAGGAAATAGTGCTCTGTTTCTTGCTTGACCAGCATATAGGTCCATGTGCAAGCATAAAGACATAACCGGAGGTTGACTTCCGATCAATACAATCACCGGCCCAATCAGAATCTGTAAATCCTACTAGTTCAAGGGATGAACCAGCAGCATAATGGATACCAAAAGACTTAGTACCCTGAACATAATGAAGGATCCTCTTGGCTGCCTTCCAATGGATCTCATGAGGCTCTTGCATGTGCCTTGCAACAGCCCCAACAGCATATGACAAATCTGGTCTAGAATGAGTAAGATATAGCAAACTCCCAACAAGTTGCCTATACAACGAACTGTCAACTAGTGGTGAAGAACCCCATTCTGTAAGCTTAACTCCTGAAAGAAATGGAAATTTTGCAGACTTACATTCAGCCATCTTAAATTTCTGCAGCAAATCTGAAGCATACCTTGACTGACATACAGAAATTCCATTCACAGATTGATCAATCTCCAAACCCAGAAATTGTTTTAGCAATCCTAGATCGGTCATGGAGAATGCACTGTGCAATGCTCTCTTAACTGAGTCAAGTTCTTTGGTGCAGCTACCAGTGATCAAAAGATCATCAACATACAGTACAATAATCAATATCAGATCACTAACATGCTGCATATACACATTTGGATCAGACTTACACCTCTCAAACCCCAAAGATAGCAGAAAATTGTCCATTTTTGCATACCATGCTCTAGGAGCTTGCTTGAGCCCATAGAGTGATTTGTTCAACCTGCAAACAAGTGTATGATCAGAAATAAAACCTTCAGGCTGCTGCATATAAATCTCCTCATTCAGATCCCCATGAAGAAAGGCACTCTTTACATCCATGTGATGAATCTCCCATCGCTTGGAAGCCCCAATTGCCAAAACTAGTCTTATGGAGTCCATCTTTGCCACCGGTGCAAATGTCTCTGTATAGTCCACTCCTTGGACCTGAGAGTAACCCTTAGCTACCAACCTGGCCTTATACTTCAGATCAGAGCAATCAGATCCAATTTTGGTTCTATAAATCCACTTGCATTGCACTAGTTTCCTCTTGGGAGGAAGAGGGACCAAATCCCAAGTTTTGTTCTCATGGAGTGAGTTCATCTCCTCTTGCATGGCTGATTGCCACCTTGGGTCTGTACATGCTTCTGAATATGACATTGGATCAGATCCAACCATCAAATAACATGCCTCACTCAGATCAGAATTATTATATGCAAAGGAATTGTGAAATTGAGATCTAGTTTTCCTAGCATCTTGGGGATCTCCCACTAGCTCTCTGGCACTTTGAATTGTTTTCTCTGCCCACTTGGGCCTTGAAGGGGGGATATGTTCAGAATCCATATCAACATCATCTTCAGCAATCTCAGAATCAGAAATATCAGAGAATGAATCACTACTTACTTCATCATCAAGACGAGGGAATGAGCATTCCCCATCACCTTGTTCACTAGCTTGCAAATATTCTTCCTCTTCGAATTTGACACTTCTTTCAATGAAAGTTTTGTGAGTGGATGGATCAAAGAGCTTGTAGCCCTTGGAATCCTCTGCATACCCAACCATGATTGACTCCTTGCTTTGGGGCTGCAATGCCTTTCTCTTCTCCGGTGGAATTCTGGCCCAAGCCCTTGAGCCAAAAATTCTGAAATGTGAGACATTTGGCTTGTGGCCCATCCAAGCTTCAAATGGAGTGATTCCTTGCAATGCTTTGTGTGGTGCCCTGTTCTGAACATATGCTGCACAATTCATAGCTTCAGCCCATAATTTAGGAGACAAATCCCTTGCTTGCAACATGCAAGTTGCCATCTCTTTCGGTGCTCTATTTTTGCGCTCTGCAACACCATTTTGCTGAGGTGTGTAGGGCACTGAGTGTTGCATCTGAATGCCATGCTCTTGACAGAGCTGCTGCAAATTGTTGTTGACATACTCTCTACCATTATCAGTCCTCAAAATCTTCATGGCCTTCCCACTGAAGTTCTCAACCATGCTCTTAAAAATCTTGAAACAATCAAAGACTTCAGATTTTTGCTTAAGGAAAAATAACCAGCAGTACCTTGAGTAGTCATCGATGAAGGTGAGCACATATTTGCTGCAGCCATAGGAGGGTGTGGGGAGTGGCCCTATGAGATCAGAATGTACTATCCCAAGAGGTTGATCAGCCCTCCTAGCCTTTCCTTTATCATACTTCCTTTCAGGATGTTTCCCAATCATGCAACCCTTGCATGTTCCACTCGAAAATCTGATTTGGGGCAGCCCTTCTACCATATTTTCTTTGCTTAAAACTTGAAGATATATGTAGTTTAGGTGCCCATACCTTTGATGCCATAGCTTGCTGGTCTCATTCCCATGTGACAGCAGCACACTTGGTGAAGAAAATTCGAGGAAGTGGGAGAACATGTACATCTTCATGTCATGGTCTGCAACACCCTTTGCAACAATTTTCCCGGTGGAAACTTCTGATATCTCCACTTCATCCTGAGTGAAGACCACCTTCTTTGCTGATCCAGTATGTGTCATTTGATACACAGAGAGCAAGTTTGCTGCAAGATTTGGCACATACAGCACATTGGAGAAGAAGCCATTCTCCATAGAGATTTTCCCAATGCCATGAGCAGGGATTTCTGAGTCATCTCCCATTCGAATTGAGAGACCACTGTAGGGAGCAAGTTCAGAAAACGAGTCTCTTGAGGAAGCCATGTGCCTTGAGGCACCTGAATCAATGATGAACAACGGTGAATGAGATGAGCTAGCCACCAAAGCATGGCATCTCTCCTTGTCTTCAGAAGCGCACTCCTTCTTCTTGGAACTTTCAGGAAGAGGAATGTTATTTTTCTGTAGGAGATGTGTCATGGTGTCTATGGTTTTCTTCATGCATGAGCTCTCTGGATGAAAACCTCTTTGACAGTAGCTACATTTCGTCTTCTCAGCCTTCTTTCCCTTGTTCTTGACAGTATTCGAAACCCCCTCAGAGGATTTGGGCCTCTCATCCTTTCTCTTCTTCTCTTGAGGTTTCGAAACCCTGGGTTTTTGCTTGCTTCTTCCACATTTCGAATCTCCAGCTGCAAGAACTTGATCTTTTTGTTTGATGGAGCCCATCAACACCAGCTTGTCTTGCTCTTGAGTTAGCATCTCCATGAAGTCAGCCAAGGATGGCATCTTCCAACCTCTGACTGTGAGCCTTGTGGAGTTGAAGGAAGACACAAAAACTGAGTATTCTGAACCCAATTTTGAGAGAATGGACAACACCAACTGTTCTTCTTTCTTCTCTATGCCACATTGTCTGATCTGCAAGACCAAGTTCTTGAACTTGGTGAAGAAGTCCTGGATGGAATCGAAATTCCCTGGGCTCAGTGAGACAAGCTCATTTTCGAGCTGGTGGCCTCTCATCTCATCAGTCTTTCCAAACAGTGTCTCAAGCTTGAGCCACACTTCATTTGGAGTTGCTAGACTTTCTACATGAAACAGGAGGTCTCTCGAAATGCTGAGACAAAGGAGGCCAAATGCCTCATCCATTCTGTTGAAAAACTTGGATTTCTCCACAGCTGAGTTTGGCTCAACCTCAGTGCCCATCGTGATTCTGTAGAGACCCTTGGATCTCAGCAAAATCACCATTTCTTCCTTCCAATCGAAATAGTTGAAGGGTGTGAGCACGTTTGGGTGAGATGGCTCCATTCTCCTCTGCTGCAATTCGCACTTGCTGACAATGCTGAACTCCAATACCTGCAAACAACTCTCAAATCACTCTGGAGGGATCTACACTCACAGATTCGAACCCTGTATGGATAGTGGGTGCATTCGGGAGAGCATCACACCTGAGAGGAGCCACTAGATTTCTCCAGTAAGCTCAAGGCAATGGCCTCAGGAATTATGTGGTTTCTCCACTGTTTCTGGCAATCCACTACAACAGTCTGCTGGTTCGAATTCTAGCTCCAAGAGCTCTGATACCATGTAAAATCTCAAGCACAGTTGAATCTAGCTACTGTGGATTCCTCACTGGTGAAAGATTGCACAACATTTGCAAGAATTAGCATAAAAAAATTTAAATGAATGAAGAACAATACACATGAATTGGTGAATAATGTCAATATTATTTACTGTCCAACCTTAACAAAGGTTAAGAACACCCATATATACAAATCTGGAAGAATTCGAATCCATCTGGAGTGTTCACACTGATCTAGCTTAGAAAAAGCTCAAACCCCCCTAGGTTGACCAAAATATCCCAAACCATCCCAAACTGGTTCGAATCTGCAGTGTGAATGCTGGGAATGACTGGACAGGCCCATGTGACCTCACACATGTGAAGAAACTGGTTGGTTAGAGGTTTGGAGTCTAAAATTGGTCAAAAATGTGACAAAACAAGGCAAGATTGTCCACAAAGAGAGCAAATGCGCCCTAGGTAGAAGAGAAGCATGCTGAGTGCATTAAATGACCTGAGGAGGGCGCTCTAGGCATGCTGAGTGCATTAATTGCCCTGGGGAGCGCTCCACTTAGCTGGTTTGACTCAGCACTTGTTCACATTTGCCATCTAGTTCATGATAATTGACCATTTAGTAGCTAATCAACTTAGGGATGTAATCATTAATCACTTGGGCTAATTAATCATCATTAATAAATGATTAATGTACATAGGTGGAAAAATGTTCTAACAAAAAGGCCTACAAAAGTAGGATCTATCACCAAGCTCCCAATCTGGTTTTCTTTGAATTTGACAACTCGTTTCATCTTTGGAATACGATGAGAAGAATACTCCTTCCATTTCAAAGATCAACAAGATCTTCCAACTGATATTAACTCCCATCTGCATTGCTGCCACAACATATATAACATTAACATATTTTCACTTCAAAACTTCATTGCTTAATGGCATCAAAACATATCCAATTTATTTCCACTCCCAAACAAACAACTTAATGAAAAAAATAAAAGTAATTTCCGTGGAATAGTTTTTTTATATAAACACATTCAACTACTACTCAAATCACTAATTTTTAAGAATTGTATTGAGATAAACTACAATTTAAAAATATAATTACAATAGTCGAATTCATTTGAACTAATTATATGTTAATATCTACATACTACCTAAATTTACAATTTTTAAGTTTAAATCAAGCAAACTATTTATATGTTCATTTTTACATACAACCTCATACGATATTTTAATTTTCAAGAAATTATAAGAAAAATTCATATAAGCACATTGCAATGAAATTCAAATCACAATTTAAAAATATAGTTACAATGGTCCAATTCAAACCAATTATATGTTAATTTATACACACCACCTAGATTTACAATTTTTTAAATTTCAATTAAACAAGCTAATTATAGGTAATTTTTACATACAACCTGATATGATTTTCCATTTTTTTAATTTCTAAGAAATAAGAAAATTTCATATGATAACATTGAACTAACATTCAAATCACTGATTTGTAAGAGTTATAATGATCAATTAAGATGCAATTGATAAATAAATTGCAATTGCTCAAACATAGTAATTGTACGTTAATTTATACATACAACCTAATACAATTATTTAATTAATATGGAATACTACATTTTTATGCAAACACATAAGACTATTATTCAAATCACTAACTTTTTATAACTCAATATCTCAATATAAATAAACAAAATAATAATATGTTAATTTATAATAATGACACAACAACAATCCTTATATGAGTATTATGAAATAATATTGACATTAAATTGATAATAAAATAAAACACAGTAATAACACATCACATGTAGAATTAAGTCATCAAATGTACAATGACCAAGAATTTATATTATAAACTTCAAGATTTTGTTTATAGAGGAAATGAATAACAGTCATCTTAATGTACTATTAAAAGTCATTGAAGATTCTTCAAAATATCTCGAACATCGGGTGCCTTGTAGAATTTATTCAATAAGCTCCACAGATCAGCGATCAACCATTTATCCTCATTCTTTCCATCAAACGAAGGGGCAATAATCACATTTTCTTTGGGATTTTCTTTCTTTGTCTCCATTGAACATTCCACTAGAATAGTGTTAGTAGCATCATATTGAGAATACATTCTCCACACTCTTTTCAGATGTTTTTTGTATATAACTTGTGTTGAATTATCAATGTCATTTTTTCCCTTTTGTTGTTTGCAATCTGAAGCAGTCCATGTAAACAAAAATTTAGCTTGTAATGTTTCTGAAACCAGCTTTTTCATAACTCTTGTTGTGTTTTGTTTCAAAGATGTCATCCAAATTGCAATGTCAAGAGATTCTTTTCTAGAACACATTTCAAGAAATGTTTTTGCATGTGGATGAAACTAAAATGATTTTTTCTCTATCATGTAATCTGCAGCCCTTCCCATTTTCTCGATAAATTCTTTTTGTGATGCATCACCATCAACGCCCTGATAGAAAATGTTATTCAATTCAAAAATAACTAATTTCTTTTGACTTATAATAGCTGCAAAACAATAATGGATATCATAGTTAATTCATTTTATTCATGCTACATAAATTATTAATAAAAAAAATTGTTGAAGAAATACACTCACTTTGAGTATTTTTTGTACTAGTTATTGATAAGCCACACTTCTCTTGTATTGTCTTCATAGAACCTAGAGCCAAAATAACAAACCTTCAATCAAATACCAATAATACTTCTTTAAATCAATTTTTTTTTTATAAGACATATCTTATGTTTAATTGAAAATAAGAGACATGTAAAGTACCTGATATGATATCATGTTCTTGACTATGGCTTTCTGTCACATTCCCTTGATCACTGTCTTTTTTCTCCTCATTTGCCACTATAATAAACATATGAAATGTTATAAAATGTATCAACGAATGAAATTCATTAAATAAATAGGCATAGAATCTAAAGAATCACTAGAGAAAGAACAAAACAAGTACAATACAACAAAAGAAACAAAAGAAATTATGTACCTGGTATGGTATTTTCTTCGTCTTGTATTTGCATCTCGAAAACTTCTTCGACATTGTGCACACTATGTTGATCATTGCTTTGTTGCAAAGTGTCGTCGTTGTTTTCTTTACAATTTCCGCCATTAGTAGTTATAGTAAAAATCTTGTTAATCAAGATTTATAAATAGCATAGAATCCAAAGAATCACTAGAGAAAGAACAAAACAAGTACAATACCTGGATATTCCAACAGCAATATATTAGACATTGGTTTTTGCAATTGGAAGGATTCTTGATTATTCAGCATGGTAGTCCTTTGTAACTCGTTTTCTACGACACATGCCATTCTTCTTCCATATGTACAGCAAGCCCGCTGTAAATTTGTCCCCGCATAAAGAGAAATAATCAAATTTAGATCACTATGTTGTTGATGCATTTGCAATAATTCTTCCCAGAATTCAAAATCTCTCTCCTTTTCATCAGATATGTCTCTAAAACTGTGAGAGTACCTTGAGGCCTCTAAACTTTTTGACTCTTCACTATAGAAATGTATAGTTAAAACTATATCATAACTATAGTTATTTTGTTCTTTATATTCATAAAGACCGGTAGCCATTTTATAGTTGACATTTGAGTCCTTGACAACAATCTCCAGAGCTTGGCGTACATCCTTACAAGACCAAATTTCTACTAAGATAATCATAGTAAAATATTTCAACCCATTTTTTTTCGATTAAAAATCGAAACAATTCAATATAGTGATCCTTAAGGAATGATTCATCTTTCAAAGCCAATGTATCCAACACAACAAATTCAGTGTATAACATTGGTTGAAACTGACAAGGAAAAGAGTGCAAAAGTGTTGACAAGAGGCTAGGACCCCCATAATGACAACCGAATTCAAAACTGTTCTCAATTTCCTATATATCTGTCGATGCATCAATTATTCTATCAAGGACCACACAGGCTTGTGGAGAAAGGGACTCTATTTTTGTATTTTGTGATCCTTTTACATATTTACACCCTTCCATTGTCTTACAGAAGTTGGCAAATATGATATCAGTAATTCCATAATGCTCAAGAATATTGGATATTGTAAGAATCTTATCATTTAGATTCTTATCATGACTTTTGCAATATGTTACCATTGCCTCCAAAATTGTTCTTTTGGTTTTCAATTGTGAACAATAATCTTTCATTTTTATGGCATTGGTCAGATGGTTCACTGGAATAGAAAACCAGACAGTTCCATCCAATAGTTTATCTGCTACAGAACACATTTCTTCAGTGGTTAGTCCCTGAAGGGGACGGAAAGAACTTGATACCAAACTATTCAAACTATTTGTCTTATAGTTTGGATCCTTAGGTTGGTTTGGAGAACACATTAATGTCCCTAGTTTGTTACAATTAAAAACAAATTCCCATTTATCCCAAGTAGTATCATCAAGATATAACAAGACTTTTTTTTCAGCAAAGTTTGTTAGTGGACAATCGAAGAAAGAGCACAACATTTCATCATCAACCTGTTAAAAAATAACAAATATAAATTAGTAAGAATGTGATATCAAAAATAAAATAGCCATGAATTTAGTCATAACAATATAAACTAAGTGCAAAAAAAAAAAAATTGCATACCTTGTCTTCAGCCGTCTTAGAATTCCCACATTTTTGTTTCTTTAATTTATTTGTTGCAATTAGGAATTGTCTTGCAGATCGCACAGAATCAATGAATGGAGTTTTGAAGAACACTGTGTTTGCAGAATTTAACTGGTAGCAAATACGAATCACCACACTGGGAGCAACTAATGGATCTAAGAATCGAGCATTACGTTCTTTGTACTTCTGTTTTGCCTCCCCGGATAGACTGAATTTAGGATTTGATAATATTTCTTTTGCTGCTTGAATGGTGTGTTGCCCATCAACTATCCAAAAATTGATGTTCTTGGCATTTATATCCATTTCATTCATGATTTTCACAGGGTTTCCAATCGGATCAGACTCTTTTGTGTCAAATGGAATCAGAAGAGCATCAGGCAATGATGCTTGAAATTTCTGTAGGAATGATTTTACTAATACTCGAACATTTAAATCATCCTGTGATCTCAATTTATATAACTTGGGTGCTTCTACACATCTTCGAACATCCACCTTCATGGTAAAAGAGCTTGAAAATAAATAACTGTCCTTAAAATTTTCATGGATTTCATCGCATTGGTCAGCAAGCTTCTCTATCTGAGAGTCTTCTTTTTGGGATTTTACAAACTCTGTAGTAGGCATGAACTCACTTTCTTTAATGCTCTGTTCTAGCTCAGCTAAATTAACCCTTCTCAAAGCAAGCAATTGAGCCTCGAGTTTATCATCTGGTATTTTATCAAGTAGTTTACCTCTTTGTTGCAAATAAAGAAACACGGATGATGTTTTCTTACATCTCACATAGCGATATTTCATAACGTTGGTAATACGTTGTACAAGATCATCACAACTCTTTAGACCAGATTCATTGAAGCTCTCAAAACTGTCCAACTTAAACTGTGACTTTTTTATTGACTTTGGAAATTCTGTATTAGTATCAATCAAATCTGGTCTAAATTTTGTGTAATCAACTTGGAAAGAAAATAATTTCACTTCATTTTCTTCAATTACCTCCATTTGAAAATCGATCTGACTATGATTGAGAGCATAGCAACTAACAATTATCCCTAGCCTTTGTATATCATTTCCATCCATGGATCCAAATAGATACATATCGGGAAACATATTCATGGGACTTTCAATATCAACATACCAATCTTCGACATACTCATATGCAGTAGATGTTTTGAACTTTTTAATCATTTCAAAATTAGAACCCATTGTTGAATTTATAATCTGAGTTGAATGACGCTTTTGTTTTTTTAATGCTGATTGTGGCATTTTACTTGCTTTGGCAACGACAGCTTCTAAAAACAATAATAAGCAATTATTACTATAAATAAAATGAAATCAAAATCACAAATATTACCATATAGTCTTCTAGTCTAACCATTTAGAAATGAGAGAATAATATTTAAAACCACCATACCACATGGGGGAGACGTTGTTTGTGTGTCACTTGCAATTCATTTTTTCTTCAAATTATTCCTTGGAATTGTCATTGCACCAGAGTCCATAGCTTCTAAAAACAATAATAAATAGTCGACTATAAGTTTAAATTGTTTTAAAAATGCATGAAATAATGAGCATTATCAAACAATATTCTATTACATGTCTTTTATTCACATGCACAAGAATAATAAGGGTCATGTGTTATGGAAACATATTAAATACTTAAGAGATAAATAAAAATCCATTGCATCTAGCACAAGTAGAGACTTATGCTAGAAGAAAATGCTTATGCTAGAAAGAAAGCTAGCAGTCGCTAGCTTTCCTTGATCTTTTTCCATGTGCTTATTTCAAAATAGAGCACATGGCACAAGCTCAAGGTATAAGCTAGCAACCACCAATCACCATGGACAGGATTTTTCTATTGGAAAGCTAGCGAATGCTATCTTTCTTTCTAGCATAGGTATGTGTTATTATCCTATAAGTAAATGCTTATGCTAGAAGGAAAGCTAACAGTCGCTAGCTTTCCTTGATCTTATGCCATGTACTTATTTGAAAATAGAGTACATAGCACAAGTTCAAGGCTTTCTTTGATCTTGTGCCATGTGCTTATTTGAAAATAGAGTACATGGCACAAGTTCAAGGTATAAGATAGCAACCACCAATCACCATGCCTAGGGTTTTTCTATTGGAAAGCTAGCGACTGCTAGCTTTCCTTCTACCATAAGCATGTGTGACATGCTAGAAAAAATGTTTATGCTAGAATGAAATGTAGCATTCGTTCAAAATAGAGTACATGGCACAAGCTCAAGGTATAAGCTAGCAATCACCAATCACCATGGACAGGGTTTTTCTATTGGAAAGATAGCGACTGTTAGCTTTCCTTCTAGCATAAGCATATGTGTTTATGCTAGAAGGAAATGCTTATGCTAGAAGGAAAGCTAGCAGTCGCTAGCTTTCCTTGATCTTTTTCCATGTGCTTATTTCAAAATAGAGCAAATGGCACAAGCTCAAGGTATAAGCTAGCAACCACCAATCACTATGGACATGATTTTTCTATTGGAAAGCTAGCGACTGCTAGCTTTCCTTCTAGCATAAATATGTGTTCTTATCCTAGAAGAAAATGCTTATGCTAAAAGGAAAGCTAGCAGTCGCTAGCTTTCCTTGATCTTGTGCCATGTGCTTATTTGAAAATAGAGTGCATGGCACAAGCTCAAGGTATAAGCTAGCAACCACCAATCACCATGCCCAAGGTTTTTCTATTGGAAAGCTAGCGATTGCTAGCTTTCCTTCTAACATAAGCATGTATGTTATGCTAGAAGGAAAGCTAGCATTCGTTCAAAATAGAGCACATGGCACAAGTTCAAGGTATAAGCTAGCAACCACCAATCACCATGGACATGGTTTTTTATTGGAAAGCTAGCGACTGTTAGCTTTCCTTCTAGAATAAGCATGTTTGTTTATACTAGAAGGAAATGCTTATGCTAGAAGGAAAGCTAGCAGTCGCTAGCTTTCCTTGATCTTTTTCCATGTGCTTATTTCAAAATACATCACATGGAACAAGCTCAAGGTATAAGCTAGCAACCACCAATCACCATGGACATGATTTTTCTATTGGAAAGCTAGTGACTGTTAGCTTTTCTTCTAGCATAAGTATGTGTTCTTATCCTAGAAGGAAATGCTTATGCTAGAAGTAAATCTAGCAGTCGCTAGCTTTCCTTGATCTTGTGACGTGTGCTTTCCTTGATCTTGTGACAAAATATGTCTCAGGTACTATCGGCTTCCACGACAGTCACCTATAAGGAATGACATCCTAAGTTGGTCACTAAGTACCTTCGTCAAGTGGAGAAAGAGGAGTTATCCCTCGAACGGTATTGGGTCGTCTCCTTTTCAACAAGTGGTGGTGAGCCCGCTTGAGAGAACATACACCTGCAACCTTGGGTTTGACCTCCTATGGCGTGGCGCTGCTCTTTCACTTGCCCCGTGTGGCTATACATGACCACTTGATTTAGAAGGATTTTTATAGCACCCTAAGGACAACAACTATGTTTTTGGATGCCTAGCCCCAAAATCCTACCTAAACTACAAGATTCTTTTGTGCACTCCTGTGGAGGTATTAAGTGAGTATATTTAAGCTATTTTTGAACTTAGTGAGTGACGAGAGAGTTTCTTGTGTGTGTGTGTGTGCATCAAAGAAAGTGACGGTTTTGAGCGCACATGAGATATTGCATATAAATGAAAAGGTTTTTATTTTAAAATGAAAAAATGCAACTCAACCTAATAGAAAAACAACTAAATAAACCATGTAAACCATGTAAAAAAAACTAAATAAAATAAATTGTAAAAGTAAAAAAAAATCTACAAGCAAAATTGTAAAAGTAAAAAAAAATCTATAAACTTACCAAGATTTTCAACCTCTTTTTAATCCAGTCTTCTTCTTTACTTTTGTTTGGCTAAGACTAAAGCTAATGCCAATGCCAATGCCATTTTTTCCCATAACTTCTTCTTCATCTTAGTTGGTCTTGCTTCTTTGATAGACAATAATCTAGAATCTATGAAGCCAAGACTACTTGAATGGAAACTGTACAATATAGAGACTCATTAAAAAGAAACGTTTTCCTTCTAAAAAATGCTAGAAGGAAATGCTTATGCTAGAAAGAAAGCTAGCAGTCGCTAGCTTTCCTTGATATTTTTCCATGTGCTTATTTCAAAATAGAGCACATGGCACAAGCTCAAGGTATAAGCTAGCAACCACCAATCACAATGGACAGGATTTTTCTATTGGAAAGCTAGCGACTGCTAGCTTTCTTTCTAGCATAGGTATGTGTTATTATCCTATAAGTAAATGCTTATGCTAGAAGGAAAGCTAGCAGTCGCTAGCTTTCCTTGATCTTATGCCATGTGCTTATTTGAAAATAGAGTACATGGCACAAGTTCAAGGCTTTCCTTGATCTTGTGCCATGTGCTTATTTGAAAATAGAGTACATGGCACAAGTTCAAGGTATAAGCTAGCAACCACCAATCACCATGCCTAGGGTTTTTCTATTGGAAAGCTAGCGACTGCTAGCTTTCCTTCTACCATAAGCATGTGTGACATGCTAGAAAAAAATGTTTATGCTAGAATGAAATGTAGCATTCGTTCAAAATAGAGTACATGGCACAAGCTCAAGGTATAAGCTAGCAATCACCAATGACCATGGACAGGGTTTTTCTATTGGAAAGCTAGCGACTGTTAGCTTTCCTTCTAGCATAAGCATATGTGTTTATGCTAGAAGGAAATGCTTATGCTAGAAGGAAAGCTAGCAGTCGCTAGATTTCCTTGATCTTTTGCCATGTGCTTATTTCAAAATAGAGCAAATGGCACAAGCTCAAGGTATAAGCTAGCAACCACCAATCACTATGGACATGATTTTTCTATTGGAAAGCTAGCGACTGCTAGCTTTCCTTCTAACATAAATATGTGTTCTTATCCTAGAAGAAAATGCTTATGCTAGAAGAAAAGCTAGCAGTCGCTAGCTTTCCTTGATCTTGTGCCATGTGCTTATTTGAAAATAGAGTGCATGGAACAAGCTCAAGGTATAAGCTAGCAACCATCAATCACCATGCCCAAGGTTTTTCTATTGGAAAGCTAGCGACTGCTAGCTTTCCTTCTAACATAAGCATGTGTGTTATGCTAGAAGGAAAGCTAGCATTCGTTCAAAATAGAGCACATGGCACAAGCTCAAGGTATAAGCTAGCAACCACCAATCACCATGGACATGGTTTTTTATTGGAAAGCTAGCGACTGTTAGCTTTCCTTCTAGCATAAGCATGTGTGTTTATACTAGAAGGAAATGCTTATGCTAGAAGGAAAGCTAGTAGTCGCTAGATTTCCTTGATCTTTTGCCATGTGCTTATTTCAAAATACATCACATGGAACAAGCTCAAGGTATAAGCTAGCAACCACCAATCACCATGGACATGATTTTTCTATTAGAAAGCTAGTGACTGTTAGCTTTTCTTCTAGCATAAGTATGTGTTCTTATCCTAGAAGGAAATGCTTATGCTAGAAGGAAATCTAGCAGTCGCTAGCTTTCCTTGATCTTGTGACGTGTGCTTTCCTTGATCATGTGACAAAATCTGTCTCAGGTACTGTCAGCTTCCACGACAGTCACCTATAAGGAATGACATCCTAAGTTGGTCACTAAGTACCTTCGTCAAGTGGAGAAAGAGCAGTTATCCCTCGAACGGTATTGGGTCATCTCCTTTTCAACAAGTGGTGGTGAGCCCACTTGAGAGAACATACACCCGGAACCTTGGGTTTGACCTCCTATGGCGCGGTGCCGCTCTTTCACTTGCCCCTTGTGGCTATACACGACCACTTGATTTAGAAGGATTTTTATAGCACCCTAAGGAAAACAACTATGTTTTTGGATGCCTAGCCCCAAAATCCTACCTAAACTACAAGATTCTTTTGTGCCCTCCTGTGGAGGTATTAAGTGAGTATATTTAAGCTATTTTTGAACTTAGTGAGTGACGAGAGAGTTTCTTGTGTGTGTGTGTGTGCATCAAAGAAATTGACGGTTTTGAGCGCACATGAGATATTGCATATAAATGAAAAGGATTTTCTTTTAAAATGAAAATAATGCAACTCAACCTAATAGAAAAACAACTAAATAAACCATGTAAACCATGTAAAAAAAACTAAATAAAATAAATTGTAAAAATAAAAAAAAAAATCTATAAACAAAATTGTAAAAGTAAAAAAAATCTATAAACTTACCAAGATTTTCAACCTCTTTTTAATCTAGTCTTCTTCTTTACTTTTTGTTTGGCTAAGACTAAAGCTAATGCCAATGCCAATGCCATTTTTTCCCATAACTTCATCTTCATCTTAGTTGGTCTTGCTTCTTTGATAGACAATAATCTCGAAGCTATGAAGCCAAGACTACTTGAATGGAAACTGTACAATATATTGAAACTATCTGTAAGTTACAAACTTATATCAAATAATTAAATATAAAAAACACTACTGAGCTATTTAGCTATTTTTATATACAAGTAATGCTATATATTACATCTTATATACATTCATAGAGTTGATAACTATTTTTATGTACAAGTAATGCCATATACTTATATACATTCATAGAGTTGATAGCTATTTTTATGTACAAGTAATGCCATATATTACATCCTACATACATTCATAGAGTTGATTATACCATGGAGGTTTACAAAATGAAATTTAGAAATACAATATTCAAATAAATGATTGGCAATTATTTAAAATAGTTATTTAGGTTTAAATAGAATGATTTTTATTTTGAAAAATTTTTATTCTAATTTTTCAAAATCTAGATTATAGTTGTTAAGTGGAATTTTTGGATGTTTCAAAATTTTTAAAAAATGCTGAATCTATTTATACCATTAAAATACAGATTAAAATAAAGCTAATTCTAAATTTACAACATCAAAAACTATAAATTTAAAAAAAAATATAAAACCATATTTGAAAATAAAGGACAATTGTTTTTCAAGCGAAAAAAACCTGTCCTTGTTATTCAATAAAATCAAAGGCCATTAGTACATACAGCTACTTCAGCATGACATTTCATAACAACTCGTCCAGAGTTCCAGACAGGGGGAAAGGCACATAATACCAAAAAATAACCCATCAGAAAACTGTCTCATCATGTGATGTGGACTGTCCAAAAAATCACATCTACCGAGAGCCAATCACACTCTGATCTGCGTTCAAAGGAGACGCACTATAATTTGCAAATGAGACATCTACATGAAAGGGAAAAAATATGCCCTTCAGATACACAAAGACTTCAAGTCCAACAAAAAAAAACTTTCAAAATCATGCTCAAAAGAGCTGGAAGAATTCCTTAGAAACCAGGTGATTCTCTATATATTCCATCAAAACACCTTTCCCTTAGGGAAAGGAGAGATCCTTTTTTGAAAGTCGGTCAGTAGTCTGGTTGTGCTCTCGATAGATGTGAGAAAATGACAGGTCCTAGAAGCTAGTGGCTAGCTTTTTAGTCTCCCGACACCAATGAAATAGGGTAGGTGGGGAGAGAGCAGCCGATCCCTTAGCCCAAATGATGATTACCTGAGAATCACCGTATACGTGGGCTAAGGGGATCCTCATCATATGGGATATTTGTAAGAGAGCCCAGAGACTGAGCAGCTCTGCTTTGGTATTTGTGCCATATCCTACCCCCACTATGAACTCCAGGAAGTGAGTGCTATTAAGAAAAATACACAGGCCTACACCAGCTATCATATTCTTGGAGGCTCCGTCTATAAAACCACAAGGATAATATTTGACAGGTGGATTTCCAATAATTTTGCAGCGTCCTTTTTTAACCACAGTCCCAATATAACGATCCTGAACTATTGATATAATACGCTGGATAATGCCATGAATATTCCTTCTTTTCCCTTCAAAAATCACCATATTACGGGCTTTCCATACAGTCCACATCATGTTGTAGGGGAGCAAATAGAGTGGAGAGCTCTTGGAAGACTTTCCAGCCCAATCTTTAATAAGATCAACTGAAGAAGTACGTGTGAGACAATCTGGAACATTGAAGAAGTCGCAGATATACCCTGCCACAGTTTTCCAAACTGAACAGGAAGAGAAGAGATGATCAACAGTTTCCTCCTCTAACCAACAGAGAGAGCAAATACCAGGACCAGAGAACCCCTTCCGCTGCAAATTATCCCATGTAAGGATACTATTATGAAGTAAACGCCAGATGAAACAAGAGATCTTGCTAGGCAGAGCCTTATGCCAAATAGGAATACAATCAATCATAGATATCGGGCAAGATGTGGATTTAAAGATGCATTCGTAAGCATCTTTTGCAGTAATAGAATCCCTGCTATAATTATAATTCCAGACCATCTTATCAGCGCTATTATTTAAATGAATACCAGCTCCTAATAGACCATTAATATAGTCATTCCAAATCAACTCGAAGAAACCACCCAAATCAAGATCATTTGCAGAATACCAGTATTGCTGTGCATTTGACAACCATTTAAACTACGGAATTAACAACTCAGTTTCGAATTGCTGCTGGACTCTGTGAAACTAGCGAAGATGGGTTTAATTCAGTTCACATACACAAATAAAAATTAAAAAAACTGTTCATTTTCTTAATTCTATGTCAAATATTGACATAAAGAACAACTATGTAACCATTCAGTATACAGTCTACTGAATCCACAACTCAATTTCGAAATGCTGCTGACCATGAAAAAACAAGAGAGGATGGGTTTAATTCGATTCCCATATTCCAGTTGATTAGAAGAGGAGTCTAAATGCTAGTTATTTTTGGGGAAAGTATTTTGGTTTTTCTTTTTAAATTTGGTTTTGAATATATAAATATATTCAATAGCTTTGAATATCTAAATACCTAGGTCATTCAGATTTATGTAAGTTCAAAGAATTCTTCTCTCAAATTCCGTCAAATTCCTGCTGGAAAACGCAATGGCACTTGTTTAGACTACTCTATTAAAAGAAGTACAAATATCTGAAAAGCAAAGCCGGTTAGACTACTCTAAACGGGGAAATCATATATATCTGGAAAGCAAAGCCAGAAGAAAGGATCCATGTAACACGTCCTGAATAAAGATATGCTCCACACTTTGAGAAACATAAGCTTAAGAATGACAGTATCTTCATATTACCGGTTCAGTACTTGGGGAAAACCGGAAAAATTAGAATGGGTCACAATTAATCCAGCATGGGGGAAAAATAATTTTTCCAACAAATAGTGGCATAGGCATGGTTAAATATGTGTGTACATCCCCCTTTAATTGGAAGAAAAAATCAGGAACACTAAGTGGAGCCTAGATGTTTCGGAAAAAAACTAGCAAATCTTTGGTCATTGGAGAGAAGCAGAAGCAATAAGAACTAGAAACCTTCCAAGCATCCCTCAAATAAAAATAAATCTTAGAAGAGGATTTGAAAACTGAAAAACATATTGAAGT
Organism: Larix kaempferi; assembly: GCA_027924585.1. Lineage (NCBI taxonomy): Eukaryota > Viridiplantae > Streptophyta > Pinopsida > Pinales > Pinaceae > Larix > Larix kaempferi. The sequence continues at coordinate 1,445,817 of BSBM01000876.1, read as the reverse complement.
AGAACTCCACATAGATCGACACCAAGAAGAGGATTCGAGGCTTAAGTCTCGAAGCTTATGGCTTGAGGAAAGAAACATAAATACCCCTTTTGTCCACAAAAAAAATTGGATGAGATTTCACAGGAAGATGGTAAATGAAATCCAAAGGGAAAATGTGGAAAAACTAATCGAGTTTGATCAAATAAAAGAGTTCAATAAGTTGTACTAAGAAGAAGTAGAAGAGAGTGAAGAATTCCACTAGGAAACACTCAAGCATATTCCACAACTAATCAACAAAGAGATCAATGAGACCCTCACCCAGAAGGCCACATAGGAGGAAATAAAAAAATCAATCTAGAATATCGAGTTTGAAAGCGCCCAATCCCTCATGATTTTATACTCTTTTTTTTTTCAGACTGGAGCGACTACGGCTCAGAAGGGATCTGAAATGGCACCGAATGGATTGAAAATGGATGGATCTGGAACGGCTTGCAAAATGGATCTGAACAACTGGATCTAAAATGACACAGCAACGATCGTCAACAGTTCAACTAAAAATAAATATGGACCCCAGGTATGTGCGGCTTCCTAATAGTTCAAGGGTTTCACTCGGCCACCAATGTTGTCTGACAGCTTGCGTATTGGGGCAGTACCCCTCACTCCACGGCTTAGGTAAAACTGATAACCGCTTTGCCACAAACGACAGCTCTTGGTTTACCTCACGGGTGGGAACTAGTCAATCAGGTAGGGGTCGTTGCCCTTTTCGCTGGCAGGTCCTCTCAATGGGCCAGCTACTTCGGGGTTCCTGTGGTACTCCTCACAATGAGTTTTAGGGCTTATGCCCAAGTACTTCCCACAGTTAAGCGGATAGGGATTATTCTCAAATCCGAACCTGCAACAGATGCGAAAAACAATACAAACAAAACTAGTGGAAAAACAATACAAAACAAAACTACTTTGCATAGAAAATGCATTCCATTCAATTATAAGACCATCAAAAACATGAAATGGTCAGAAAACTATCACATACATGGCACTGAAAGGATGAATTACCATTCAGAGAACAGACAATTACCCCACTCATTGAGAGGGCTTTCAAGGTAGGAAAAATTATAATTATGGACGAGGCACAAATCATATGGTTGAGGAGGATAGAGATAAGAAAATATAATTAATTAATGTCACTGGTGACCACAAAAGAGGTTGATGGGAATGAAAAGTACAATCTAGTAGTGGCATACTGTGGGGGTAACTGTGGAAGAATCCCCCCATTGTCACAACAGAAACAGTAGTAGAAATAGAGGAGGAAGATGAAGACATCCCTGCTGAACCACCAACCACAGAGGAGCCAATCACCACCTGCCAACCTACTTTCAAGATGGCTAGAACAATTTGGCTAAATGGAAACTAGAGATCACAATTTATGATCAAATGGAATCCTATCAAGCATACTGCGGAAAGGCAGTTATTCAGTGGTTTCAAATTTTCAATACAAATGCATTTATCAGTTTACTTTATTTGAGCTAAAGTTTGCTGGTGCCTATGATCTCCCCTCTTGCTATGGGAATGATCTACTTATATATATGTGCCTTGTCTATATGAAAAAATGTTTCAACACGTAACCATGTCAGGACTACAATTGCATATTCCTTGATTCTCATTTCGATAAAAAAATTGATTATCTACATTCATATGGTGTATGAGAAAAAAAATAGTGAACTTGGAAGGTGCACTACAAAAGTAACATTGTAGCATTTTAATGTGCAAATATTGGTAAAGCATTAAAGATTGGTGCAATGAAATTAAAAAATTTAAACCTGTGCATGGCAAATTGAATTAAAAAAATTGAAAAAATGAAAAATGTCTAAATAAGAAAATTAAAGAGTTATGTAAGTTAATGTTTGCATTTGGGCTAGGGAAAACCATAACCAAATAAAAAAATTAAAGTTTTTTTTGGGTGATAAATGGTGAATTTATAAAAAAAAGGGATAAACAACCATAACAATCAATAATAGGTCATTTTGATGATTATTTTGATTTAGAAATGAATGAAATATTAAAACAACAATAATAATTGAAAATGTTTTGAGAAAAGAAAAAATAATTTTTCCATATTTATAAATAGATTGATGCAATTTACCCCCTCAAATGTCAATAAAGGACACATTATCATGTCATCTTATTTTTAATTTGTAAAAGAATCTAGAAAACATCTTGAGCATTTTTTTGGTGCATTGGTTTCCAATGAGAGCACTTTGAGAGATTAGGAAAGAATAATAATTGAAAATGCTTTGAGAAAGAAAAATAATAATTTTACCATATTTATAAATAGATTGATGCAATTTACGCCCTCAAATGTCAATAAAGGACACATATCATGTCATCTTATTTTTAATTTGTGAAAGAATTTGGAAAACATCTTGTTTTTAATTTGTGAAAAAATCTGGAAAACATCTTGAGCATTTTTTTGGTGCATTGGCTTCCAATGAGAGAACTTTGAAAGATTAGGCAAGAGATATAACAAAGTTTCTTAAACTATTGGGTCTCCAACCTTTTTACAAAAATATAATATATAATAATAATAGTTTAATTTTAAATTTATGGTTAAGTAAACACAAAATTAACATATGATATTTTTATTTGTACGACTAGCAACTTCTACTATATTCATATATATGCATATATAGAGTGATGTAAAATTAGTTTAACCTAAATTAAATTTTAAATATTCGATCCTAATACCATATCTTCCTTCTTCAAAATTGGTTTAATATAACCTGAGTTTTCAATAGTTGGCCCTAATACCGTATCTTCCTCCATCGAAATACCGTGCCATGGATAATTATAATTATTTATTTGTAAGCCGTGTACTTATTCATTCATCAAATTAGTGAAGAAGGAAATAGCTCTGAAGAAGATTTGTCTTATTTGAACATAAATAGCGAATCACAAATAGCGTATGATAAGGTGATTACAAAAAAGGGCTTCGTTGCATTTCAAGGTCCGGCCAAGTGGAGGCAACACTAATCATTTATTCGCTTGCACACCAGTGGTAAGGAGTAGAGCTGATCATTTGCAGGAATTCTATTTCAGATGCATTACCTCCACTGTCTTTCTCTTTATTTTCACATTATTCTTCTACATGCTATATAAGTCTTAATGCTTTTCTCTTTTTTCTGTGTTTGTAGAAGGTTGTTGTGGTTGTTGAATAGCAAGATGGGCAAAGCCAATAGGAGAAAGAGACAAAATGGTAACAACAACTTATCCTCCTCTGAGCCCTCCAATAACAATGGTGAACATGAAGAGAGGACATTCCTATCTACCGAGAACCAAGACAAAGATGATAAATTCTTTCATCCTGGAAAAAAATGTGAAGTTGACATATCCAAGTTGTTGAAACTGAATCAAATACTTTTAGAAATATCAATACCTCATGAGACAAATTCGTGGATATGGAGTCACAAATTCACATTCTACACACTGCCTCAACAAATTTCGAGCTGAAGATGGATAATCAACTCATACAACAAGTGAAAATTGGGGAACATCTCAGTGACCAATTGATGGAAATTGACAAGGAATTCAGACAAAAACTTGCGAAGAGAGATGAGGAATATGAGGTTGAGATTTCTAAAGCTTAGCAACAATTGCAGGAAGCTGAGGAGAGATTCAAAAGAGATATTTCTGAGAAATAAGAAGACTGCAGAGCCGTGTTTACTGAAAAACAAACTCTAGAATTACTATTTTGCAGTTGACATATAAAATTAAGGTGACATCTGCAGAATTTGAAGCAACACGTAAAGCTTGGGAATTAGAAAAGAATGGACTTTCCTCAGATATTGTAGCAGCACGAGAGGATTCTGAGGAGATCGCGAAAAGTAACCTAATTGCATAGAGCATGGAATGCCGATAGGGAGAAACTTTTGTCTTCACTGAGAAGGACATATGAGGAAAAAATTGAAGATATGTCTACGCAGAACGAAAGGGTTTTACTTGAAAATATTGAGTTGCAATATCAATTGAATGATTCCAAGGAAAAGACTGTGAATTATTTGAAACAAGTGATAATGAAAGACATTTGTGTGAATCTGAAAAGCAAACTTTGCAAGCCAATGCTGCAGAGCTACAAGTAAAGATTGATTCAATTGCTACTGCAAGAGAATTGCTCGGCCAGAAAAATAAAGCAGTGGGCATTGAAGTAGATTTTTTGCATACCCAATTGAATGAATATAAAGCTAGAGTAGGATAATAAACTAAACTAAGTATCATATGTATATATATATAGATATATATATAGATATATATATATAAAGAATAAAGTAGGATAAACCCATCTAAACTAGATCAAATTTTTAAAAGATGTGTTTAGATTTGGATCTCTCTTCCTAGATCTAATAGATAATTAAGATAAATTCCTCTTTAGTGGGGTCTCCTAATTCCACTTGGATTCTTTTAGACAAACAACATACCGTTCTTTGATTGATTATGTATTGTATCCTATGATCTTCCAACACAATACATATCTTTCTTATTTTCCAAAGTTACTTCATTCACAAGCTAAACACAAATGGTATTTATGTGATATTCCTACATATGGGGAAGAAATTCCTCAATAGTTTCCATGAGATGGATTTTATCCTACCTTGATGTTTTATCATTGTATATTCTAACTAGTGATCCTTTACTCAGTCTAATTAATTTTTTGTTTCATGCATTGATTTTTTCAAGAAAATATTATCTCTTGCAACAAAATCACCATTCTAAAAATCATCTCAAAATTAGTTAGAAATCCTTCATTGATATACCAAAACTATATGATCGACAATCACTACATTTCATTGATATAATATTCCGTACATACTAGATCCTTAAATGAGAATATTTTACTTCCTAATGATTTCATCCTCCATTGAGGCATGGAAAAGTGGGGGCCCATGCCATGGGAGACACAAATGAAGATCATCAAACTTTTCTAGGCAAATCAATCTATTGCAATCAAATCCAAGAAAATTTGGTTAAATTGATGGAATATTTGGTTATTCAATACATCTAGGATGACTATCACTGAGAAATCATGAAATGATACCATTGGCTAACAAGTGATAAACTATAACAACAATTTGCTAAAAGACAAATAGGTGGTGGTTACCTGTAATAGAAGACTTGAGAGTAGAAGACTTGAGATAAGAACAACTGAGAAATGTGCTAGCTAGAAGGATGAATCCAAACCCACCTAAAATAACAATGCAATCATTAAAATGGAATTGAGTAGGTTTGCATCCATTGTGAAATGAACTGCCATTGAAAGGTAGATAGCACTCCTTCACTATGAATCATCCTACAAATTAGGAAAAACCCCTACAAATTAGGAAAAACAAATGAAAAAAAGAGATATATGAAAAAAGAAAATGAAGATATAAGAAAAATGAAAAAACATGTAAAAAGAAATAGAGATATATTACAATATTCTATATCTACAACCCAATGAAACCATCATAAACTCAACAACTCAAAACAAATAAAATGAAAAATGAAAAACATGTAAAAAGAAATACAGATATATTGCAATATTGTATATCTATGACCCAATGAAACCATCATAAACTCAACAACTCAAAACAAAATAAATGGAGATATCTTACAACATTGCGTACCTACGACCTAATGAAACAATCATGAACTCAACAACTTATTCTATCTTATTGTCGGATATCTTGTGTGTGATTTCATTTTCAAATCTAGCTAACAACTTTTCATCTTCCTTTTTCAATAAATCTGGAAATTATGGGATAATGTCTTCATTTATGAAGATTCCATATTCCAATAATTCTAAAAAAAATCTCAGAACATTTAATTTATTTTTGGGTGATCCCACCTTTATTCAAATTAGAGGCTAGATACCTTTAATATTTTAAACCATTTTCTCATCTTTCAAAATCCCTTGTATTTCAGCTTCTGATTTGTTTTGTAAGACGTTGCGTCAATTAGCTAGAACATATTCATTGGTTGCTTCATACATCTCAACTATGATATTGTTAGAGTTAAAAATTCTAAATATTTTAATATTGTTAGAGTTAAAAATTCTAAATATTTTAATATTGTTAGAGTTAAAAATTCTAAATATTTTAATATTGTTAGAGTTAAAAATTCTAAATATTTTAATAAAATTCTATATATTGGTATTGGGATATCTATTTTATTTTATTAATGGACATGGATATAGGTATTTTAAAAGGCATGGAGGAAAACATTTGTTGAAATTAATTCCTACCATCAAACCATAATCAAATATGCACTTGGTTGTGGGGCTTAATGAGCAGGCGAGGTGCATATAGACCATGTGATATGAGGGCACCTCACATTCCACGGTATATATACACCTCGTCTATGCATTAAATGCGCCACAACTGGGTTATTGTTAATCCCAACCCATCTTTTGATGCTACCTATCATTTTAGTTGATTTTCTAATACAATGATAATTATTTATGGCATCTACTATATGGAATTAGTGATTGATAATAGTTACTCAAAAAAACGCATACCCCTCCTAGTGGTTACTATATACCTCATGGGATGCTAACTTGTTTTCTTATATCTAAGTAAGAAAGTTCTTAACAATGAATCAAAATCAAATTTCTTCGAGATGTTCTTCGAAATGGTGATAAAGAGTTATGCCTAGGGGAATACCCTCACTAAAATGAAAATCTCGCACTATTACTAAGTGAAATTAAAGTTATTATATCACAATATTGCTTCATTATTGTAACTCAAAGTCACATTAGTACGATTGCTTAAAGGTTGAATTATGATCCCACTAGAGAAAATTGGGTAAAATTAAACTTCGATGGGCATCTAGAGGAAATTTCAACCCTACAAGAGGGGTAGGGATGATTAGAGATAAGGAAGGAAGAATTCTTGAAATTTATTATAAATTCCTTCGTTATTCAATAAAGAAACATTTTGAAGCCATATCCTTAGTGGAAGAGATAAAACAATGCATTAAATTGAACATATGAAACCTTGAAATAGAAGAAGATTCTTAAAATATTTTTTTTATCCAGATTTGAGCAAGAGCGAAAATTGCTCTTGATATCAAGAGAATAAAATCAATTGGATTACACATGTTATTGTTGAAAGAAACATGATTTATAAAAGCACTAGAAGAGAGGGAGATAAAATCTTGGCCAATGTGTCAATTGGTAAAAAGGGACATCATGGTTATTGACTCATAATTAGTACAAACATTAAGCGGTTGATGTTGGTGAAAAGGCATATTGAAAAAAACGACTTAGATGAAACAATGGGATGGAAACCAATGAGAAAATAAATATGATGAGCTTAAGGAACAAACACAACCTTTTTAACAATATAATTAAAGAGTTGATTATTTTTAAGTAATTCTATGATACAATTTAAAAAATTCAAACATTAGAATGATCAAATCCAAAATTGCTCCAAATATTTCTTGTTGAATTTGGATTTAAGGAAAAATAGACCAATTCATAACACTTTTGGTTACGATGGACAACATTATGATTACTTTTAGATCTTATTCATGCTTTATAATCAGGTCGAGCACGAGCATCACGAGCAGCAGACTCTGTACTTTATTAATAAGTTGCATCTAACCCTCTACCAAAAGAATCTTAAGGATCATATGAATAAATAGGTTTGCTGGTCCTGGATCGACTTATGCTGCTGGATAAATAACTGGAACTAGTGAGGTTGCTACCTATGCTTATATCCTTTCTTATGTATCTGGATCTGGAACTGAGCGAAGGGAAGCTGCTATATGAATAAGGGATGCTGGACTAGATGGAAGTAATAGAATGAAAAACCCAGGTGCAAAGGTAGCAGGTGCAAGAAACAAAATTGAAAAGCCTGGTGTATAGCCGGATGGAAGGAAGTACCCATATGTTGGTGCAAAGAAAGGTGCAAAAGAATTACAGATTAAGTTTATACCCAAGGAACAAATTTCAAATGTTTGGATTCCATTGGCAATAAAATGAGTTTGGAAATGCAGATTACACTCATGGTAGGAAGCCTGACTAATGCTATTATTTTTAATAATGCATAATCATTGATCGTCAGTCAGTATCTTGTAAAGGAGTGAATATCCTGAGAGTTTATGGAGATTGTTTAATACCTCCAGTCCTACTATCATTCACATGGTTTATGTAGAATGTCAACCATGCAAAAATATATTTCATATTCAGAAATTAGCGATAGGGAAATCAACCAAGTTTTCATATGGGAAACTTGTTTATTTTCTCAGCGTTACTTCTAGCTTGAAAATATCCAACCACCAGAATTCTGTAACTACTATAAATATGTTTTTATAATGAAAAAGATGAGGGTTTTAACTTACATTACATTTCTTTAACAAAGGAAGTATGTAGTTATCATTACATCAATATTAATGATAGATCGCGTAACAATTTACAACCAAAACCTATGTTCTGAGTTACGAACAAACGCTTGTTTCAAGTGGGCGGAAAATCTTGAGGGTATAACCCTAAAACCAATAAACTCTCATACCTAGTCGGGCGGTGATAAGATCATGAGGAGTATCATAAGTGGTTTCCACTAAAATTCTTGTAATGGAGGAAATGCAAGCTGCCTTGCCAGAGTTGTCAACCTGAAAGCTTTTCCCAACCACCAGATACCGCATTTAAAAACCACGACGAATGAACAAGAAAGTTTTTAAATTCCTGTATGATAGAAATTTTAAATATTTACCTTAGCACAGAGGATGGGGTACTGTTAATGGTTCGAATTATTGTAGGTCTTCTCTGAAAATTAAACCACGTTATCACAAGTCTCATTTCAACCATAGAATTACTTCACAAAACAAGACACAAAAAAGTAATCATATATATTGATACTAACTGCATAGAAACAACACAGGTGTTACCTGTTAGTATCAACCTTCCAACTGCGTGATCATTGTCCCTGCAACAATAAGGGTGTCTGTCACGACACTACACTGAACAAAACCATCAGAATAAAAACCCCGAGGGTCGAATGTACAGGAGGAGTGTATTGGCGCAATTTACCACCCACGAATTTGAGCATGGAAAACAATGTCACCATAAATTCCAAGTGTGGAGGATGAACATATATCACTGTCTCGTATTCATGCCGAGTTAATGCAGTGCCATAAGTAATGAAGGGGTTCGATTAACTTATCCAAGAATATACATCGGAGGGTCCAACCTTGAACATCGATCTCTACACCTTTCCCAAGCCGTTGATTGCAAAATAGTGGAGTCCATGTAATGTTATCACGTCCTGTCTCGTATTCATGCCGAGTTAATGCAGTGCCATAAGTAATGAAGGGGTTCGATTAACTTATCCAAGAAGATACATCGGAGGGTCCAACCTTGAACATCGATCTCTACACCTTTCCCAAGCCGTTGATTGCAAAATAGTGGAGTCCACGTAATGATATCACGTCCTGTCTCGTATTCATGCCGAGTTAATGCAGTGCCATAAGTAATGAAGGGGTTCGATTAACTTATCCAAGAAGATACATCGGAGGGTCCAACCTTGAACATCGATCTCTACACCTTTCCCAAGCCGTTGATTGCAAAATAGTGGAGTCCATGTAATGATATCACGTCCTGATTTTTATATCAATCAAAGCATTAAAATAATGATCATAAGTCAAAAAACCCCAATGGGTGCAAGAGCATTATGGTCAGCGTTCAAATTTGAACCCTTCCCAGTTCCCAACCCTTCCAAAGGGTTCTAGCCCTTCCTAGAAGTGTAAAGTTAAAATTGCCCTTCAAAAAAAAATTAAAATCCGAATTTTATCCTTCCAATAGGAAGGACATAATTTATATCAACATTTCAAAAGAAGGGCAACATTTGAAATTACCCATCCATATAAATTTCAATTTATATGTTGAAATTCCTATTCGATAAAATTTGACTCATCATTCAAAATATTGGAAATATCATAAATTATAATCATTCACTCACTCATGTCATGCACTCACTGCTTAGCTTTGCAAGGTGACGAGAGATGACTCATGACTACGATGTACTAGCCACTGGGATTTGAATCTGAATCCCAACTCAATTTGGGATGAGATCTAAGGTGTGAAAATGTGTCAATGACTATGGCTGTAATAACATAACCACTACTAGGCCCAAAACAAGGCTGAAACATTGTCCCTACTACCTATGTGAACCTGGATACCAACGTCCACTAGTTTTTCGTCAAAATGAAATTCAAATTTCCCCTTTGATGAGTACTCCTCTACAAGACTTCATTTATTGCATGAATGTCATAGACTCATGACAACTCTAAACAACACTCAATGGCATGCAACTACAAATAATGGCATGCAACTAGAACCACAAACCAAGCTGAGGTTGATTTATGCATTGATATAGAGAGGTGGCACTAGGAACACAATATGGAGAAACAATGAGTTAGAAAAAACATTTGGACCAAAGTACCACAATGGTTATTAATAAAATTTTAAAAAAAAAATTGGCTTAGGAATTGTCTTCAATTTGTTGGGTGGCATGATCATGATCATGTAATCTCCCTCCATCCTTCCAAAAATATGTGGTTTCTCACCACGTTTCTCTTCGACACTCGCCACCAAAATACGTATAAAAATTACATGTCTTTACATCCTCTTCCATTTAAATCCTCATCGCATAGTCATGACTAATGATTATTATGCATGCACATCCTCACCTTATAATATCAATTGGTTCAAGGCGCAGAGACAACCATAAATTATCAAATGTGTCAAGACGCAAAGAGTGAGAGACAACTATAAGTAAGTCTTATATAAAATTTACCATATAAATCTTTAATTTGCACTATCATCTGAGATTTGACACGTTGGATTGTTGTGATCTTCTTATAACTCCTTACCAATGTGACTGTAAGGCTTCTTTGATGGTGAAGTCCATAATTTTAAGTCTTCTTCCTCATTATCATGCCTTTTGGTAAGACAATAAGGAGGGAAGTGGCCCGCATTAGCATGGAAAACAGTTTCGACATAGAGCTAGATACATTAATTCTTTCATTAAATAACTTAAATTTCATGCCAGTGACTATGAATTCACCGAATTGTGGATTGGTAAAAAACACATCAAATTTTAGAGCCTCGAGCTCTTAATTACTCATGTATCTAGAATCTTTGCAAATCAAGCCATTAACAAACTTCTTTTGTTGTTTGGTTCAATTTAAAAGGTAGATTGTTGAGACTCAAACATGTAGCGAGTCGCAAGGCTCTAGTTGACTTAGTATTGATTCCATTTCCCCTCCATCCCATACTTGTATGTTGTCACGACAAGTGTTGAACAACAAAATTTGATGCCCAGGCCCTTATGATGCTAGTGTTGCTAACTTGGTTGGTATGGAGGATTATTTTTTAATGTTTTTTTGAGCTATGCATTGTTTTTTCTTAGGCTCCTAGTGTCCATCATTCTTACATCTCTCAAGCTTGGATGGTTTCCCTCTCTCCAGTTTGAATTAAGGTTTTGTTTGGTTTTATATGTAGATTTTGGTTGTAGGTTTATTATAGCCTCATTTTGCTTAGTGGCTTCTTTTTGTACATAGTTAACAGTAAGTAATTTTCTCAGCAGTATTCATAACATCATGTAGATGCCCCAATATGGTTATTGCATAGTCTAAGTAGTTTTTCTATATAATGAAGTGTGGTCTAACCCAGAAAAATACAACAAAATAGTTGTTATTTTAATGAACTGTAAAATTAATGTTACATATATGTCAAATTAATGTGTTCAATTTTGGTTTTATTGAAAAGATACTATTTTATCATGTAGATATTCACGAGTGCTCAATTGTTTAAGATTGTAAAGATTTGGATGGGAAATATTTGTGTTTTGCATTTTTTTGGGGGAAGGGTTTAGTTAATTTCTACTTGTCAATTGAATTACAATTATTTAAATTGCCCTTCATCTTTGAAGGACTCAAGGAACAAATGCCCTTCCAATAAAAATTAATACCCACCCTTCAAATCTGATCATTGATTATGGTTGCATTCTTCTAGTGACCTTTAGGACCAACGTTCGGACCCAAGTTGTTGACCTTCAACGTTTAAGGGATAGATTGTATAGTTGTTATGGTAATCAAAGCTTTAGGGTTCAAAAGGTGTTAGTTATAAACTTATAAATAGGGTGCTGAAAACCCAAGCTTAATCCTACCTTTCAAATTACCAAGTTTTAGTAATAAAAAAGTATGTGAAATGAATGGGTATAATTATTAAGTATCAACCACTAAAGTGAAAGTGAAGTTAGGAGGTTTCAATGGATGAATCACGTTGTCTTTCTTTGATTAAAAAAAAAGAGCTAGCAATTATAGACATGATCATATAGCCTTACAAGTATGGATGAGGCATCCTATCTCTCATATTATTATTAATAAAATATTAATGCATTTTACTTTGATGAGACATACTAATTAACAATGTTTTTTTTTTTTTGTCTAAATCAAGTTATCTTACTTTTGGATTCAAGGATATAGAATTAATCTTTTATAAAAGCACAAGTTGTTGTAACTCTAAATGCTCACCTGCAAATTTGGTCTTTAGACCTTATTAGTCTATCTACGCAAGTTTTCTCCAACATATAAAAAGCGCAAATTTGGTCTTAGACCTTATTAGTCTGTCTATACAAGTTTTATCCAACATATAAAAAGTGCAAGTTGTTGTAAGTCCAAATGTTCACTTGCAAATTTGGTCTTAGATCCTTATTAGTCTATCTACACAAGTTTTATCCAACATATAGAAAACCATTGGACCAAGTTTAAATTTATGGTGAAAGCCCTTAAAAGCCTCCCTTTAACAAGCAATCTTCTAAACTGGTCATAGAAACTGAAATCAAGGGACAATACAAACTCAAGAAAGCTTGACATGGTAAATCTTGTTGTAACTTATGTAATAGTCATAGTGTCATTGCACATTCAAATATTCTGAGTATCATGGAAGGATAAATCTTTTCGACATTAAGCATAACTATTTTGTTCAACTTGAGTTATTTGATAGTTGAGGATTGTGTTCAAATTCAAAGATCAATAGTTGAATCAACAAGTGAATATCAAATTCGAGTAGAATCAAAGTTAATTTACATTCAAATTTGAATCAACTTGGAAACTAGAAATTACTATTCACATTGTGCCACATGGTGAGTGATTTCACTAGAAGTAATAATATTTTTTTTTCATTTCGATTTTGTTATTTAGTTTATGTTTATATATTAATATTTGAATAGAATGAGATCTAAATAAAATTTTAATATATATTAATGAAAACTATAATTTATTTAATTTTAAGAAAAAACTTTAAATAAAAAAATTATAATATCAAATTACTATAAAAAAATTATAATACCAATTTACCTAATTATATTATTAATAATAAAATTATATAAGTCAAGAATAGATTACACAACCCATCCTATGTTTCCCCTTTAAAGAAAAGCACTCATCAATAAAATAACTAAGCAATAAGCACAACTGCTCTTCAATGAAGTAATTAATTAAACTATAAAATATGAAGGGCCATGATTATATTATAGGCAAGGTCTTAAACTTTATCAAGCTTATGAGGATGGACAACCCGATTCTATGATAAGTTCTAATTCATGAAATAGGAACCAAAGTTTTTTATTTTTTTTTAAAAGTAGTTGAGCTCTCTACCAATTTAAATTTACTATTATTCATAACTTCTTTGGTGAGCTGTTGTATTATATTGATGGGATAATAACAAGATTTCGAATTACACTACTTTTATGGTCGCATGGAGAGTATTATGAGAGTATTATCATAACAGATAAATAAGCAATACTAATGCTTTCTCATCTTTTGAGATAAAATTACTTCCTTAATATTAAGAGGAACACTATGCCTCTCCATGGGTAATCCTGAATAGTTATATATAAAGACAATTGTGCTATGCATTTGTTGGGATATTTTTTATGAATATTTTGGATGAGTTTTGTTACTCGAATACCCTTTTCATTTTAGCAAGATGGACATCTAGTCCTTTAAGTGAAACAAAACAACCACATTATCATATTGAAAGAGTGACTGCAGCTGTTAAAGTTTTGTTGCAACTACTTAATCACAACAAATGAAATCCTGAAGTATAGGATTATAAATCCTTAAAAAATGCTACACGTTATAAATATGGTGAAAAGTATGGGTTTACAGGGATTGCACTCAGTTTAAAAAATGAAAGAAGATCTGCAATTAGTATGGGGATTACACCTCGAATGTGAATAATCTATCCTTCCTGATATTGGACTGCAAAGCAACATGAAGAACAATTAGTACAACACTCAGAAGAAAAGAGAAATGATCAATAGTTAAGGATTTGAAGGGAGAAATGATGTCGTACCCTTCAGTTTCATTTATTCTCAGTTGCAACGATAGTTCAAATTGCATTTAGGTGTTAGCAAAAGTGAATGTGCCAGACGCATTAATACTGCAGGAACAACAAACCAACGTTTTCTATGTCATGTAAAGTAGGACTGGCATGGCTGAATGATACCAATCGATACTTAGATATTTCATAACTGGAATTGTTTAAAAATACTTACAGAGGAAAATCGCTTGGAGGATGGAGCCGAAGGGGATTCGATACCTTAGACATCTTTTACAGTTTCTACATGCATCATTATTCCACATTGGATGAGCCTTGTGATACCGTAAGGAGTTTCTCTGTGAGAAATGGTTCTTATACACTCACATCTCCTTGGTCGTCCATGTCTCATCTATGTCTAATGGCTCGACACTGTGGGCATGTTCCTACTGAATTCCTGAGAATGAGCCTCATGTTGTGCCTCCCGACTGAATTCTGCAAAAATAGTAGCAAAATTAACAGTGAATATGGGTGTAGATTCTCCAGCTGCAGTCATGGCCTAATTGAGGTAAGTGTCATCCAGGATGCAGGACAGGGCGTTGCATTGGGTCGATGATGGATTTTATTGATGAGCTCCTCAACATGGCCTTCCATGTTATCCAATGACTGATACTATTCAAACCGTATTAAGCATTTCATCTTTGCGCTCTATGGTTTTTTGTTTGCTATTGCAAGCATGTCCTATCTACACTTTATATTTTTTGTTTATTGTTGCAAACGAGACTAAGTTGTATACATCATAGGTGTCATTGCTATGCATGCCATGCTCCCTCCATGCATTGTAGCAGGTGAGCATGCCACTCTCCCTCAATGTGGTGTGGGGTGTTTTCAAGCGACCATGTGTTCTCTCGTCAGGCTAGTAGGTGACTCAAGCGTACCCGTATACCGTATATGTATCGTGTCATACCGAAATGCCTCGAAAAAGAGGCCAAATAAGGCCTCAAAACAAACTATTGGCCAGAAGACAAAAAGCACTAGAAAAATTTGGTTAAAACATTTTGGGAAGCGTGCCAGGGTAGTAGCAGAGCAGAAAATCGATTTTAAGAGTCCCTTGCCAAGAAAGGGACTAATAATGTGCATTAGAGTGTAGACTGAGTTTCACTTATTTTACTAATGTTTATGAAAAATGCTAAATATATCTGCATATAGATATAATGTAAGTTTGAATGAAGACTGGACATGATAGCTTAGGATTTGATCCAAGTTACAGAGAAGTTAAGATGAAAACAAACCGAAAAGACCACTACACATATAACAAGATTGAACTACATTTTTAAAGGTCTTTTATGTAACAACTAGCGAAAGAACATAAAAAAATTTCTTCTTCCTAGGAATACATAATTATGGGTATATGGTTCTTAACAGCTTGTTCATCATCAAGAATCCCATAGGTCACCATCGTAATTGGGTATGGATTACCGGAAAAAAAACATATGACGTGGTATTCTTCTACTCCTTTATGCATTTAGATGTGATGCCATCTTATTGACTAAACGAGAATGAAGAACTTGCCATTATTTGTGTTGTTCATTAAAAACTTCAAAAAAATAGGTGGAAGAATGTCCTTTTACCATCATCCTGCAATCAATACATTATCACAAGAACAAACGCTAAGTAGAGTCCATGTAGAAGAATGGAGATTAAATGAGAATGAAACAATAAGTAATGAATACTCTAGGGAAGGAGTTTAACCTTTATGGATTCCCAATGTAACCTTGGGGAGTTCCCCTAGCTCATTCAACTTCCACAAAAAGAAGAAGGAATAATCCATGTACTTACAAATAACCTGACCTTAAAATGATAATAGGATTTGGAAAGCGCGTGTTCACTGGTAATGACATACAAATTTCCTTGAAACCCTACATGGATCGGCTGAGAGCAATTTTGTTGATAGTTGTGTGATGAAAATTCCATAATGGCATATTACTCGAACCGTGTTGTTCAATATCGAGGTCAGAGCTCCAGTACGAGTTCATAATATGACTTCCAAGTGTGCATTCTCCGGCTTCTTTCATTAAATTTTTTAGTGGGTATGCAACTCGTTCAATCCAGGTGGATATACTATAACTCTTGGATTTTAAATGTTGTAATCAATCCAACAGTGCTAAAACCATGTAGTTGGCGCAATTGTCAAACTTGGAAACTACTTCGGATCCCATAAATACTCAACCAGATAACATACCTACCTTGAACTTAATACCTCACGCCCTTTACCCTTGATTTTCCCTCTGCCTCCCCTCCACTGCTTCTACACGAAATGTAATAAAATAAACCCTAAATATTTGTATTGCCATATAACATAACTAAGCCCCCTTGGCCCCTTAATACAAGGCAATATATTTTCTCGTTTCCGTATTATAGCTTATTCCCCAATATGAATGGACGTGATAGGATATTTCCTACCAACTGACCCCCCCGTGCTTCTTTATATGCATAGGAATATTGAGTGTAAGCCCAAGGATCACTCAATCCATATCTCCAAGAACACAAGAGACTGTAGATCACCATCAACAAAGGATTAAATCATGTGGCAAATGATAAAGGGCCAAGAGCTCTAGTGAAGGAGATACAATAGATGGAAATCATGTATTCACACTAATGTAATGTTTCCTTTTTCACATCAATAATATTGAAATTATTCCCTACCCCACAAATACTTGACATGCCATTTATCATGTGTTTAATGGTGTTATTTGGAATACGATTGCTTTACCTAAAGTAGTTTAAATTCACATAATTTCTTGCTACTAATATGAAAATAGGTTTGAGAAAGGTTGTTTGAAATGTGCGTAGATACATGTACATCATCTTGGTGATAAGGAAAAGGACCAACACACTTAAGAACATCAAACAACCAAGAGAAATGTGTTCCTCCTCTTTCTTCCTTTCTTTCATTTGGACATCTAAAGTTGCATGTAGATTCAATGGAAAGAATATAGAAGTCTACACTATCAACTGTCACTCTCCAAAGAATCAACCTCAAGGGGATTCTTAGAACAATAGAATTGGAAACCATACTGGGGATGATTATGTAAGGATTCTTAGAACAATAGAATTGGAAACCATACTCGGGATGATTCATACATAATCATCCTTAAGTATTGGGTTTGTTTTTTCTTTGTTTTTTATTTTAAAAGTTGTAGAACTTCTTTCATGATACATAATTAGACATGGAAAAAAACCCAACAATCAATTTTTTTTCATATTAGAATTGTTTAATATTGTTTAATATTGTTTACTTGTAGCTCATGCATGTT
Source organism: Larix kaempferi (assembly GCA_027924585.1). Taxonomy (NCBI): domain Eukaryota; kingdom Viridiplantae; phylum Streptophyta; class Pinopsida; order Pinales; family Pinaceae; genus Larix; species Larix kaempferi. The sequence continues at coordinate 1,428,168 of BSBM01000876.1, read as the reverse complement.
ATAATCAATATATGTGGTCAACCTTGTTTATTATTTAGAAAATCCATGACACCTTGCAGTTCTTCCATGGAACAATCGAGGTCTCATTGATAAAACCTAAAATTTGTACATTTTCTAACCTAAGTATTTGTTGCGCGTGGTACCTTGATGTTTAAAATTTCCATCTACTTGATCTTAAGTTTAAACAATTATGTTTGTGGTATATTATTGCATAGATTATGAGAGAAAAGGTATTTTGAATGCTTTCATGGTCATTTTTTGGTTTTGTTTGTTGTATCAGATTAACCAAATTGAAAAAGAATTTTAAAATAGTTTATAAATATCATATTTAAATAGAAATATTGCTATTTTTATTAATTTACTTATAAATTCATTTTAAATAATTAAAAATATAAACTTCAATTTATTGATTTATTTTTATTTTTATTCAATTTAAAATTAATATAATTATACGATTAATTTTTATTATTATTATAAATGGTTGTATATTCTTATATATTAGATGTTTCTTAGATTGACAAATTCTTATATGTTAAATGTTTCTTAGATTGACAAATTCTTTAAGGGAATAAAAGCACCTCGTAAATACATGCCAAACAAATAAACTTAACCATGCATATTTAGATAATTACAATATATCATAAAAATATATGAAATGTTTTACATATTGATATCCATAGTTGCATGTTCACTTGGATTTATCGTATTCTTGATTATTGATTATAAAATCCCTTTGAAATTATAAATTGGTGTTGTATCCTGTCCCTTCAATGTTCAGACATGGTGTTCAAAAAAGCGAATTTGAATTTCAAATCTCAAATGCCCGCGCTCCACGAAAGTTACCAAAGGACGGTTCCTCACCAATTTCCTCCATTCTTCGCCATGGTAGAAGATCCATCAAGGATACCTCAGAAAACTCACCGTTCGGACTCGGTAGTTCAAATCTTGTGCATTGGAGGAGCGCCTTCAGGGCTTGCAAGTTTCTTAGAAGGAAATGGGTGAAAGGATGTTGTTCTCTCCATACTAAGGCTATGATGAAGGCGGTGAGCATTTTGCAACAGTTCATAAGATTTTTGGGGCGAGCATTGTCTGGAAATATTTGCTATATATTCTCATAATCTAGCACTGCCAAACAGTTGTCACACATCCTACAAGGCACATGATCAACTACGAGATCCAGTCTATGCCTGCTTAGGGCACATTTCCTCCTTGCACCAACTGGTATATAAACTAAATAGCCTCAGCGTATGCATTATTTGTTGTTATTTCCATAAATTGCTTCTTTTGGTATCTCCAGCTCTCAAGATATGTGTAATGAATTTTTTACAGGAGTTGGCAGGCCGAAATAACCTTACTTAAGGTTGAATCCAAAATGTCCAGGACTGATTGAGTTGCAGGTTGGATTCCAAATGTCCAGGAAAGGAGCTGCAGATCGGATTTACCCCCCAAACTTTGGGCAGGTTTAGAGAAAAGTTTCCACCAACTTGTTGGAAGGAGAAGCTAAAGTACTTGGCAGGTACGATCCTGGGTTTCCAGAACTTGGCAGAATTATAGGATTAACTAAATTTTATAAATGCCCGTATTTTTTTCTTTTCCGGCCTAATACTGCGTCTACACAAAAAATAGATACCTACTGTAACCACATTCAGGGTATGGCTAATAGAAGAGTGTCCAGCAGTTAAGTAAGCATTAATTTTCATTGTTTCTGTAAGCTGGATGTAAAAAATAAGATTACTATTTCATTCTGTATGCGAGTAAATAGTTTCACAACGAAGAATGTAGTTCCCTGTAAGCAACCTTCACGAGCGTGGGTGGCCAGCAACATTTCATTCGGTGTTTCATCCATCTCCATGAATCATCCTGACAGCACCACATTAGTTCCAGGTACATATCTCTCTAGCAGCATTTCATTCGGTGTTTCAAATCTATCTAAACATATTCAGTTTCAAAAATACTAATATCCAACTATGGTTCAAAGTTCAAACTTCATACAGTATTTCCCAATGTAACTCGATTTCTTGCAATTCCTTTCAATGGCTTGATCTCATCATAGCCATCTCGATCTCAAAACCCTCATGATATAATAAATTTATCTTACAAAGACCGAACCATGCGTGCTCTGTTTCAGAACTGAAATTTACGGCTCTATGGGACCGCCACACTTGTCTTTCTACCCACACATGTACTTGGATTGAACTTATGGCATTCGACCAGCTGTCTATCACATTGACTTGCTCTGCCCTAGAGAGCCATTTCCCATTTATTTGATAGTTGGTTAAAATGGAATTTGGATGAGAAAAATCAATACCTTGTCGACGATCCAAGTTGGGTATTATTCTCTTTACAAGAATTTGATCCATGATTATAAACCCTCAATTCTTTAGATCACGAGATCTCCAACGATAATGTAAACATAATTCTTAAGCAAGCAGTCTCGGTGTCTCTCACAAAAGGCCAGTATGATTTCAACACAAAACATAATCATATTTACCCCTTCAACGCTTGAACCACAGCTCATCCAACGCAGTTCTAAAGGTCGATTTGATTCTTGTAATTATCAACTTCTCAGCCGATTCTTCCAAGAGGTTATAAATCCTCTTAAGATGAATTTCATATTCCTGTAGTTACCAATTTCTGGAGCTCTTGTTCCAGTGATGAACCCCTGCATTTGTCACTCCATCACATAAATCATATGTAAATTATGGATTACACAAACATTTGTTGAGTTACATTAACCATACACTCATACAGAGGTATCAATTAACGTAGAAATGGATGTTTTAAATCAAAAGAACATGAAATGCTATCTATTAACCAAATTTAGAAGTACAAGATATATGGCCTGTTACACAATAAGGCCACGCAGCCCTGTTCCTTCCTCCTATCTTACCCACTCGACCTATGGCTCTTCCATTCTCTGGTTTGTAGGCTTACATAAAATATGATCAATACAATCCTAACAACCTCCTACATATCTGCAACTAACTCTAAAATATAATTTGACTCTATCTTAAAAGATTACTCGTGATGTAGACATTTAAAGCTCCATAAGGATGCTGCCAACAATCGTGGAGTTGGTTACAATGACTCATTAATTACATTGACACATATCATTTAACTCAACACCTCATCCTATTTTCGAAAATTCCTAACCAAAACCTGTAAACTATGGGATTTACAATGATATTTTATAAAAAATTTACAGTCAAACCCCACCTTGGGTTAAGTGTTAAGAGCCTAAGGTCTGAGCAATAGCTTGAATTGTTGATGTGGGAAGATGCTCCTGCATCATACTCCCACAGTAGAAAGATTTCATGAACTCCTTCTCATGTGTCATTTATCTTTTCGTCCTCCAAGATCCCATACTTTGTGTTGTAGTTCTCTATTCACTTGGTTGTCTTGTTGTTTCATAACTGCTACTATTGTCTGTATACTTCCTGGTTCCCAAATTTTGTTCTGCTGACGCCCATTTGTTTTTCCACGTTGCTGTTGTATTTATTTATCATTTGTATTCATGCGATTGCTTTCTCTCTACTTTAATTAATTGTTCTTCCATTCAGGAAACCTTTTTAAATGGACCAATACTTCTTCCAATTCATGATCCAACTCTGTCCTCTGCTGGTTTATGATGTTGTCCTGCAGTTGTTGATTCGTTCTTGCATAAAAATTCATTATGGTTATTGCTAGTGTTTCATCCCCCGCGTCCTTTGTCTTGTGCTCCATTATTTCTTCCCATTCTTCCAACATATTTGTGGAAGACTGACTGCTTCCACCTCCAGATACTATACTTCTCTCTACGCTTGCACAAAGTATGATCAAATCAATAAAAATAACTTGTTCCTCACATTGCATAGGTTCTTTCCTAGCCATAAAAATGACTACCAACACTACTTGTTGTCCTCCCTTTCTGTCTGCCACATATGTGTGGTTTGTTGCCTTCTTCATACATATTATTTGTTCCTTTGTAGCCTGCTGATCACGCTCCAAACTCTCAACATGTTTGTTGCCTTCCAAGGTAACTTCTTTCTCTGCGTTTTCTTGATGTGCAGATGACATAATCTCAATATTTTCACTCCTATTCTTTCCAAGCTTTTCGTCATACTCCAGTAAAGCACATGGCAACCCCATAATCTCATCATGATAACCCACCTGCTACCTCACTATTTTCATTTCATCCCTACTTTCATCACCAAGTTTCTCTTCACAAATCTCTGGGGCACATAACTATCCTTCCCAAATCATCATCTCATCAACACATTTAAAATTTCTCTCAACCTCATGGATGATGGAATGCTACAACATATGACCACTAACTCATACCTTCTAATTGTTTGTCAATTCCATGAATTTGTAAATGTTGTTCCAATCTAATGCCATGTTCCTTGGCCATCACAGCTTTATCACTACAGTCATCTTCCAGAATTTTGTGACATTTTTCCTCGTCCGAAGACGGTTCCCTCATCCCTATCTGGTTACTATTATAACTCTCTTGGTTTGTCATTTTCAACCTTGCAAAATCCTCATCATCTTCATGCTGTCCTAAGTTTGGAAAAAAATTTCCTGCCTTGTCTTTCTCCTTGAATTTTCTTCCTTGAATAATTTATGTCTTCATTCCTCTGCTTTCTTTTAAAACATAAAGTTTATTGTGATCCTATTTCCCTGTATCAGATTCATCAATTTGATCTTCATACTAAACTTCTCCTCTGTTAAGTAATGCATCTATGCATTTCTTCTGCTGCAATAGTTCAAAACTACCTTCATCTAAGAGGCATTCTTTATCATACCTAACCTTACAATCTTCATTAATCTTTATGACAGTTGTAGAAGATTGTCCATCTTCAGTTACTCTAACAAGATGTTGATCTTATTCTGCCTTCATGCCTAGAAGAAACATATCTTCTTTACCTTTCACAACAGTATTCAATAACTGCTCTTTTTCCATTACCAACATACTTTGGGGATGTCCTTCTCCAACACTTCGAAGATACATTCCTCCACTTTCTTGTATCTCTATGACAGCTTCCTATGTTTCATCTCCTGTTATTCCTGCAAACACACACAATTTATCAGTTTCAAAAATATTAGGCTCTTCGGCCCCTATTGATTCCTTTGTCAGCACATCCACTTGCTTATATGAACTCTTCAAAGAGTTCATGAGACTTTCAACTACTCTCTCCTCTGCATCATCCTCTCCAAGTATGTCTTTCAGCCATACTTATTGTTGGTGCTGGAATCCGCTCAAGGATTGCTACAATAGCATGACCAGCACATCTTAATGCTCAGGGAAAAACGATTGGTTGAATTTGGCTTTTAAGGTAGCTTGTGCAAGGGGTCAAAAGAATATTGTAGACAGAGTGCAAGGGGTCAAGAGAATATTGCAGACAGAGAAAGTGTAAGACAATTGAAAACATCAGGCTCTGCAATTAGTAGTGGATGATCAGACTGAAGCAAGAAATATCAATGATGGATCAAGTTCAAGGCTGTTGATAACATGTGGAACAGACAGTTCATTCACACATTAACATGAAATCTATCATACTAATTCTAATCATAAGACATCATTACGAAAGGTTTCATAACAAAGATAAAATAGTGTTTGAATTGTTCCAATTTCCTTAATGAAATCTAATAGTTGAAAGGATAAAATATTTAACAACCGACACTGTAAATGTTATAGACTCTGACCCCTTCATTTTCCTGTCAGCCTTTGAATAATGGAAACAAGAAGTACAAATTGTCTACCAATATATCTGAACAAGGGAATCCCTCGACCGACGTTCATGAATGAGGGACTCAGAGTGCAATGCTCTAGTGAAGAACATGATTTCGACATCCTCGTTGTCGCAAACCTCCCAAACGTGTGTTTATGATTCATCTTCCTTGTTGACTTTGGTAGAAACTGGACACCCAATTTGTAGTGATATTTGTTGGAGAATTAAAAGTTCTTCCTTATAGTGGACTAATAAATATTTAACCTTTTTGATAGGGCTGATAAACTCGATATAGATTGGAGGGACTATCCATAATCTACCTAAAATTGGAGATTTTGTTTGATCACTTCGAATTGGGGTATAAACTTGATATACATTGGAGGAACCATCCATAATCCACCTAAAATTGGGGCCTTTGTTTGATCACTTTGATTTGAGCATGTGGGGAGGACATGATTCAATTCTAAAAATAACTGCTGAATTTAGGGTTAATAAAAAAGTTTCTCCGTAAAAGCATTAGGTATTATATTCTGTGGTTTTTCTTTTAGGTAGGTCCAATCACACTTGACCAATAGAGCCACCATCAAGCTGAAACAATCCCCCATTCAAAGGTCCTTCCAAATTCCAATGCCTTATTTTATCAACGACCCAACAATTGAGTATTTCACCGGCTTGATAGAATTGTCCCTTATCTAAGTTCAATAAACTATATGCTCCAAGGACCGAGAGAGTACATGGTTTACCTCACTAATGCCATGTAAATGTTGAGTCACTTGGAATTTTGTCTTATTGTCATTTTTTTCCTATATACTGTTTCTAATAAATAATAAAATTTTGTTATACACTCCCATAAAAGAATGATTTATTTTTACATGTCAACATTGATGTTGATGTATATGTAACTTAGAAATGTATTTCACATATATGTATATTGTATTCCTATAGAGATGTTATTATTCCTCTATATGGAAGTGTCGTTATTTATATTGTAAGTGTCGTAACTTATACTTGATGGGTTATTAGACCACCTTGTTGGGGTCGGCCCTGTATAAGTCATGTGGGTCGAAGGGTTATTAGACCACCCTATTGGGGGTCGGCCATGTGGGTCAAAGGGTTATTAGACCACCCTATTGGGGGTCGTCCCAGTCAGCATTATGTTATGTGGTTAAGTTCGAGCCTGCATGAGTTAGGTAAAAAGGCAAGTCAAGTCAAGTATAAATAGAGTGCGGGAGGCACTCTATTTACTCACTCACTTCTCATACATGCACTCAAGGAGGAGTGGCGCACTTATGGAGGAGGAGGATCTGCTGCTAGGTTATGGCTATCTCTCTTGGTTGGTTGTATCATTGCTCTATCTATCTCTGAGGAAGTTATTGGGGTTTTTCACCTTTATGGTTTTCCCCAAGTAAATCTTTGTGTCTCTTGTGTGCTTGCATTATTGTCTCCATGATTGATATGCTGTAGATATGCTGTACATGTTGTTCTCTCAGTTAAGATCCTAGATCAGATTGAAGTAAATTTCAGAAAATTAACATGGTATCAGAGCTAGCCTGAAAGAAGGCATGATATGGCATGTATGACACTTGTTGCACTTACGATGCTAGGGCTTGATATAGCAAAAACAAGTCATCGTAGAACTTTCGCTATAAATCCGTTTTGGAGAATTTTTCGAATCTGAAATTGTTACAGGACGAAGATTAAATCTCCAGGTACCTTGTGTCCAAAGGAAAACCTCTAATTCGTTGTACTTTGTGATTTATGATCTGTACAATATAGGGTTTCTGCCTCTTCCAGATCTGAGTCAAAATCAGGTGACCTTTGGAAAAAGGTCATATCTTGGGCTAGGAAGCTCCAAATGAAATTTCGTAAAAATTGACAGGTAGTACACAGACTGTACTATCTCAGAAAACGTTTTCAGAGGCCGAAGGTGAACCAGTGACACGTGGCACGCCGTACAAGTTCGCTCTCCTGTATTATCCCATAAACAGGTCACGTTGCGACACTTGGCATAACTCTCTCTCAGAGAATCCAATTGAGGTAAGACCTGTCAGGATGGAAAGATAACAGGCCGAGATATCTCAGGAAACTTTTTTAGAGGCCGAAGTTCAAACAGTGACACGTGGCACGCCGTACAAGTTCGCACTCCTGTATTATCCCAAAACAGGTAACGTTGCGACATTTGCCATAACTCTCTCTCAGAGAATCCAATTGAGGTCAGACCTGTCAGGATGGAAAGGTAACAGGTCAGGCTATCTCAGGAAACTTTTTTCAGACCCTGTGGATCAAAAAGTTCGGAGTTACACTAGAAACAATCAGGTACATATTTATGTCAAAACAGAATTATTTTTGAGTACCTTCATTCATGGCTTCCGGAATTTAGGGCTTTGAAGAAAGTTGAAATTTTTGTAATCGGAGACCACGGCTGAATTCTAATCATCAAAATAAAAATTTAGAGACCAAGATCAGAATTTTTGGTTGGGAAGAAGGCCGGGTTTGATCAGACCCTAGTTCGGGACTTTGATCAGAAAAGTGAAAAATTAGGGCTTCTATAAAAATGGGAATTTTTGAAATCTGTGACCACGGCTGGAAGCTCCTCATAAAAATAGAAGCTTAGAGATTTGGATCAAACCTTTTGATTAGGTAGAAGAGTGGGCTTCATCAAACCCCAGTTCAGGGTCATGTCCAGTGAATCCGAAAGTTTCAAAGGCAAAATTGAGGAGTAAAACTTTGCAATTTTCAAATTCTGAATATACCAGTTTGATCAGCTCATCAAGGCACATATTTCTATCCTTTCAGAAGTTTGAAATTCAAAGTTTGAATTTTTGGGGTTTCTCTGACAAACCCATATCCAGCTCTAGGTCCAGTTCTTGCAATTCAAGTGGATTGGGTTAATCCTAGAAGAAGATGGATTGGTCACCTACATAAGTGAGGAAGTTCCTATTTCAGAGGGAGATGAGGCTAAGGCCTTACATAAGAAGATTACAAGCGATATCGACAGGTATGACTCATCGAGGTATGTTTCGATATTTGTCCATGATTAATTTTATGGTATGTTTGTCTTCATGTTATTATGGTTAGTACAATTTTGATTTTAGATTTGTCGTATCACCTTAACAAAATTATGAATGCATGATAGAAGATATTCATTGATTAGGGTATTGACACTTATGATTGTACTAATGCATTATGGTGTTGTATGAGGTTTATGTTGTCTACTAACATGAAAGGTACACCAAGAAAGACAAATCATGTTCTGGTCCAAGAACATATGGTCATGATAACATGAGGACAAAGATTCATCCATTGTCATGGATCTCATAGAAGATCCAGTTACGAGGTATGTATAACTTGGTTTTATAATGGTTAACCTATGAGATATACAGGTTACTAGCACAAGTCATTAAAGAAGAACAAGAAGACATCATGTGAGTATGTTAGACATAATTAGCTAGCATGCTAATCCAGGTATGTTTTTCCTATATCAAGTTAGAATCTCACCTTGTGATAAGATCCTTTATTTAAGTATACTTGGCATGATTGATTATGATTATTCATTGAAGTTAGTAATCATGGGTTTAGGCATATTATAACTTTTACTTTGATTAATGATATGACTAACCAGAAAATTCCTATGGTCAAATAGGAATATAAGTAAAAGAATTATGTCTCTTATATTGATTGATTTGACTAACCAGAAGAATCATGAAGATATAGGTTTGAATAATCACAGGTTTTATGCATATTATATCTCTTATCTTGATTGATGATTCAACTAACCTGAAGAGTCATAGGCTTGAGTAATTATAGGTTTAAACATGTTATGTTTCTTATGATTTGACTAACCATAAGAATCCTACATAAACCTTGAATGCTAATGCCTATTATTTTCTGTTTGAAATGATCATGACTATACATGCTTGAGATTATTGTGTTTTAATAGTATACTAATGAATGTATGATTTTATATGAGATCACAAGGATAACATAATCATGATCTAATAAGCATGCATAGGGACCAAGGATGAATATGATTTCAAGAACAGGTAATTCAGGAAGCAAAGATCAAGAGGGAGCACACTCCAGTTGTTCCTGCAAGAAAGCAAAGGAGCACACTCCAGTTGTTCCTGCAAGAAAGAAAAGGAGCACACTTCAGTAGTTTCTGTAAGGATGCAGATATTGAGAGGGAGTTGACCATCTTTCTACATTCCACAACAGAAAGGTGTAGAAGAAGCTACTTCAGGACTCCAACAACTCCTGCAAGGAAGCAGAGACTCAGAGGGAGTCCACCCAATGAACAAAGAAAGATAAGTATTTCTTGCATATTTGTTTGTTTAAATAATACTGTTCAATAATGTATATACTGATGTTCCTAGAATTAGGTTGTATGCATATTAGAATAGTTGCATTGATGAATAGTATACTACTAATATACATGGGTAAGTGGCCTATGGCACTGTACAACATTCCATTGCTACTTATCTAGAATGAAGCCTCTTTGCTGACATGTTGGGAGTTGTGCACACTCTTAACAATGTTCTGGTAGAGATTGGAAGGCATCTAGAAAGTTACAGGATATGGATAAATGTTGTATTGAAGCATTGGCTAAGATAATTGCATGACTGTATGACATATTTCTTTATGTGTAAGAATTTGTTCTGAAAACTATGAGATGTTTTCTAATCATGCAATTTAACTTGTTGTGTAGGAAAGATCATATGCCATCTCCTACAAAAGAAGAACTACAACATTTGTTCCAGCAACAAAGATATATATTGAAGATATTAAAGTCCCAGGATCTGGGATGAAGAAATGGAATGCCATGATCCGTCGATCATGAAGAATGATGTTTGGGATGTAGTCCCAAGATGTGAAGGGAAGTTTGTTATGACTTCCAAAAGGAACTATCAGATCAAGCATGTTGCAGACGGCAGCATTGAGATGAAATAGAAGATGCACCAGATGGATTTCAAGACAGCATGGTGTAGTCATTTATGTGTGCAGAACTTGGTATGGTAGGATAGACAGCTTTCTATCCAGTTTGGGCGTTACCAAGAGTAAAGAGGATTCCAACCTTTACTACAAGGTTGAGGAAGGCAATCCAGTGATACTACTTTTGTATGCGGATAACCTGTTTGTTACAGGTGAAGATAGATTGATTGCCGACACGCAGCGGAAGCTTACTACCGAGTTCAAGATGAAAAAAAAAAAAAAAAAAACTTGGGGATGATGCACTATTTGTTTTTGGCATGGAGGTGTGGCAGAGTGCAGATGGAATCTTCCTTGGACAAGGGAAGTATACAGTAGAGATCCTGAAGAGGTTTGGGATGATGGATTGCAAGGCCATGGCCACACCTATGGCATCAAATCTGAAGCTTCTATGTGATGCTTCATCTGAGCCGTTTGATGTCTCTATGTATCGTCAGATGATTGGGTCCTTGATGTACCTGACGAACACGAGACCAGAAATTTGCTTTGCTGTGAACACATTGAGCCAGTTCCTGACGGATCCGAGGAGTGTTCACCCGGTTGCTGTAAAGCATGTTCTGAGGTACCTCAAGGGTACAGTGGATTATGGGCTCCGGTATGAGGCGAATCAAGAGTTTAACCTGCAGGGTTATGTTGATTCAGATTGGGCTGGCAGTGCTACAGATAGGAAGAGCACATCTGGGTGTTGCTTCAGTATGGGATCAGGTGTGATCTCTTGGTTTAGCAGGAAACAGTCCTGCGTAGCACTGAGTACAGCTGAGGCAGAATATGTTGCAGCCTACTCAGCTAGTTGCGAGGCAGTATGGCTACGGAAGCTACTGTCTGAGTTATTTGATCTCCCGTTGGAGGCTACTGGTATCTTCTGTGATAACCAGAGTTGTGTGAAGCTGTCTGAGAACCCAGTGTTTCATGACAGGTCGAAACACATAGAGATCAAATATAACTATATCAGGGATATGGTGTAGAGAGGAGCTATGAAGCTCCTGTATGTTGCGACGGATGAGCAGATTGCAGATGTGTTGACGAAGTCACTAGCCAAAGTGAAGTTCGAGTACTTCAGAGAGAGGCTTGGCGTTCTTCAGATCGAAGACACTTCGAGGAAGAAGTGATGGACACATTTGCTGAAGCCATTCCAAGCATGTTGGAAGGAGGATTCTTCACATGGCTGTGGATGTAAGCGCTGGATGATGAGCATCAGGATGATGTTCTGGTTTCTGCTTGATATGATCAGTTGGATCATTTTTATGTATGAATGTACGCATCATGTTGGATGCTGGATATGATCAGTTGGATCATTTTTATGTATGTATGTACGCATCATGTTGGATGCTGGATATGATCAGTTGGATCATTTATGTATGTATGCATCATGTTGGATGCTAGATATGATCAGTTGGATCATGTGTACGTATTTTGTATATGCATCATGTTGGATGCTTGGACCATGTATCTGTATATGTATCAGGTGGATACATTGTATGATCAGGTGGATCATGTATGGTGATATGTATCATGTATTTGTATTTGTATCAGGTGGATACATTGATGATCAGGAGGATCATGTATGATGATATGTATCAGGTAGATACTTGGTATGCATCAGGTAGATGCATTGATGATCAGGTGGATCATGCAGCAGGATGTTGCAGTGATGATCAGGATGATCATAGATGATGAGCTTCAGGATGTTGCAGTGATGATCAGGATGATCATAGATGACGAGCTTCAGGATGTTGCTCCAGATGACATGCAGCAGGATGTTGCAGTGATGATCAGGATGATCATAGATGACGAGCTTCAGGATGTTGCTCCAGATGACGTGCAGCAGGACGTTGCAGTGATGATGATTAGGATGATCATGGATACATCAGGATGATGTATGGTGAGTATCAGGTTGATACTCTGTGGCCGTGGATCAGGTTGTGCAGATGAGCATGTAATTCGTTGCCCTGGGAGATTTGCAGATGGTCTTTCGAGTTTTTGCCTATGGCATGTAATTCGGTGCCCTGGGACATCTGGCAAATGCTCTTTCGAGGTTTTGCTCTGGGAGGACATGTAATTCGTTGCCCTGGGAGATCTGCAGATAGTCTTTCGAGGTTTTTCCTATGGCATATAATAGCGCCCTGTGATATCTGGCAGATGCTCTTGCGAGGTTTTGTCCTATGGCATGTAATTCGTTTCCTCGGAGATCCGATACGTTGGGCTGTGTGCCCGTAATCAGTCCTGGGATGCTCTTGCGAGGTTTTGCCATGACCACATGTAATTCGTTGCCCTGGGGGATCCTATAGGTAGAGCTGTGTGCTCGTAACAGCCTGGGATGCTCTTGCGAGGTTTTGTGCTGAGGTCACATGTAATTCGTTGCCCTGGGAGATCCTATAGGTAGAGCTGTGTGCTCGTAACAGCCTGGGATGCTCTTTCGAGGTTTTGTGACGCACCTAAAAGTCCTGAGGATTCCACAGTATGGCCAGTGATGACGAAGACCTGCAGGTGGTGGGCCTACATCCAGTATGAAAAAGGACTGGCTCTGTAGAACTTCCTATGATGAGTAGATTCAGAGATTGATTGAGATAGCAGCAGCAGTGACGATGATGATGACTCGATGACGATTATCTAGTGACGATGATCCAGAGAAGATGACTTGTGCTAGAAGAACTGTGCTGAGAAATACCTTCCTAGTTAAGAGGGAGTGTTGATGTATATGTAACTTCGAAATGTATTTCACATATATGTATATTGTATTCCTATAGAGATGTTATTATTCCTCTATATGGAAGTGTCGTTATTTATATTGTAAGTGTCGTAACTTATACTTGATGGGTTATTAGACCACCTTGTTGGGGTCGGCCCTGTATAAGTCATGTGGGTCGAAGGGTTATTAGACCACCCTATTGGGGGTCGGCCCAGTCAGCATTATGTTATGTGGTTAAGTTTGAACCTACATGAGTTAGGTAAAAAGGCAAGTCAAGTCAAGTATAAATAGAGTGCGGGAGGCACTCTATTTACTCACTCACTTCTCACACATGCACTCAAGGAGGAGTGGCGCACTTATGGAGGAGGAGGATCTGCTGCTAGGTTATGGCTATCTCTCTTGGTTGGTTGTATCATTGCTCTATCTATCTCTGAGGAAGTTATTGGGGTTTTTCACCTTTATGGTTTTCCCCAAGTAAATCTTTGTGTCTCTTGTGTGCTTACATTATTGTCTCGATGATTGATATGCTGTAGATATGTTGTACATGTTGTTCTCTCAGTTAAGATCCTAGATCAGATTGAAGTAAATTTCAGAAAATTAACAATTGAAGGGTTCAATTTCTCACAACCTTCAAAGTGAAATGGGACCCTACCCTTCAAATTTGATCCCTCATGGATACCATATCCCATCATTCCCATGAACCTGTGGCATGAACATTGCACATCAACTTAATTGTACCCTGTGCCACCATTCCCGATAAGGGATTTTGAATTTGAAATGCCCACCCGACGCCCAACACGAATTTGAAATGCATGCACAGCACGAATTTGAAATTATCGGTGGGCACTCCGACTATTTACAGAATACGGAACTGGTTTTGCGACTGGGACTAGAACTGGGCTCACAGAGGCAAACCGTAGCCAATCCCAACCCTCCCATTCAGCCAGATCTAATTCCTTCAGCTCCCGTTCCACGCTGTTTTTCATGGCACCTCGACACTAAAATGTACCAACCACCGATCTCTGAAAACGATGGTATGTATGTTGGTTCATTCACTCATGGTCCAATCTCTTTCAGGTTTAATGGTTGTCCATTTCTTATCTAATCTAATACTTCTTTTATCTATTGATAAAATTGGCAGGAAACTGATCCTGTGGTCAAGGTGTAGGAGCCACCGCGTTGGCGTCTATCGTCTTTTCAGATGGATTTCGCCATTTGTAATGGGACATGTGGTGTGAAGAGGGAGAGAGATGATGATCATCCTGATAACAACGCTAACGACCACGAACTGGATAGAGCTTGCTCTAGAGCAAGCGATGAAGAAGAAGACGGGAGAACTAGTAGAAAAAAGATCCATCTTTCCAAAGAATAGTCTGCTTATTTAGAAGAAAGCTTTAATGAGCATAATACCCTTAATTCGGTAAGCCTCCGTGCACCTAATACCTCATCTTTTGCATTCCCACAAGATAAAGACAATCTGTTACTCATAACGTTTTCAATTGCAAAAGCAAAAGATGGCATTAGCCGAGCAGCTTAACCTTCACCCGCATCAAGTAGAAGTCTATGGTTCCATAACAGAAGAGCCAGGTTAGCCTCTTTTACCAATCAAGTCTGATGGATGGATTTGAAGTTTGAATATTGATTGATTTTTATGTATATATGATACGACAAAGATGAAGCGGACAGAAGTGGACTGTTAATATCTGAAGAGATGCCACGAAACCCTTACAGAAGAGAACAGGTGAATGCAGAAAGATATTCAATAGCTGAGGGCTTTGAAAGTGGCGCATCCAAGCTTTTTACATGCACTTGCCTGCAACCACTCTCTTAATATGTGTATTTTTGAATGGTAGTCAACATTCAAAATTTGAATTTGCATTTCCCGCAAACCTTCCAAATTTGAATTTTCATTTCCCCCCAAACATTCAAAATTCGAATTCGAATTTTCAATTTCCCTGCTTCAGAACATTCAAAATTCGAGGTGAATGTTCTGAATCGTTATCACCAAGTAAATTCAACTCCATGAGGTTTCGAATTTTCAATTTCCCCACTTTAGAACATTCAAAATTCGAGGTGAATGTTCTGAATCGTTATCACCAACTAACTTCAGCTCCATGAGGTTTTGGAGGTGAAAGATCCATTTCGGGACTTCGCAGCCACCTAGATGAAGAACTTCAAGGCGTTTCATGACACCAATGTCTTTGGGAAGACTGAGAAGGCTGCGGGGATCAATATATTTGAAGGAGAGGTCTCGCATCTCTGTCATAGCCCCAAAAGTCCCATCCTCTAGGTGAACAACACCTTTCAACGACTGTAGACATATGAGTTTCGATATTCCAGCAGGCAACGACTTCAAATTTTTGCCCCCCTTCACATTCAGATATACCATAGACTTATGTTCACCTATGCCCGAATGCAGCTCACATAGATGTTTGCACCCACTAACATCAAGAAACAGGAGGCTTCGTACATGAGCCAATGATTTAGGTAACTTCTCTATCTCTGTCTGGGATAAATTCAAGAATCTCAAATGTTTCAAATTCCCTACACTTTCCGGCAATGAAACTCAATGTTCCTATTGCGAGAGGGTAACATGTAGAGACGAGTATCTAAGTGTGGAGGTACAACAACATTATTATTTGTTGAGCTATCTCAGTTCTTTCAGCGTCGTGGAGAAACTGAGTGGGAAAAGCAAGTGCTGGTGTAACAACTGCTGCCATTTGCAAGATGCCAAGAAGAAGTTGAAGGTCAAATCTGCACCTCAAGTTCTCACTTGCCAGCTAAAAGGTTTCAAGTACACATTACATGAAGGTGAAATGGAGGGATTCAAGAAGTTGTTCTATCATGTTGCATTCCCCATGGAGTACATACTGCTAAATTAATTAACAATTGTGGAGATGGAGAAGCAGATGATTTTTTGTATTCTTCATTTGATGTTGTGGTGCATGTGGGATGCACGGTTAATGATGGGAATTACATTTCTATAGTGAAGAGAGGTGACCAATGGCTCATGTTTTATGATGAGAAGGTGGAAAACATCACAACCACTGCTTCAAAGCAGCTTGTAGAGGATCCATGTGGTCGAGAAAGAGTGAAGGTAGAAGCCAAACTTCCAGCCACACCCCCAGAAATATCCTGTGATTTAGCACCTAAAACATAATGGTTTGCTCTAGTAAAATATTATATGGACATGTTGAAGTAGAGTGTTATGAGAATCTATATTTGAATTCAACGTGGACTCAAGTAATGGATGGTACTCTAGGCATTGCAAGGTATTTTCCTCATTACAATGTAAAAATGAATAATTATGGAAAACAAGGTTTAGTAATGACCACAACCGAAGCGACACAACTTTTCACTCCCTGCAAACTCTTGGTGGAGGATTTATCAAATCAACAACAACAATCAGTGCCTTTGGGATCAGTCTGGAATCGTGCAGGAACTTAGGATGAAATAAATTTAAGCACCTGGGCCAACATTAGGATAAAGGAATTTCTCATTGATTTAGGTTCTTTAGAATTCGATATTTGTAAAGATAATATTTTGAAGGTCTCAAGCGGCGTAGGTGAAGTATTGATGGTGACAGTGCACAACAAGAAGCGAATTTGTGACTCTTACTCAATGGACTTGAAGTTTCAATGGGATTGGTTGATTGAAGAAAAAATGAAGCAAATTTTGGGCACTTTAAATATTCCATAGGCTTCTTCTGGTGATTTGAAAGATATGTAGTTGAACGTGGCTTTGAATACAGACCAACGAATCCCATACTCGAAAAGAAGTACACTTATTCAATATCTTATGTCCTTCTTGTCTCCCATTCACGATCTTGAATCTTTGGATTGTTTTCAATCTTCAAGCCAAGAGACAATTAGTATGGCTGATAAATATTTAGTGCAGTTAGGTGTAATGATTTGTGGCCAGGAAGTTCTGAAATTAACTGAATTATGTTTGAAACTTGTGAAGTTGGTTATCCAACCTTGATTAGGAACGATTACTTTGGACAATTTTTATCAGGGTTTATGTAAGGAGGGCCTTGTACTTGGAGCTTTGATGGAAATTGCAAGAAGGATATTTTTTAAGGTTGGTACAGAGGTAGAAAAATCAGAGTCTGATTGTTTAAAACTTTGTTTCTTCCATCTCGATGGAGACCTTTTTACTCTTCTCTCAGTTTACAAGAAGTGGAAGGATAAACGAAAATTCAGAAGGAAGAAATGGTGCTGGGAAAATAACATTAATGCCAAATCCATGGTAAGATGTAAAGATGATATCATAAAAACTTCAAGTTGTCTCTTGAAGAGGTTCCGTGGAAAGAATAATTAAAATTTGCATTCCCTTGTTGCTACAATTCAACAAACTTGCAACATCTACCGGCTTGGTATAGAGGTAGACCATCATAAAAGAGAAATCCAATTTTTTTAGATATAGAGAAAGTACACCAGGAATTTGAGAGGATGGAAGATGTATTGAACTATGAAATGCAGATGGGTGCTAAAATAATCACTGACACAAAGCGCATTGAACTATACATTGTGTTTGGACATAATTCTCATGTAACAAGAGAAAAGATTGGCATTCTATGTAATGGGAAGTTTTATTATGAGGTGAATGTGGAAGAAGACGCTGAGTTTTTAAAGCTTGTCATTTATAAACACTTATTCTCTCATGTTGACATGTCCAAAAGTTATTCATCTAACAAGTTAAATGATGGTCTCTATGGGATAGGCTATTATGAATCTTTACGAAATGTGAACTTAAAGAGATTCTTATTTTTTTTCTATTGGAAAGCTAGCGACTGCTAGCTTTCCTTGTAGCATAAGCATGTGTGCAGTCGCTAGAAGAAAAATTCTTATGCTACAAGTAAAGCTAGTAGTCGCTGGATTTCCTTGATCTTTTGTCATGTGTTTATTTCAAAATAGAGCACATGGCACAAGCTCAAGGTATAAGCTAGCAACCACCAATCACCATGGACAAGATTTTTCTATTGGAAAGCTAACGACTACTAACTTTCTTTCTAGCATAAGTATGTGTTATTATCCTAGAAGGAAATGCTTATGCTAGAAGGAAAGCTAGTAGTTGCTAGCTTTCCTTGATCTTGTGCCATGTGCTTATTTGAAAATAGAGTACATGATACAAGTTCAAAGTATAAGCTAGCAACCACTAATCACCAAGCCCAGGGTTTTTCTATTGGAAAGCTAGCGACTGCTAGCTTTCCTTCTAACATAAGCTTGTGTGTCATGCTAAAAGGAAATGCATTTGCTAGAAGGAAAGGTAGCATTCATTAAAAATAGATTACATGGCACAAGCTCAAGGTATAAGTTAACAACCACCAATCACCATGGACAGGGTTTTTGTATTGGAAAGCTAGCGACTGTTAGCTTTCCTTCTTGCATAAGCATGTGTGTTTATGATAGAAGGAAATTCTTATGCTACAAGGAAATATAGCAGTCGCTAGCTTTCTTTGATCTGTTGCCATGTTCTTATTTCAAAATAGAGCACATGGCACAAGCTCAAAGTATAATCTAGCAACCACCAATCACCATGGACAGGATTTTTCTATTGGAAAGCTAGCGACTGCTAGCTTTCCTTCTAGCATAAGTATGTGTTATTATCCTAGAAGGAAATGCTTATGCTAGGAGGAAAGCTAGCAGTCACTAGCTTTCCTTGATCTTGTGCCATGTGTTTATTTCAAAATAGAGCACATGGCGCAAGCTGAAGGTATAAGCTAGCAACCACCAATCACGATGGACAGTGTTATCAATTGGAAAGCTAACGACTGCTAGCTTTCCTTCATGGCTAGAGTTTTTCTATTAGAAAGCTAGCAATTGTTATCTTTCCTTCTAGCATAAGCACATGTGTGCTTATGCTTATGCTAGAAGGAAATGCTTATGCTATAAAGAAAGCTAGCAGTCGCTAGCTTTCCTTTATCTTGTGCCATGTGCTTCTTTCAAAATAGAGCACATGGCACAAGCTCAAGGTATAAGCTAGCAACCACCAATCACCATGGCTAGGGTTTTTCTATTGGAAAGCTAGCCACTGATAATTTTCCTTCTAGCATAAGAATGTGTGGTTATGCCAGAAGGAAATGCTTATGCTAGCTTTCCTTGATCTTGTTCCGTGTTCTTCTTTCAAAATAGAGCACATGGCACAAGATCAACGTATAACCTATCAACCACCAATCAGCATGCCTAGGGTTTTTTTATTGGAAAGCTAGTGATTTCTAGCTTTCCAATAACATAAGCATGTGTGCTTATGCTAGAAGGAAATGCTTATTCTAGAAGGAAAGATAGCAGTCGCTAGCTTTCCTTGATCCTGTGCCACGTGCTGATTTCAAAATAGAGTACATGACACAAGCTCTAGGTATAAGCTAGCAACCAACAATCACCATGCCCAAGGTTTTTCTATTGGAAAGCTAGCGACTACTAGCTTTCCTTCTAGCATAAGCATGTGTGCTTATGCTAGAAGGAAATGCTTATGTTAGAAGGAAAGCGAGCAGTCGCTAGCTTTCCTTGATCTTGTGCCATGTGCTTATTTCAAAATAGAGGACATGGCACAAGATTACGGTATAAGTTAGCAACCACCAATCACAATGGCTATGGTTTTTCTATTGGAAAGCTAGCGATTGATAACTTTCCTTCTAGCATAAGCATGTGTGCTTATGCTAGAAGGAAATGCTTATGTTAGAAAGAAAGCTAGTAGTTGCTAGTTTTTTTTTATCTTGTGCCATGTGTTTCTTTCAAAATAGAGCACATGGCATAAGCTCAAGGTATAAGCTAGCAACCACCAATCACCATGCCCAGGGTTTATCTATTAGAAAGCTAGCGACTACTAGCTTTCATTCTAGCATAAATATGTGTGCTTATGCTATAAGGAAATGCTTAGGCTAGAACGAAAGCTAGGAGTCACTAGCTTTCCTTGATTTTGTGCCATGTGCTTATTTCAAAATAGAGTACATGGCACAAGACCAAGGTATAACCTAGCAACCACCAATCACCATGCCCAGGGTTTTTCTTCTGGAAAGCTAATGAGTGCTAGCTTTTCTTCTAGCATAAGCATGTGTGCTTATGCTAGAAGGAAATGCTTATGCTAGAAGGAAAGCTAGTAGTCGCTATGTATTAGTAGTCACTAAGCTAGGAGTCGCTTATAATTCAAAAAACTTCTACTACGTATTAGTATACTAATAGTGGCATCAAGTAGCATTGCTTGGGATTTTGTATTACTCTAGTTCCATATAGATGTTATTCTTCACTAATCTACAATATAGGTTTAGATGACACCAAATAAGTATTTTCGGGAGTACTTAAAATAGGGATGACTCCAATCAAGGATATTTGAATTTACTTTGAACAATTGATACAAAAAATAAATCTCAGTGAGCCATGATTATACAAACTTGCATGATCAATCATGGTTGGATTCCAACCTACTTAATAACTACCTTCAATACTATTACAAGTTCCATGATTATACAAACTTGTATGATCGATCATGGCTGGATTCCAACCTACTTAATAACTACCTTCAATACTATTACAAGTTCTTAAGTATGGAAAATTTTTAGACATTTTTACAAGTTTTTCTAAGAATAGTTTTGTGTTTGTATTAAGATTATATACATTGATAACCAATCTTGTTTTGATTACGCTTTGTAGCTCCATCATAATTTATATGTAAAGTCCCTTTTGGCGGTGGGGACTAAATGGTGGGGAACAATGTTTAATTTGCACAACAAAATGATGCCATACCCTTTTTAGCTATTACAAGTACATTATTTTTTTGTAGATTGTGTTTTGCCTAAAATATAAGAGCACACTTTACATGGTTTAACCTTAACTACAAATTATAATTCAATTGTGTGTTACGGAATTTGTAGGAGTGACAATGGAAAGTATAATTTTCACAAAAGGGGACTATGTTGACCTCCTGGTTAATGGTCAAGTTATTGGGCTAGGAAAGGTTGAATCTACAGAAGTTGGAACTTATTATGTTATGGTGGAGGAAGGGTTGTTGCAGGTTATGTTATGGTTTTGATAATTGATGTCACTCAACCACATTTGATTGTGGAATATGTTGATGAAGGGGACACACATCCATGGAGGACTACATATTTGAGACACACCATAGGTAAATCAAATACCAAAGCATGTGTTAAGAATTATTCATAGTTTATTGAATGTTTTTTTGAGAAAATACTAAGTTTGTTATGTTTGGTGTACAGGTGCAAATGTTTGTTCAACATTTTCTATTGGAGACAAAGTAGATCTTTTACAACATGGAGTGAAGGTGGGTGAGGGATCCATATTCAATACAGAGCTTGGGAATAAGTTTCATGGAAAGATTGTAAAGAAAGGATGCATAGTGGTTAGAATTGAGAAGGTGTTAAAAAATGATGCTCCTTTACCACATCCAACTGGATTTGAGGAAACACTAAGGGGTGCAATAGAATCTTATGAGATTTGGCCAGAAATAGATTTGAAACCTCATTGTGAAGATCAACCCATAAATATTCCACAAGATAGGGCTACATTCACATGTACAAGGGTTTCTCTTACACATGGATGCATAGGAACAATTATGTGCATTGCCAAAGGAATGATAGTTAATGTCCATGAGGATGATATGGTTGTGGGTGAAACACTAGGTGAAGATAACTTTGGTGTTTTTGTGGAAGAGATACATGGGTATTGTGAAAGATGCAAGATTGGGGATAAGTCTATACATGGATTGGTTAGATGGCCAATACATAAATTGGTGGACAACATAGGTGAGATGTTAAGGGTCAAGACAAAGTACAAAGAGCCACCCATGGAAATGCTGATATGGGATGTTATAGAGGATACAAGTCCTTTATACCAATGGGATGGGGATCTTTATAATCAAAAAGATCAAGATGTCAATGTTCTTAATGCATCGAGGCCATATAAAAAGATTAAACGAGCTATGACAAGAGAAAAAGTTGCAAAACGTCAAACCAAGATAGATAAAGAGAAAGAAGTCCGACTTTTGGCTGCAGATGAATGTTGTAAACAAGATTGTCTTCAACATGTGGATAGGAATGCCATTGCAAATGCTAGAAGGGATATGGAATGCAAAGACAAAAATGGTATCAGGGAATTTGTATTGAATTCACTTGTTTCAAACACTATCATGTCAAAGAGCCATGGCCATGGCCTACCTCCTATTATTAGAAAAGTAAAGGACATGAGATTTGATGGTAATGTTATTTGTAAGAAAGCATGGTACAAGATACATAAGATTCCTCAAAGCACCTTCTATAGCTACCAACATAATTTTGAACAAGGACATATGGAATCCATTCATGGTAACACCAATACATGTAAAGCACGTGCACATACTGTGGCAGCCATAGAAATACTGCATAAAATTGTAATGGACAATTCAGATTTTTTGCCAAACCAAACACGTCAAGTCGAAGCAGATGGAACTTCTTCTCCTCTAAGATTGTTGCCTTCAACTTACACACAAAGCTCTTTGTTAAAAGAGATCAATGTGGGTTTGGAAAAGCTCAATTGTCCATTAATATCACAACCAACAATGAGCACGATTTGGAACACTCATTTTCGAGACGTGGCATTCTCAAAGAACACCAACTTCAGTAAATGTGGTGAATGTATTGTGTTGAAAGCACAAATGAAGTCAGCAACTACAAAAGAGTTGGAAGAAACGGCACGCGCTAGATTGAACAAACATAACAATATTGTTATGTGCAGAAGACATTGCTACTATGCCCACAGAATCATGTCAGAGAGGTTTCCAAAGGAGTATTTGAGTATTATCCATGATAAAATGGATAAAACAAAGACTTCAATTCCAAGGCTACGCGTCAAATCAAAATCTATTGTAGGAATAAACTTGGGTTTGTCATTGACAGGTATGCTAACACATGGGCATAAGACAGGAGGTTTTGGTCATTTCTCCCTACCATTTGTACATATGGGATCACAATTTACCATTACATCACTTGCTAAGTGCTTAAGGGACCTTGAAGACCCACATCTTGATATGTATGGTGATCTTCTTTATGAGAGTCGAAGTTCAAGAAACCCACTTTCAAATGCATTACTTGACACCTCTATTTACTCAAAATGTAGAGTGTACAAGGATGAATTTTTATCTCATGGAAGATTAGAAAATCAAGATATCGATTTTAAACCTCTTCCTCCACATTTATTGTTACAATTGGATAATGCAGAGAGTGATAATAAAAATCGTTATCTTTTCATGTTTCTATCACTTCTCACTGCACTTGGTGTCTTCATCACTATTGAGGTTGGGTTCTTGCTCGTGGGACACACCCATGAAGACATAGACGAGACCTATGGGAGAATGTCTTCCAGCTTGAAAAGTAAAGATATATATTCTCTACCTGAGATGATGGATACATATCGCAAAATTGAAGAAAAAAGAGTGTTTCCACCTAAACTGATTGATAAGGTGTATGACTTCAAAAGATTCCTTAATGGATACATCAAGGAAGGAAAAAATGCACTAGTTGGACATCTTAATGTTCAGTACTTCCAATTTCTTGTACTCAATGATGTTCCGGTATTAAGGTATAAAGAATCCATAAGAGATGTTGAGTGGTCAGAACCAGTTGAGTTATGGAATACAGATGATGAAGGTCGATCTAAACTGCCCATAGGGAAGCCATCTTTCTTACATCCCAAAGAGAATGAAATCTATTTAAAAGAACTAAAAGAAGGAATAACATCATACATAAAAATGTGGAAAGACACAATGGGTGGTGAGGATTTGCCAATTGTTACACCAGAATGGAAAAATAAGGTAGAGTATTGGGAAAGAGTTCTTGATACTTTATATGAAGATTACAATGATCATACAATAGTGGATGCAAGTGATTCATCTTCTGAGGATTTCTAGCCCACGACAAGGCAAACTCCAGATGTTGGTCGTAATGCGCTTCATGCAATCTCAAATATTATGGATGGGGATTTTGATACTATGACAGGTGAACCCGTGTATGTTGGACCCAAGTGCAATAAGCCAAAGACAAAATTCAACCCTATTAATGATGTTGAGAAAGGAAAGATGTTGCTAGTTAGATCAGGAAATGAGGATGAAGGGGAGATGATTTGGATGGCAAAAGCCACCTCAAATATATTTCAAGATGATGAAAGTGATACTCTTCATGTTAAAGTTGATTGGTGGAAGCCCGGTTCAGGGAAATACAATAAAAAATTATTAGAAGAATATTGGGTACCAAATCTTGATGACATAGAGCTTGGATCTATTCCAATTGATACCATAGTTTGGGAATGGATGGCTAAGAAAGAACATTGCAAGAAGGCCAAGATAAATAAACATGGTGTACAAGTTGTCCTTGACCTACTTGAACGAATAACATGAGATTAGGTGGAGATGATTCATGGATGTAATTTTGTTCTTTGGAGGACCAATTAATACATGAAGAAACATTTTTCAATTTTTCTTGTATATTGAATATTCTCTTCAAATTTATTTGAGGAGTTTTATATTATTTGGTACAAATATGAAAATTTTGTTTAAATTGCAATGTATTCATGTGACGATACTTCATGCAAATTACATGACACCATGAAATATTAAACTTTCAATGATTTGTTTATATTAACATAACGTCTCCCATAACTTGGATAATCAAGTCCAATAATGCATTTAAAATCAATATCTTCTAGTTTTGGCCTATTAAAACTATATTGGAGTTAATTTGGCATATTAAAACTATATTGGAGTTAATTAGCATTGTTTTCAATGTAATACGTTCAAACACCAAACAATATCTAACATGGAAATTACAAATTCCAATGCTTTGTCTAGATCGACATAACTTCTCACTCCATCAAACTTGGATAATCAAGTTCAATAATACATTTAAAAGCATCATCTTCTAGATATGATCTATTAAAACGATAATGTTGGGCAAGCTAATTCGTATTCTTTTCAATATAATACATTTAAACACTTCATGAATATATATTATAATAAAATAAATTAAACTGTACTACTTTGTTTCTATTCCAATTCATAACAAAATTATTTATTTTGATCATTAAAAAACACGCCTAGACTTATAAAATATTTTCTTTTGACATCTGTAAAATGTTTCCAATAAAAATTACCAATAAAAGTTCATAATAATTTGATTTTGATTGTTAAATGACACACAAATACTTATAAAATATTTTGATTGTTAAATGCACTACCAATAAAAATTCATAATAATTTGATTTTGATTGTTAAATGACACACAGATACTTATAAAAAAAATTGATTGTTAAATGCACTTTTAATAAGTTTAGTGGGTTTTCACTTTTGTATTTGTAAAAAAACAAAAATGTACTTCAATGTTTCTATTCTAATTCATTGATTTCAAATGTACCACACTTCTCGATCCATCAAACTTGGTTAATGGAGTCCAGTAAAGCACTTACAAGCAACATATTATAGACTGTCTAGAAAAACTTTATTATGGGAATAGCTAATTAATGTTTTTTAATGTAATATGTTCAAACATTTAAAAAATAAATACTGGACATACAACATATTATAGACTTTGTCTATAAAAACTTTACTATGGGAGTATCTAGGTAATGTTTTTTCAATGTAATATGTTCAAACATTTCAAAAATAAATACTGGACACTTGCAATAACTAGAATGGGTTTTCCCTCTTTCTTCATGTATTTAAAAAAAAACCAATTGTACTATAAAATTTATATTCTAATTAATAATTTTTTTTGACCTTAATTGGTATACTTAGACTTTATCCAATACAATATTTTCTCTTGTTGGCTCTAAAATAGTGCCAACCACATATCATAATATATAGTATTGAATAATGAATATTTCTTTAAATGTTAGATGATTATATTTATATTATAAAAAGGAATCTAGGCTTAACCAATCAACATAATCCAAAGTAATAATTGATAGTTAACAATGTCCAAAACATGTAGAAACTTGTGGGCTCATAATAATCCCATAAAATGAAGGGAAAAAGTGAAGTGCCTAAGTACCTATTGTGCTATATACTTGACAAAAATGTCCTAAGGCATACAATAGACAATACATATAAAGGGAAGAAAATAAAATAGAGTATGACCTAATTTTCCATGTTGTTGCTCGTAGATATGTTATTGATTATTTTTCTAGTCAATATTCTAAAGATTATTAGGGGTAGTGTCATCATCCACAAGTACAATATTACAATGACTATAGGAGCTAATATGTCTTCATGGTATTAGAGGTTTCACCTAATTCCTAGACATTTCCAGTTCTCGTTGTCTCTTGAAGTTGAGCAAAACCCCCCATGTTCTAGCCACCCATTATCAAGATTGAGAATTACTAAGTTATTATGCCAATACATAAATTTGTTATAGTAACAAACACATTGACTGTTATGTCATTAAATAGCTTTCTAGGTCACTTTAAAATGGCGGCAATCTCTTACTAATATGGTAATTCAACACATGCACAATATATGCTTTATCAAATTATAAATAAAATGGTTAATACTTTCAACATACAAATAATGCCATTAGATAAATCAATAGGTAAGAAATATTAATACAAATTACAAATTATAATAATAAAATAATGTAAAGAATCTAAGTTTAAGCATAGGAAGATATGCTTCAACTTAATATAAATTTGATTTTATATAGGTTATAATGATAATATTGTAAAAAAAATGGTGAATATATAGATTGAAATGAGTGAATTAAGTAATTTTTAGGTTTTTCATTTTTTGAAAACTCAATCTTGTTGAAGTTCTAAATTCTAGATCCGTACTCGACAATACATATAAAGGGAAGAAAATAAAATAGAGTATGACCTAGTTTTCCATGTTGTTGCTTGTGTATATGTTACTAATTGTTTTTCTAGTCAATATTCTAAATATGATTAGGGGTAGTGTCCTCATCCACAGGTTCAATATTACAGTGACTATATGAGCTAATAATTTTTCATGGTATTAGAGGTTTCAGCCAATTCCTAGGCATTTCCAGTTCTTGTTGTTTCTTGAAGTTGAGAAAAAATCCCCATGTTCTAGCCACCCATTATCAAAATTGGGAATTAATAAGTTACTATGCCAATACATAAATTTGTTACAATAACAAACACATT
The DNA here is from genome assembly GCA_027924585.1 of Larix kaempferi. Taxonomy (NCBI): domain Eukaryota; kingdom Viridiplantae; phylum Streptophyta; class Pinopsida; order Pinales; family Pinaceae; genus Larix; species Larix kaempferi. Next base: position 1,400,641 of record BSBM01000876.1, on the reverse strand, counting down.
GACTGCTATATCATTAAATAACTTTGTAGGTCACTCTAAAATGGAGACAATCTCTTACTAATATGGTAATTCAACACATGCACAATATATGCTTTATCAAATTATAAATAAAATGGTTAATAATTTCAACATACAAATAATGCCATTAGATAACTTAATAGGTAAGAAATTTCTTGCAACATCTATTGTTCATGAGATGAGGTAAACCTTCATCAACTCAAATATTAATACAAATTAAAAAATTACAATAATAAAATAATGTAAGGAATCTAAGTTTAATATTAGGAAGATATGCTTCAACTTTATATAAATTTGATTTTATATAGCTTATATTGATAATATTATAAAAAAATGGTGAATATAAAGATTGAAATGAGTGAATTAAGTAATTTTTTGGTTTTTCATTTTTTGAAAACTCAATCTTGTTGAAGTTCTAAAATCTAGATCCCTTGTATAATTCCAAATTTAATGAAATATGTGTTAAAACCACAAGGTGAATTTTCTCATCAGAAAAAGTACACCTCAGCTCAAATTCGATGGCTTATAAAAGATGCCTAGGTCTTTTGGTGGTCATTTCTCAATAAATGAGCCATAAGCTCCAGTTCCACAATCCAGGGAACTTGACCACCAAATAAGGGAGTTATCCCATAACAACAACTAGTTACTGAGTTCAGATGGTGCCACTTGTCCATTGCGTTCTACCCCAGATTCCGTTCCTCCTAGTGGGTCAGTAAACACTCTTTCAACAGTCTCTTTGTGTGATTGTCTCCTATTTTAATTTATTAAATAATAATATGATCCATTTACAATCATCCTTGACACTTGGTCAAATATAAAACTTTACAATAAAGGTTAAGGTAATGTTTTTCCACAAACATAAAATGTCTTAAGTATTGGGTATGTTACAAACACCCCCACTTAAGCTCAACATCGTCCTCGATGTTTCTTATTCTTCATCAGAGCCTCCTTGGAATACAATTGGATATGTTTCTTGCATATTACTTTCCAATTCCCAGGTAGCTTCATATGGGATAAGGTGATTCCATTGCACCTTTACCTGCCCTATGGTACAATTCCGGAGCATAGATTCCCTCTTGTTGAGGATGCAGTCCGGTTCCAGCTAAAAATAACCTTTGGGCTCCACCTATATGTCATTCTAATTTAGCACATGAGTAGCATCGTGCACATACTTTTTCAAAATAGAAATATGGAAAACATTATGTATTCTCAAATTAGATGGTAAAGCCAACTGATATGCAACTGGTCCAATTCTTGATAGAATTTTGAACAGTCCAAAATACTTGGGTGCTAGTTTAGCACAACTCCCAATATTAAAAGAACTTTTCTTGGGTTTTACCTTAACAAAAGCATGATCTCTTACCTGAAATTCCTTTTCAATTCGTTTCAAATTTGCATAAATTTTTTATCTGTCTTGTGCAATTTTTAAATTGCCTTGTACCTATTTCATGGTTAGCTCCATTTCTTTTAACAAATATGGTCCTAACATCAATCTATCAACATGATCACTCCAAGAAATAGGATTATTTCATTTCCTTCCATACAGAATCTCAAATGGACTAAGTCTAGCATAAACTTGATAGTGATTATTGTAAGCAAACTCAACTAAATGTAAATAATCTTCACATTTAGTTGGTTGATATTTAGCATACATTCTTAACATGTCTTCTAAAATATGATTTACTCTTTCCGTTTGTCCGTTAGTTTGAGGGTGAAAAGAAGTACTGAAATTTAACTTAGTATCTAAACCTTTAAACAAAGTTGTCCAAAAATTTCCAGTAAACTTAGAATCACGATCAGAAATTATTACCTTAGGAATTCCGTGTAATTGAAAGATTTGCTTCATAAACACATCATCAATGTTAGCAGCTTTAAAAGTAGTTTTAACAGGAATAAAATGAGTTGCTTTACTAAGCTTATCCACAACTCCCATTATCGAGTCATTATGTTTTTTATTTCTAGGAAAACCAGTTATAAAATCAATACTTATAATTTCCCACTTCCATTGCGGAATTGGAAATGGTTGTAATAGGCCAGCTGGGTGTTGATGCTCAGCTTTAATCTACTGACATTCAAAACACCTTGCTATGTATTCTGCCACTTCATTTTTCATGTTTGGCCAAAAGTGATCCTTTCTTAACATAGTTATCATTTTCTAATAACCAGGGTGTCCCAAATAAGGACTTTTATGAATTTCAACTAAAATCAACAACTTAACTTTTGAGACATTAGGCACATAAAGTCTATTTTTATAAGTCATTAAGCCTTTTTCATTAATGTTGTACTTTGTTATTAAATTTTCAGATAAATTTTCAGTAACTTTTTCTCGTAAATTCTGATAATTTTCATCTTCTTTAATTACTTCTTCAAGCCAATTTTCTAGATCTGTTTTATAAGTGCTAATTGTTGCCACAAAATTTAATTTAGCATTTCTTCTTAATGCATCAACAACTTTATTTTCTTTGACCTTAATGTGTTGAATCTCGAAATCCTATTCGCTAAGGAAAGCTAACCACCTAGCTTGCCTTGCGTTTAGATTTGGTTGATCCAACAAGTACTTTATGCCTTTATTATATGTCTTTAGTGAAAACTTCCTACCAATCAGGTGATGGCGCCAAATTTTTAAGGCATGTATCATGGCTTCCAACTCTAGATCGTAGGTTGCATAGTTATTTTCGTGAATTTTTAACTTCTTGGACTCGTAGGCTATTACATGGCCTTCTTGACTTAAGACCCCGCCAAGTCCATCGTTGCATGCATCAGTGCATACAATGAAGTCCTTATTTGGATATGCAATTTTAAGTGTTGTTGTTAATAATTCTTTTAATTTCTTAAAACTCTCTTCACATTTTTTATCCCAGAAGAATTTCTTTCCCGTTTTCTGCAAAGAAGTTATGGGATTCACAATTCTGGAGAATCATTCAATAAATTTTCTATAATATCCTGTAATTCCCATAAATGACCATACATCAGTTACGTCCTTAGGGACAGGCCATTCATTAATTGGTCTTATTTTATCTCGATCGACTGCGATCCCATATTTAGACATTATGTGACCTAAGTACTGTATTTTATCTTTATAAAAGTCACATTTACTGAATTTAGCATAAAGTTGGTGTTCTCTTAAAACTTGTAGAATTATCTTTAAGTGTTTGTCGTGTTCTTCTTTAGTCTTGGAATAAATTAGAATATTATCAATGAACACAATTACAAACTTATCTAGATACTTATGTAGAACATTATTCATTAGAAACATAAAGATTGCTGGAGCGTTATTCAGCCCAAAAGGCATAACTATGAACTCGTAATGACCATAATGGGTCCTAAAAGCAGTTTTAAAAATGTCCTTGTCTTTTATCCTAACTTGATGGTATCCCGACCTTAAGTCTATTTTAGAAAATATGGTTGCTTCGCGTACTTCATCAAATAGATCATCGATGCGGGGCAACAGATATCAATTTTTAAAAGTCATTTTATTTAGTTCACGGTAATCTATGCATAAATGCATAGTACCGTCCTTTTTAACAAAGATAATCGGTGCTCCCCAAGGAGACACACTTGGCCTTATGTAGTTTTTAGCAATTAGTTCCTTCAACTGTGATTTTAATTCATTAAGTTCCAAAATGTTCATTCTATAAGGAGCCTTTGAGTTTGGTACCACACTCGATACTAACTCAATGGTGAAATCTAATTCCCTTTTTGGAGGTAGTCCTGGAATTTCTTCCGGGAATACATCAGAAAAGTCCTTTAGAAGAGGTATGTATTCCAGTTTTATCTTGTCTTCCTTCGTTGAATGTTTTTCATTGATTACATTTATAGAAAACATTTTACTCCCTTTCCTTACAGCCTTTTTCACTTGTAAAGCAAAAATTTTCCTAACAGAAGTTTTTCTAGGAATTCCCTTTACTGTTTTAGTTTCTCCTTCATTATTTAAACAAGTAAAAGACTTTTCATAATAGTTCAGCACTGCTCTATGCTTTTCAATCTAGTCCATACCTATTAATACGTCATAAGACCCTAATGGTAAAATATTCACTTTAACTTGCGTCTTTAACTAACTCATAAGCAAATCACAACTTTTAACAAATTCTACAACCTTTCTTTTGGTTCCTGTTGCTAACTGAACTAGCCATGACTTATCAAACTTTTCTACTTTTAACTTGCAACTTTTTACAAGTCAAGTGATATGTAACTCAAACTTGCACCTGGGTCAATTAGAGTAGAAATAGGTTTGTTTTGTAGCATACCTTCAATTGAACATTGAATTTTGATCATCTGTCTGTCGGTTTTACAGTGCTGCATTGATTCTGGGCATCTCCCTTGCTAGATCACCAACTGTTGGTTATGTATGCATTGTATGAATGTTACTGACTGTCTTTCGCCTAAGTGGACAATGTGCTCTAGTATGCATTCCCTGACAGTCATAACATTTTAAAGGTGGTCTTTGCTCATTATTTCTGGAATTATTATTATTATTGTTATTAGACATGTTTCTTAAAGCTATATAATTCTGTGTAATATCCTGAATTTTGACTAACTATTTTTTATATTATATATTGGGCTTAAAACCCCAACACATATGATTTGTTTTGATTATTGGGCATAAACCCTAGTGCACATGATTTATTCTTTTATCGACTGACATATTGGGCATGGACCCTGACTGACTTCATTATTGTTATATGTTGGGAAAGAAAGCCCTAATGGATTGATTATGTTTTGTTATGAGAATTGGGTACAAAACCGTAATATACTGAGATGACCTTTTGTTACATACTGTGCAGAGTTATGAATTACATGATTGACTTATATGGTGTGTTGAGCGTGGACTCAGGAACACACGGATGATCTACATACTGGGCATAAGCCCCGATGTACCTAGAAGAGTTTATTATGTACTAGGCATAAGCCCCGATGTACATTGAGTGTTGGGTAGGAGCCCTAGAGCACTCCATGCTTGATAAATGAATATCGGATATGAGGCCATTATACATTCTAGATGTGCTTCATAACCACATTCTAGTACTAGTGTTGAGCAGGGCGCTCTGGAATTGCACTAGTGGAATACCCATGTGAAGAGTGTTAAGTTAAAGCTTTGAAGAGCACTCGGGGTTACTGCATCTTAAATGTGTTGAGTTGGGAAGACTCTCAAAAGAACTTATATTTCATCAAAATTATTTAATTTGGTTAAATTAAACATTTTCTATCTATCATCAAGTACTGCAAGAACTACCATGTTAAACGAGGGAATCCGACATGCAAGAGAGAGGTCTAGAGGTACCTAACCAAGCCAACTATCCAAGCTTACCATAACTAAACTATTGAATAATTAAACTTAATTATTCTTATGTGAAAAACATGCCTGAGGGACATGCATAAAATAGTTCTCCAAAGTAGATATTATTATTATTATTCTCCTAAAGAAAAACATTTCTTATATATGTATTTAATTATTGCATAGGGTTATGCATGAAAGGACTCTCACATAAGTATACTATTAAAATTATAAATAGTATTATTATTATTTATTGTTAAATCTAAGTAATAAAATATATAACTATTCTTATTACCAATTATGTAAGAAGTAATTTAAAGTCACTTCCAGTCAAAACAAATAAAAGTCCTAGTCTAACAGGGACTAGATATTTAGTAAAAATATCTTTTAAAAATATTAATTTAATTAAAGAAACTAAATAATTATTCAAACAGATATATTCCAAGACTCCCCTATATAAAAGAGGGCAGATCCCAAGAGAGGGGATCATCTTTTCATAAACATTTTCTTATGAGAATAAAGGAGAATTTTGTTGCAAGAACTGAAGTAGTCCCACATTAAGATCCAGATCTAATCCAGTAGTTGAACCTAGGGCCTCAACTTCTCTCATTGCATGTTGGAACTAGCTCGGGGGATCTAGTTAAAGACCAGGAACGGTCTAAGGGTCATGGTTGGGAGGAACATGGTAGTCCCAAAGTTATCCAGTTGAAAGATCACTCTACAGGTCAGCCAAGACCATAAGCTTTCTGCATTAATTATTCTTTGAGTATGCAGGTCTTGCAAAAGAGGATTAAGCTGCAATATAACCATGTATTAACTACAATTCTCCATTCTAGTTTATGATAGAAACTACGATTAATATAGTAGGACTTATTTTACAGTATTGTATTTTCCCCAAATATTTATAATGTTATCTCTTCCATAGAGCAAGGGCCTTAGGGCATGGTCTCACAGGGTTACACGATAGGATTATTTTGGGTCCCTTAAACAGAACTATTATCTTCTCTATAAACTTAAGTTTGAACGAAAACAACCTAGAGGTGTAGCAGGGCTAGCCTAGCTAGCCTGTGCTAGACACCAAGGTCAGCAGATAAAACCTAGAATGCCAAACCAATACGTAAACTGATTACTGAGTTTTTGCACGATCTATGTTTAAACTATATTTTCCAAACTTATATATAGGGTCAAATTCTTTCTTTACCAATTTCTACCATTCACCTACACTTAGAAAGAAAATCGCAGACATGATTGGAGACTTTTCTTTGTAGATAAATTTTATTTCTATAAATCCCTAGGTCTTATAGAATGCAACCCACAATAGCAAAAACATTATTACACAGTAGTCAACCTTTCTTCACCAACGTTTCCATATCAAGCTATTGACTACGATTTTAGCTGTACATTGACTTAAATTTAAACTCTGCCTATCAAAGCAAAAAACACAAGTACATTCATATAACACAATTACACTAACATGAGATTTCATAGGTTTAGGAAGCCCATCAAAATGTTACACATTTTATTCCAAAACCCTAACGGGCATCATTTTTTCAAGACATGGATCGAATTCACATCAGAACGAAAACGATACATTTAAACACATTCTTTTACTACATCAAAACGTAGGTCAAGAGGTCAATACCCACTATCGATCTCCAACCCTGGCTAACATTGAAATCGCCCAAATCATAATATTTTTATCTTAAGAAAACGAGTACAAGCATCTAGGGATTAGGATTTACATCCTTTTAAATAAAATGCAGAAGCCTTATAAAGACAAAGATTCATCTATCACCCAGTAAAATGTTTGACATCCCCATATAAAACAAACTGATAGACGCATGTCAATTTTCTTCATACCATAACAACATTAAACAAACGCAGTGCCATTTGGCATCAATTGAAATCCCTATCCTCTTCGGTTAGACCCATCAACCACATCATTCTCCATCTAGGGTTACAACAACCTAGGTTAAAGCAAATGGAAATGATAACGCAGAGGATTGTATACACCCAATTCCATTCAGATTTAATAAGACAAGTTAGCTACCACCTAGTCAGACAAAACGTTATCAGAAGAGAGCATATGAATAAATTGACAGAGGCATAATGAAGACAACCAAAAACATTAGATATTTGTTATGTTCAACAGTCATAGAAAAACCCCATTTTATACAGAACTTATATCAAAGCCCCCATACATAAGTTTAAAGGATTTTCGCAAAATCAATAGACCATCAATGTAGCAAAATGAAACCCTTAGGGGTTATCCCCATCAAACAAAACCATAATAGATACATCATGTACATATCGGTCCAGCCAAAAGGAGACCCAAAGAAACCACAAATATTACAGTAAGGCAAAGGCCTCACAAGGTTCTAGGTACACAAATAGTAGAATCCTCTTCCCCAAAGCTGTGACAGGAAGGGCGAAGAATGGGTTTCGAAACCTAGACTTACCCTGTGAATGCTGAAACCAAGAGTTTCCACCAATAGTAACCAACACCGAGCACCTACGAATCATACCTTCTAGGAATGCAACAAAGAGCCACTATTTAAACTACAGTCAAAACATTCATGTACATAATACTTAGAAAGGAATTCTCAGGAGGGTCTTGATTTCCATTACTTGACTAAAGTCGTGGATGCTTCCATTGTTTGCACAGCAAGTGCCTTGACCATGAGCAAAGCTCAGGTCAAGAGCAGCAACGAGCCAACACAGTAGAAAACCCTCACAGCCAAACCCACTATGAACAAAATGGTAACACAGAGGTGAAATCCCAAACATTAACCCCTCTTCCATATGGAAACCAAAGCCACATGACCACCATAGGCAGCGTTTAAGTTTTCAACCACTGACTTTATACATTACAATATCGTGAGCCAATGCTATAGTATGACCTTGTATTTGATGCTAGGACCATTAGTTTTACCACCATAGTCATTCAAATATTCAACCTAATGTTTTAGGCCTTGTGAACATCCTTCACACTTCAACATTAAAACACTTTTGCATTATTAATGAATTTGGGTAGCTTAGGAGACATCAACACTTGCATACCTAAAAGACAAATTTGAAAACCATGCATTAGCAAATTTCTAAGTAAGACAGGTAGTCCCAATCATCCTCCCTTACCTCTCAGCAGCTCTGCCGGTGGTACATGGACCAACATCAAGTTCCCAAGGTGTCTCAACTTCCCTCAACAAGTCCATCATGCCTAAAGGCACCATTTAAATAGTTTAAGAAGGATCTAAGTATTACTCTAGAATCTGTAAACCAGCCATAAAGATACATCATCTACCCTACCATAACACTTATGCAGAAAACCATAACTAGTAAGATTATCTCATTGGGAATTTATAAACTGTTACTGCTGCAAACTAAGTATCGATACAACTTCCCAGTACTGAAGTTAATTTATGAATACATTATCTATTTTGGACATTTTTAGCAGTAGGAGAATTTTTTTTAATTTTTACTATTTTTAGGGACATTACAAGTTTTATCAGAGCCCAGCTTCAAATACTAAGTGACCTATTGGGATCATTACAAACATTCGCTGCAGATACATAGAAATCAGGAATATATATTATAATTTATTGCGCATATGAATTAACAAATTTTTTGTTCTTAACATTGTTAAGACAAACAGGTACAAACATAGTCTGAGTAATGAATACCGAGAAAGACAGCAGTATACAAGGGAATTTAAACTCACCGCCAAGAGAGCAAGAGATAGTGGTGGAGTTAAACACAGACCTGATGAAATCCATGCAGAATCTATAGGAAAAGTTCCAAAGCTTTAGAGATTACAACATACAAGAGAGACGAGCACAACAAGCTATAAATGAAGCTTTGCTTCAGACTTTAACAGGGGAAAAACCCCACGGACAACCCACTTTCTCAGCCAATATTTCTAAAGTGAGAGACTACCACAAAAAGAAATCTATCAGTCCTAAAGGAGAGGAACAAGGAGAACACCTACCAGACTTAATGGAAGAGGACTATAAGAACTCTTCTAATGAGGACGAGTCCCCACCTCCTTTCAAGAAAACGAGGAAGAGTGATGACAGTTTATAGGGAGAATTCAAAAAGATAAAATTCCGAACATATGACGGAGAGACAAACACGAGGGAAAAGGATGAGGAATGGTTGTTAGGAATGAACAAGTATTTTAAAGTCCATGACTATTCTAGTGAAATGCAAGCCCGACTGGCCATTTACGATATGAATGGTAAAGCAGCCAGATGGTGGAGATATTTGAAATACACCAAAGGGCAAGAATTAAGGGACATAACATGGGAAGCTTTCAGCATAATTTTCCAAGACAAATTTATGTTTGAAAGATTCTTTGACAAGAAGATCAAGAAATTCCATGAATTAAAAATGGGCTCCCTAACCATGGAATCGTTCATAAACAGGTTTTTAGATCTGCTGCATTATGTCCCATACTGATCAAAGACAAAAAAGTCAAGATACAACAATTCTTGGGATGTCTACCACCAAATTTCAGAGAAAAGATTGAATTTGACATGCCCAAAACCTTAGATGTGACTTTACACAAAGCAAGACTCTGTTATGAACATGGGAAACCAAGGAATGATAACATCAACAAAAACATGGAAAGGTTCAGAACCTTTTCAGACAACCACAGACCGAGTTTTAGACCACCACCTTACCGGAAACAAAATAATAGTTTCCCTCCCAACAGAGGCTTCAACAGACCTCATGCATAACCAAGTGCACCCCCGCCACATACCAACATACCATATTTCAACAAAGGGGCAAAATCTGCCCCACCAACCATTACTTGTTGGAAGTGCCAAGGGCCACATTACTTCAGAGATTGTCCCAACAAATTGTTGAATATTGTAACTTCAAAGAATATTATATTTGTACTTTATTATTCGGGAGATGTTTCATCCCTCCGAGGTAACCCTATTATGTATCCGGATATGTTTATTCCTCCGAGGGTTTGTGTTAACTAGGGTTATTAGACCCACCATGTGGGGGTCAGCCCTGTGGTTATATTTTTGGGGTTATTAGACTTCTCCAGGAGAGGTCGGCCCCATTAGGTCTTTTAGTCAGTTGGGAGTCAGTATAAATAAAGGAGGTGAACTCCTCATTAGATCACTCACTCACTTGTGGAAGAGTGCGCACTTGTCTGGGAGATCTGCTAAGGAGTCAAAGAAGGAAGGAGCACATCTTGTATTTTGGTTGATCATCTTATTGAGGAAAGCTTTGCTGGGTTTTCTACCCCATGAGGGTTTCCCAGGGTATATTCTGTGTCTATCTTGTGATTATGTTTCTTTCAGTGATCTTGCTAGTCTATTTGGTTTAAACCTAACATGGTATCAGAGCTAGACTGAATAGGACATCTTTCACAAGGTACCTCTCTCTCTCTTCGGTGAAAATTAGGGTTTCAGTAAAAAGTTGGTATTATTGAATTTTGGTTACATGGCTGGATAGCCCTCTTCAATACCAATCTTTTAAGCCCTAGATCGAACTTTTTGATTGGGTAGAACTCCGGGAAATCCAAACCCTAATTCTACCAAAAGTGCGATAAGTCAGAATTTGGTTTCAGAAAAAAGTTGGCATTTTTAAATTATGATTACATGGCTGGATATCCCTTCTCAAGAGCATTCTTTTGAGCTATAGATCGAACTTTTTGGTTGAGTAGAACTCCGGGAAAGTCAAACCCTAATTCTACCAAAAGTGCGATAAAATTCTGTCCCAGATTCTAGAAAAGTGAAAAGTAACTTTTTCAGGTAAGACTACTCTGTCTCTTGGACTCCCCCAAGAGAAGATGGCTCCAAACACTAAGCTTGAAGACAAGCTAGAAGGTATAGAGAATTTTCGGGCATGGAAATACAGAATTGGTCTCATTCTTGAGGAGAATGATCTTGCTCATTATATCAAGGAGGAAGTTGCTGAACCAGAAGGAGATGAAGCCAAAGAAAAACACAGGAAGGATTTGATTAGGGCAAAGAGAATCATAGCTGATTCTATTAAAGACCACTTGATTCCCCAAGTGGCTTCCAAGAAAACTCCAAAGGAAATGTATGATGCCCTAGGAAGAATGTATGAAGGAAAGAACATCAATAGGAAGATGAATCTAAGGACTCAGTTGAAGAGTATCAAGATTCACAAAGGAGAATCCATTCAAGACTACTTCTCAAGAGTCTCTCTAATCAAGGAACAACTAGATGCCATTGGTGATACTCTTGATGAAGATGAACTTGTGATGACAGCTCTAAATGCTCTCACTAGACCATGGGAATCTTTCATACAAACCATGTGTGCCAGAAAAGAAAGCATGAAGTTTGATATAGTATGGGAGGATTGTGTTCAAGAAGAAGCTAGGGTTTCCAATAGAGAAGCATTGCTCAAGGAATATGACCAAGCCTTGGCCACCCATACCAAGAGAAGAAAGAATCGATCCTACTTTAAGAAGGATAGTCAAAAGGAGTCCCATCCTCCACAAAGATTTTAAAAGAAAAGGGAATCCTTCCAAGGAAGAGATTACTCCTCATTCCAATGTTTCATTTGTCACAAATTAGGACACATTGCTAAGGACTATCCTAACAAGAAGAAAAAGGGTACTTACCACAGAAGACATCAAGCACATCTTGTAGAAGATGATAGTGAAGAAGAAGTTGAAGAGGAAGAAAGGCCTCTCAAGAAAAGATCTAGAAGAGAAGAAGAAGATGAAGAAAGGACCTTATCCAAGAGAAGACCTAGAAGAAATGAAGAGGAAGATGCAGAAGAGTATGTTCTTTTCTCCACACTCTCTAGATCTATAACACCTGGAGAAGGTACATGGGTCATTGATAGTGGTGCCTCAAAGCACATGACAGGACAAAAGAAGACCCTATCAAATCTTGAAGAAAAGACCTCTCCTCTAAAGGTATCTCTTGGAGATAACTACCAATATCCTATTAAGGGAATTGGTGAAGCAAACTACAACCTTGATTCTGGAACCCCCATGAAGATGAAGGAAGTTTTGTATGTTCTAGGATTGAAGAAGAATTTGCTTTCAATCTCAGCATTGGACAAGAAAGGTTATAGAGTTGCATTCATTGATGGACAAGTATTAATGTGGTCCAAAGGTAAGTCTATTAAGGATGCAATTGTCATTGGTGAAGAGGAAGGAAGTTTGTATAAACTCAAGGGTCATCCAGAAGCTGCCCTTGTTCATGAAACCTCTAGTCCCAGTGAGCTATGGCATAGAATACTAGCTCACATTAACTACAAAGCCTTACCCTATGTAAGCAAGGTGGTCATAGGACTACCAGATTTGAAGGTTGATCATGATGGCTCATGTAAAGGATGTAAGAAAGGGAAGAATGTCAAGAACCCCTTTCCAAAGAGTGAAACAAAGACTAAGAGTATCTTGGAGCTAATACACTCAGATGTATGTGGTCCAATGCCCACCACTTCTCTAAGTGGATTTGAATACTATCTCTCATTCATTGATGACCATTCAAGAAAAACTTGGATATACTTCCTAAAAGGTAAGAATGAAGTTTTTGGAAAGTTCAAAGAGTTCAAGGCTCTAATAGAAAATCTCTCAGAAAAGAAAATCAAGATTCTCAAAACAGACAATGGTGGAGAATATACTTCAAAAGAATTTGAAGATTTTTGTAAAGAAGCCGGAATCAAGAGAGAACTAACCACTCCCTACAATCCCCAACAAAATGGGGTTGCTGAAAGGAAAAATAGAACCATCATGGAAGCTGTGAAGACTATGATACCTGACCAAGATCTTCCCATGTATCTATGGGATGAAGCAGCCAAGACAGAAGTATATGTACAAAACAGATTATCTCATAATGCTCTTGATTTCAAAACTCCGGAAGAAGTGTTTACAGGAAAGAATCCCGAGGTAAGCCATCTTAAAATATTTGGGTGTCCTGTGTACATCCACATTCCAAAAGAAAAGAGAACCAAGTTGGATCCTTCTGGTAAGAAAGGAATATTTGTTGGTTATTGTGAATCATCCAAAGCCTTCAGGATTTACATACCAGGCTTTCATCATATAGAAATCAGTAGAGATGTAACATTTGATGAAGAAGCAGCTCTCAAGAAATCTAGAAAATGCCAACTTGAAGAAATCTATGAAGAAGATCCTTCTTCTAGAAACTCAGAGGCTGTTCACATCCCTAAAGATAATCCACCAGAGGATCACGACATGTTGGAACCACAAGAACCTCCTATCATAGATTTATCAAAGAAAAGAAGGCCAGCATGGGCTAGAGATATTATCCAAGGGGCTGAAAAATATGGTGCTCCTGAAGGCTCCATCAGAGAAAGAAAGAAACCAAAGCTAGTGTCCAACTATATGGCCTTGATGTGTGATCTTGTGGATCAACTACCTACTAGCTATGAAGAGGCAGCTCAGAATAAAGAATGGGTAGAAGCAATGACAGAAGAATATCAGTCGATAATGAAAAATGATGTTTGGGATATAGTCCCCAAACCAAGAGATAAAAGTGTGGTTTCTTCCAAATGGATTTTCAAGATAAAACATGATGCAGATGGTAGCATTGAAAAATACAAGGCAAGGTTTGTAGCCAGAGGATTCTCTCAAAAGGAGGGAATTGACTATGAAGAAACAATTTCACCAGTTGCTAGGTATACTTCAATTAGAACTATCATGGCACTTGCATCCATGATGAAATGGAAATTGCATGAAATGGATGTTAAGATAGCTTTTCTGAAGGGTGTAATTGAAGAAGAAGTATACATAGAACAACCTCAAGGTTTTGAGGTCAAAGATGGAAGGACCCATGTATGCAAACTGAAAAAGGCATTATATGGATTGAAGCAAGCTCCCAGGGCTTGGTACGGAAGGATTGACAGTTTCTTAACAAGCATGGGCTTTACCAAAAGTAAAGCTGACCCCAATCTTTATCTTAAAGTGATGGATGATGAACCAGTTATATTGCTGTTATATGTAGATGATCTATTTCTAACCGGAAATGAGAAAAAAATTATTGAAAGCAAGAAGAAGCTTTCTTCAGAATTCGAAATGAAAGATCTCGGATTAATGCACTACTTCTTAGGCTTAGAAGTGTGGCAAGAACCAAAAGGAATCTTTCTAAATCAAGGTAAGTATACTGTGGAGATTCTCAAAAGATTTGATATGTTGGAGTGTAAAGCCATGGCCACTCCCATGGACTCCAACCTGAAACTATTAGTTAATGATTCATCAGAACTAGTGGACGTAACTCTATATAGACAAATCATTGGATCATTGAAGTATTTGACAAATACTAGGCCGGATATGTGCTTTGCTGTAAATACCCTAAGTCAATATCTAGTAGAACCTAGAAAGGTTCACCTTATAGCTACAAAGCATATAATGAGGTACCTAAAAGGTACATTGGACTTTGGCCTATACTATCTTGGAGGTAATGAACTCAAGTTACATGGTTACTCAGATTCTGATTGGGCAGGTAGTGTCTTAGACAGAAAAAGTACTTCAGGTGGATGTTATGGTCTTGGATCTGCCATGATCTCCTAGTTCAGCAAGAAACAATCTAGTGTGGCCCTCAGTACTGCTGAAGCAGAATATATAGCCGCTTGCTCTGCCAGCTGTGAAGCAATATGGCTTCGGAAACTTTTATCTGGAATATTTGACTTAGAAATGGATCCCATTGTGATTATGTGTGATAATCAAAGCTACATTAAGATGACTGAAAATACTGTGTTCCATGTAAAGTCAAAACACATTGAGATCCGTTACTTCTATATACGAGATATGGTGCAGAGAGGAGCTATCAAGCTCGAGTATATAAGCACTGAGGATCAGATTGCCGATATCCTGACTAAACCTTTGTCTCGAGTAAAGTTTGAATACTTCCGAGACAAGCTTGGTATAGTCCAGAAGGACCCTCCTCGAAAGGGGGAGTAGTATAGTACCTGATAACAAGTCTGTCCCTTCAATTTTGTTGCACTTAGTTAGTTAGAATTATTTATATTTAGAACTCTTATATATCTTTTACCTTTGATGACAGATGTATTACTGAGAATACATGCTAGATGTATACATGTTTTTGATGTGATGTATACATGTTTTGATGTTAGATGTATTAGTGAGAATACATGCTAGATGTATACATGTTTTTGATGTGATGTATACATATTTTGATGTTAGATGTATTAGTGAGAATACATGCTAGATGTATACATGTTTTTGATGTGATGTATACATGTTTTGATGTTAGATGCATTAGTGAGAATACATGCTAGATGTATACATGTTTTTGATGTGATGTATACATGTTTTGATACATGCTAGATGTATACATGTTTTTGATGTGATGTATACATGCTTTTGGATACTTGTACCTGTATGGATGAGAATACAGATGAGGATTGGATCATCCTTGAACTCAAGTTCTAAAGTGAGCCGTAGACGTGAGGTCTCCGAGAATAAAGTCCTTGGTGGACAGATGAGGATTGGATCATCCTTGAACTCAAGTTCTAAAGTGAGCCGTAGACAGGTGTCTCCAAGAATAGAGGATAGGACTGCATCGTCCCTGGACCTTGGTTCAAAATGCAGTGATTGGATTAATCATCCTTAGACAGTAAATCCAGTAATTCCGAAAGGAAGGATAGTATTAAATGTGATTGTGATTGGACTAATCATCCTTAGACAGTAAATCCAGTAATTCTGAAAGGAAGGATAGTCTTAAATGTGATTGTGGTTGGATTAATCATCCTTAGACAGTAAATCCAGTAATTCTGAAAGGAAGGATAGTCTTAAATGTGATTGTGGTTAGATTAATCATCCTTAGACAGTAAATCCAGTAATTCTGAAAGGAAGGATAGTCTTAAATGTGATTGTGGTTGGACTAATCATCCTTAGATAGTAAATCCAGTAATTCCGAAAGGAAGGATAGTCTTAAATGTGATTGTGATTGGACTAATCATCCTTAGACAGTAAATCCAGTAATTCCGAAAGGAAGGATAGTCTTAAATATTGATTGTGATGAGATTGATCCCGTAATTCCGAAAGGAAGGATCATGCGTATAGATGACGATGCTGATGATCGTGAGATGACGATGCTGATGATCGTGAGATGACGATGCTGATGATCATGAGATAACGATGCTGATGATCATGAGATGATGATGCTACTGATCGTGAGATGACGATGTTGTTGATCGTGAGATGACGATGCTGCTGATCGTGTGATGAAGATGTTGCTGATCGTGTGATGACAATGCTGATGATCGTGAGATGACGATGCTGATGATCGTGTGATGACGATGATGATGATCGCGAGATGACGATGCTGATGATCGTGAGATGACGATGTTGTTGATCGTGAGATGACGATGCTGCTGATCGTGTGATGACGATGCCAATGATCGTGATGTTGACATTGATATACCAGTAACTGTTTGAGTTACTCATGAAGACAAATTGAAGAAAGCTTCCAATGATTTATAGATGTATCATGTATAGTGACTCCTTGCTCCTGCAGATGCTGTTATAATATCCTTCTCGTTAAGGGGGAGTGTTGAATATTGTAACTTCAAAGAATATTATATTTGTACTTTATTATTCGGGAGATGTTTCATCCCTCCGAGGTAACCCTATTATGTATCCGGAGATGTTTATTCCTCCGAGGGTTTCTGTTAACTAGGGTTATTAGACCCACCATGTGGGGGTTAGCCCTGTGGTTATATTTTTGGGGTTATTAGACTTCTCCAGGAGAGGTCGGCCCCATTAGGTCTTTTAGTCAGTTGGGAGTTAGTATAAATAAAGGAGGTGAACTCCTCATTAGATCACTCACTCACTTGTGGAAGAGTGCGCACTTGTCTGGGAGATCTGCTAAGAAGTCAAAGAAGGAAGGAGCACATCTTGTATTTTGGTTGATCATCTTATTGAGGAAAGCTTTGCTGGGTTTTCTACCCCATGAGGGTTTCCCAGGGTATATTCTGTGTCTATCTTGTGATTATGTTTCTTTCAGTGATCTTGCTAGTCTATTTGGTTTAAACTTAACACAAATCAGATGGAGTTTTACACAATGTCCAAGCAGAACCTGCAGTAGGGGATATGGCAAGAACACCCAGAATTTATGCTGCACTTGATGGCCGGAAAGCAGACCATCAGGCCACTATGGTTGAAATTGAGGGTAAGATCTCAAACATAGCCATTTCAGTTCTAATAGACCTCGGCGCATACCGAAGTTACATCTCTCCTAAGATAGTTGATACTTGTAAGTTACACTGAGTGAGCCACAAGAAACCATGGCTGGTACAACTAGCCACTGGTACTGAGTGAAAGGTCTCCGAACTAATCAAAACTTGTGAGATAGATCTGAACGGTTTCCCAACTAGGGTGGATTTAAACATCCTGCCACTAGGATCCTACGATGTACTTATAGGAATGGACTAGTTAGAAGAACATCATGCCCTACTTGATTTTTTGAACAAATCCCTACTATGCATGGATAACCAAGGAAATCAGAAGACCATTCAAGGTATCCCTAAGAAAGTTTCCGTAAGACAGATATTTGCCTTACAAGCAAAGAAGTGTGTGAGGAAGGGTTTTAAACTCTTTGCAATTAACATTCAGACCGTAGAGACCGATAAGGAACAAAAGATCAAAGACTTCCCAGTCCTTGTGGAATTCAAGGATGTATTTCTTGAGGAAATACCTAGGATACCACCCAAACGAGATCTAGATTTCTCCATAGAGCTAACACCCAAATCCATACTAGTGTCCAAATCACCTTACCACATGAGTCCACCTGAATTGGTGGAGCTCAAGCTTCAGTTACAAGAGTTGATCGAGAAGGGTTATATCCGACCTAGTGTGTCTTCCTCGGGAGCACCAATAATCTTTGTCAAGAAGAAGGACGGAATGATGTGGATGTGCATCAATTACCGCCAACTCAACAAATTGACCATCAAGAACCATTACCCACTCCCTAGAATTGATGACTTGTTTGATCAAGTCGGAGGAACCAAGATCTTCTCAAAGATCGACCTATGGTCTGGATATCACCAAGTAAGAATCCGTGATGAAGACATCAGTTAGAGCACTTTCTGAACCCGATACGGCCACTACGAGTTTGTGGTCATGCCTTTCGAACTAACTAATGCATCTGCTAACTTTGTGTCACTAGGTTTTTTGGACCCAAAATCTGATGGCCACAAAGTCGGATTTTCTACATCTTGTGGTCGACTATCCGAGAATCTCAGTATTTTTTTAATGTCGGTCCAAATTCGGATTAAAGCCGACGCCTCGGATGTCGTCGGTTCTTCGACACCATAGGAGGTCGCATAACCAACACCCGTCACAATTGAAAAGGTCTTGGATCCAACGTCTTTTTTCCGTTAGATCTATGGCATACGCGCCGATATTTTTCACTATGGCCATCAGATAACTGACACCACTCAAAACTGGAAATGGTTGAGCACCAATGTCTTTTGCCGTCGGATCTATGGCAAAGTCATCGGTTTTGTGCACTATGGAGGTTGCAAAACCGATGCCCATCCCACTTGAAAATGGCTGAGCACCGACATCTTTTTCTGTCGGATGTATGGAAAGGTAGTCGGTTTTGTGCACTATGGAGGTCGGAAAACCGACACCTATCCCACTTGAAAATGGCTGGGCACCGACGTCGTTTGTCGTCGAAGCTATGGAAAAGTCATCAATTGTCTTTGTTGTGACCGTCGGTTATCCGACACCATTGGGAAATTAAAAAAAAAAAAACATTGTTTGGTGGAAGTGTATGTTGATATAATTCCAAATAAAGGTGTAAAAGAATTAATTGTAGCAAAATAAAATAAGGAAAAGATTGGGGTAAAGGTCGAGCTTGTACAAGAAACTCAAGAAACAATGGAAAAGCTATAATGGATATATGTTGTAGTAGTGAGTGGTGTTGTTGTAGAAGATGACACTATAGAAGAGAGTGGTGTTACAATGGTGGAGTTGTAAGGAGATGATATTTAATTAGATGTAGTAGTGGAATATGCAAATGTGAATGTCTTATTCCCATAAGTGAAAATATAGCAATTGTATCATAAGAGTTTATGGAAAAGAGTGGAGATGAAGTAGAGCAACATTGTGTTGAATATGAGTGCAATAGAGGAGTTCTTGTGTTAAAAAAAAAATCAAAATGAGGAGATGATTGAGAAGTCAAAGCATTTGTGGAGTTTGTTGCTTGAAAATGGTAATGTTGTAGAAGAGGGAGGATGGAGAGGCAGTAAGCACAATTAAAAAAAAATGAGAGGGAGAGAGAGATTTGAGGGAGTATGGAATGATGATGCATGCTTACGTTTTATGAATTTACTTGGCAGAACCTTGTTGAAGTTTGAAGTAGCATAAGGGGGAGCATTTTAGCATGAAAAAACCAACAGCAAAATGTTGATGAAGATGGCAAGGTACAAGGATAATCTACAAGACACAATATCAAGATCAGTCAATATGCGGAGTAGTTGAAGCAAATGAACTTTTACTTCATTTTCTCCAACTACTCCCCCTATCATATGAACTTGTCCTGTCATATCCAACTATTCTTACCTTGATTTCAAGAGGCGATTGTGAAGTCGGACTATCATAATGCATCGTTTCATATATCTCTAGTTTTCTCAAAACTCTAGAATGAACATAAAGAGGATTTCAACGGTAATATATTCCACATTCCAAACCTATCAAGTGCACTTTTAGGTCAGCAATTTTGACGTCTCCGAACTGTGGCAGCTCTATGGCCATGATTTTCACCCTGTAAATTGAAGGATTCCTACAAACACAAACCACTATGTTATGCGAACTTCTTTCAGGGATTTGTTACATTTGCTTCTAAGATATTTCATCGCTTTGTTACAAGAATATTTTTTACCTAAAAGTACACTTGATAGGTTTGGATGGAACAGATTTTCGTGGAAATCCTCTTTACATTCATTCTCGAGTGACACAATATTAACAATTCTGATTATCACAAGGGGATACATAATGTTAAAAAAGGAAAATAAAGAAAACACATAAAGGGATACGAAAAGTTGACAAAGGAAAATAAATAAAATCTATAATTTGCATCGAAAGAATAACCGGGTACGAAATGAACTGAGGAGATTCAAACCTGCGACCTATGTCTGGTCCCAAGGCTACCACCTTCAAGCTTGACCTTATCAATCAATTCCCATCGCCATTTCCTCTCATACAAAGTCCCACAACCATTTCTCTCAACACCCAGTACTCTTCATTCATTCTGCATGCATTTCACTGTGCAACGGTCTCAAATTCACTACGTTTTTCCTGAATTAGTGTCTCAATTCAATATGACCCATGCCCGTCATCCAAGTAGTGTTTCCAACGGTCTTGATTTTCAGCCTGGAAATGGTGACGATTCATGGTATTATGTTTCCCTTCAGCTGCAATATGGAAAAATCATAGTCCACTGCGAAGGTTTGTCTGACAAATGTGATTGTTTGGGTCATGCTGAATCAAGAAACCGAAACCATCACATTTGTTAAACAAACCTTTGTATGAGGGATTTGATTTTGTCATATTGTATCCAAAGGGAAACATAATGCCATGAATTGTCACCGTTGCCAGGATGAAACTCTAGACCGTTGGCAACACTCCTTGGACGGCGGGCGTGGGTCATGCTGAATCGAGAAACTAATTGAGGGAAAGCGCGAAGGGAATTTGAGACTGTTGCATAGTGAAATGCATGCATAATGAATCAAGCAAGGTGGTATCCCGTTGTCTCCCACTATGAAATGGACACAGAATGAATCCAGCTACTTGAAGGTAGTCTCCCATTGTTAGTTGCACTTCAAGCTTGAAGGTGTTAGCCTTGGGACTAGACATAGGTCGTAGGTTCGAATCTCCTCTGTTAAGTTGCAACCCTAAAAAATGATGAACATTGACAACAGGCAGCATATTTCTAATTGTTGTTGGTGTATGCTAGATTAGTTGCAAATATCATGCTTCAAAATCCATGCTTCAATGGTAAATAAACTATTTTGGAAGGGTTTAATGTGAGGTTAAGGATATTGATTCCAAGGAAATTAAAGAAAAGGTTAAGGATATTGATTCCAGTACATCATTTACTCATCCTTTGAAGTTGTGGAAACTCTAAATTGGTTATGATGAGCAACTAGACATCACAACAAGCTCCAAGAAATTGTCAAAATTTAGATGACACGCAAGTGGGTTGTAGAAAGCTAGCATCGTAGCCATTCATTGAGTTTCTCTCTGTTTCGGGAATAATTTAATATTCTCTACTGAACAGGGCCAACCACATGAAGGTGGAAGCTCTTATGGCCCCTCCCCCCCCTCACATCACTCTCAATTCCCCATATCCAATGCATGTACTTGAAAAAAAAATACATGCAAATTCATCCATATTTCATCATGAACTTTCATCTACCATTCATTAAATAAAGGCTAACATTCATTAAACCAGTCAACACATACATACAATAAAAGATAAAATTTAGTAAACCATTCATTCATTCCGTCAACACATTCAGTCAATAAAAACTGACATTCCATAAAGGTAACAGTTTACTACACTGAATCATTAAACCATTAAGCCATTCATTCATTCATTAGGCCAAACATCATGGACAATATATTGTTATAAAAAACAATTAGACAACATTTTTCCAATCACTTCTTTTTACTAGTTTTTATTCTCTTTATAATTGGTAAATAATCTCTAAGAGGAGCATCTGCATCTGTACTTTCTCTTCTAGTTCTCATTTCTTCATCAGGTGCTTGTGGTGATGTCTGCATCCTAGAGTGTTGATCTAGACGTGGATTTTGCGGTAAGGGGTTCAGATTTGCTGCAACAATGTGAAAATGTTACATTGTTGTATTTTGATATTGTAATGACAATTATTTCATTTAAATAAACATTACAAAGGTGATTTTTTACCTGGTGTGACCACACCATGTAGTTCATGTTCTTGTCCATGCTCAACCTATACAGTTTCACCCTCTACATGCTTTGCAGTTCAAATATGGTCAACTACAATTAATGTTCACCATTTGCAATGCTATACATAAAATTGTAGCATATGAATAAATTCATTACGAGGATTCGAAGCATGATCTCTGATTTGTTGTTCTCCCTCCTTGACATTAGGGGGATCATTGCTTTCTTGCTCAAAACAGAGTCAATATTTTTTGTCAAGTATTTATAATGAATAGATTGCACAAGTGGTTAATCTTCAATAAAGTATATATATTCTATTTACTTGTACACCGGATGATTTGGTACCAAAAGACTGTGTTTGGCTAGACAAGCTTTTTCGGCATTCAACAACAACTCCAAATCCTTCCTTGAAGCCAAGCTTCATGTCTTCCTTAGTGGCCTGTTGATTGAATCGTTCGGCCTGCATATTTGCATAACGTCGTTAATTAACATTTTTCGGTGCAATTAAACGAAAAATAATTTGCAATTTATTATTTGTATGCATTATTGGTTTTTTGAAACTTACAAATCGTGTTGCGAAACCTCGCAATATTCCCTGTGGCCTTTGGCCTTCTGTCCATGTACAATGTTGCTCCTTTATTTTGATTTATGTCTTTAAACTGTAAATAGTTTGTTGAAAATCCATAGCTACGCATACTTTTTGTAAATTGGCCCAGGCACATCCAATCTGTGTATCTGTAATAGGGCCCAACATACTCCATCAATTCTGTACATGTGTTGTAAGGGACCCTTATGCCATCCATGCTGAACAACACGAAACCATGTATTGACGACGGTGCTATTCGATATATCCTCTCGTTCACAAAAAAATCTTTGTTCGATTGAGGAAGGTCCTTGGGTACCCATTGTTTCACTAAATGTCTATACCTCAAGGGCACCTCGAGGTCGTCTTTTGTCTCATCACCATAGGAACATGACCCCCCTCGACCATGAAACAATTCATTGCCTTTATCGAATTTTATTCTGTTCTTTTGACATCTATTTGATACAACTCTTCTAGACCTACTGGATGTCTCACTTTCCTATGGCCTTCCTAAACTCCCCTTGCTCGAGGAAGATAGATCTGACAAATACTTGTTTGGTTCTACCTGCACCATGGAAAAAAAGTTTAGATACGACCGCAAAGCATAGTGCATCTTAAAAGGTGACGTGTAGCGCCTTTTATAATGTTACTTGATCCTCATTCCCTTTCTCAACATGTAGGCATTCAAGTGATGAGGAAGACGATAACTTTATCTTTCTTATGAGTACAAATTCACGCAATTATGAGCTTTCTTTTATTGCTCCTTTGTGTCTTGACTCCCATATCAAACCATCCAACTATCAGCTTTGTCGTCATAGCCCTAAAGTCTCTCTCATCCCATCAGTTTGGGTTCATCAACTCGGTAGTTGTAGTACAATCACATTTAGTAAGATATTTATATTCAGCAATAATAATATAAAATAAAAATCACTAACCATTATGGAAAACGTCTAAATTTTTTTATGACTTTCAAAAGTAAGATATTTTAGGTGGTTAATAAGTGTTCAAAAATATTCAAAAACAATATTTTGTATAATGTGGTGGAACTTGTATAATCTTATTCAAGCATGGTCTTATTAGATGATTGAAAGTAATTGAATTAAGCAAAATCGGAACTGTAAACATGTAAGTTGTTTTGAAAAATGGGAGCTTTCAGTCATACTCCCAACTAATGTTTCCTTTGGACAATTACTTGTAATGTTGACTAAGGGTATTTAATTCATAACATAGATTTTCAATTAGGGCTTTCTTTATATTATCATGACATAGTTACAAATACTTTCTTTTCAATCTTTATGACAGTTTGAATGGGCATGCCCCACTCATAGCCAAATGCTTTTGAGATATTTACAACTCATCGGAGTATGGGGGACCATATAATTCTCAAAATACATTGGATTCAACAACCCATGCCTTAGAATAAACAGACCTCAGGACCACGCATCTATTCTGATGCATGTGAACATCTATGTGGGTTTTGACAAGCCACTGTCGTTCGTTTTTAACGTAGTACCCAAGGATTTGAGCCTCATTAAGCTTTTTCTGCAAAATATCTTTGACCTGGTCGAGAGATTCTCCAACTTCCCATTTTAGATTATAAATAGCACCTGGATCTAATGCTGTCAGGTTGATGCTGAATGACTGCCACCAGTCTCTAGTCCAATCAGGGATGAACCATGCAGGATCCTCATGGATATGTGTCATTTTAGGTACAAACTTTAGCATGGTATAATATGTTCTATCTGTATTTTCTTTTCTCAAGAGTTTCCACCATAATTTTTTATATTTTTCATAAGTGTGTGTAGTACTTGAAAACTGGAGACTAGCACCTTGATGTGGCCATGCTTCCAAAGAACGTATATAGTTAATACAGTAGTATTGTTGTTCTAGTCGTATCCCGGGGTTAGGTGTAGAGCCCTCCGTTGAGATTAAGTTAAGATCTTGGTATAGGTGAGTTAACCAATTGCTTGCATCAGCTACTTTTCTCAATGAGTTGTTGTAAATCATCTTTGGTACAATACCGGATCCCATAGGAATTCTTCTGAGTTCTGGCACTAGTCTAATAAAAGCATCAGATCCCTGTAAGTTAGCGTCTAATACTTCAGCATGTCTCAACTCCCACCTAGGTTTCCAGTCTTGCATATAATCCAACCAACTCATATTATCATTGATAGTATAGATATGATTTTTTCCTCCGGTCCAAGCAGATATTTTCATGTTTACTTGTGGGTTATGGGCCCACTGGATTCCACTTTGAACTTCTACGCTTGCTTGCCTTGTGCTTGCTTGCACCAGGCTCACTTATTTTAGGCTTGCTTACTTCAGGCCCGCTTCTTAAAAATTAACAGCACACTTATGTGTCAAATATTCTCTTGTTAAAATGTCAAGAATGCTTTTTGCTTTCCCGAAAATGTGCTCATGAACAATACAATTATAAATCAAAACAATGCTTTCCATCTTGCAAACTTTCCTTTTTTTGTTTCAAATTTTATTGTGTTGTTTAACACAAATGGAAGTCTGGAGAAATCTGTTCTAGTTATGATAAGGTCATGGTTCAACAAATAAATTCATAGTTCTACTCGGTTTTCTGTCATGAGGACACTTATTCTCCAAGATAATTTTCCTTACGAGTTCAATCGAGGTCGAGTTCTCGGTATTTGATTACCAACAATTGTATTACTTAAGTCTTATAACCAACACATATTTGATTATCTGGGTGTAGACGTTTCCTTTAATATACTCAGAAGAGTTACTATCAGAAATGACTGTGCCTCTTAGAGGCCAATCAACTCTAGGAACCAAGTGACCCTATTATAGGGTTAGTACAAACCAGAGAGAGAGATGATTGGGATATGGGACGGTCAATCAAAGAAATTCAATGAAAGTCAAAAGGCTTAGTACAATCACAATAAAGATGAGCTGACAGCCAGCAGAATAAGGCCAGAGAGAATCACGGCCCCCGGTAAAGTACAAGGACCAACCAAAGGGTCAAAAAACCAACCAGTAAGGTACAAGTAAAAAAGAAAAGAGTGGTTATAAATTAGACTCATAACCCTTGGGACCAAATGTAAATCAACCATTATGGGGAATGTACAAATAAGGTCTAATATATATTGCAATAGATCCTTGTAACTACCTGTTATTTGACATGACAAAGAGATGGAAGGTCAAATAATTTCAAATATATGCATGAATAGCTCCTTGTAACTACTTCTTATATGAAATAGCTCCTTGTAACTACCTCTTATATGCAATATCTCCTTGTAACTACCTCAAATGTAGACAAACTACCATAGTACCCACAAGACCAAAAACATAAAAGGTGGTACAAATCAAATGATATACCAAGATGAGTAAACAACCCAAAAGGTAAAAGCCAAGGTACAAATCAAAATATATCTCAAGATCATTAAAAGACCCAAAACGAGAGAGGCAAGGTACCACAAAAAAATGAAAGGACCAAAATTAAAGGACAAGATACCACAAGACCAATAAACAACAGGGTGTAAGGACCAAAAGTAAATAAACCATTATGGGGAAGGTACAAATAAGGTCGAATATATATTGCAATAGCTCCTTGTAACTACCTGTTATTTGACATGCCAAAGAGATGGAAGGTCATATAATGTCAAATATATGTAATAGCTCCTTGTAACTACCTCTTATATGCAATAGCTCCTTGTAACTACCTCTTGTAACTCAAATAGGACCACCATAAGGTATGATAGTGAGCAACCTTCCTAACTAAGGTCTGGAGGGTTGTATGAAGTGGGTATAAAGACTCATAATAACTTGGACAAAGGGGTTAGTACCTCAAATGTGGACAAACTACCGTAGTACCCACAAGACCAAAAACATAAGAGGTGGTACAAATCAAAAGATATACCAAGATGAGTAAAAGACCCAAAAGGTAAAAGGAAAGGTACCACACAAATATTATGGACAAAATGGAAATACCATAAGACAATCAACCAAGGTGGGGTACAACCAATCATCTCTCTCTCAAATGTATCATTGTTCCATATAACCTGAAAGACCATCATCACAGTAAATGGAAAAGTCCACATGCATGATGTGATCACCTGGTCCTCTAGACTAATCCTAAGGTCAAGCGTTATTGGCTCCATCAAGGGGTGTTCAGTCCCTTGAGAAGACCATCTAACTCAACCATCTCGAAGACCTAGGAGACGAGGACATCACACATCATTAGATAATTGGTAACTGACCGTGTAAGAACTCAAAAACCCTAAAGCAACTTAGCATGCAGAAGGGGAGCTAGGAAAAGACAAGGCTCGCAGGCCAAAAAAGCAAGCTCAAAAACCTGTACTGGGACCAGTGTTACAGTAAGCAAGATGAGACAACAGCGGCCAAAATTCCAACAAGCAGCACTAAAAAGAAAAAGACCCTCTAAAAAGGTGAAATAGCAAGCAAAACCTCCTAACTAAGAGTTGGAGACCTCAACAAGTTGTATCCTTTGCAAGGTGATGAAATCCAATTCGAACAATACAAAATGAGAGACCAATAATGGAAGTATATCCCTCTACCGAAAGGGATCCTGGGTAAAAGAGCCCTAGTAGAAAAGTCACTAAGCTACCTTGTTCATGACACGTCTGAAAAGGTTTTCGGTGCTTCTGCCTTATCACCCTTGTATCACCAGTATGTTGGCCGGAGAACACAAGGAAGACAATGAT
The DNA here is from genome assembly GCA_027924585.1 of Larix kaempferi. Classification (NCBI taxonomy): domain Eukaryota; kingdom Viridiplantae; phylum Streptophyta; class Pinopsida; order Pinales; family Pinaceae; genus Larix; species Larix kaempferi. The sequence continues at coordinate 1,373,164 of BSBM01000876.1, read as the reverse complement.
CGATGTTTCCTTAGCGCTAAGTGGAGTGCGACATTCCACAAAGTCTATCCGATTCTCGATCTCGTGGCGATTAACCCCCGAAACAACAGGAGGCCCCTCCACAAACTAGTCTATGACCATGTCAACAATACAAGAGGATTTTAGCACCCTAGAGGACAACAACTATGTTTTGAATGATAATTACAAGGGTGAATTATTTGGATGCCTATCCCCGGTGTCCTACCTAACTAACAAATTCTTCTTGTCCTCAAGCGAGGTTAAAGTGTGTTGAGTTAACGAGTTAAATTTTAATGGTTGTATTACTCAGTCGGGTAATGGAAGTGAAACTCATGGTGTGATGACTGACTCAAACCATGCAAATGCATATGAATAAAATAAGCCTTTCCTTTCAATGAATGCTAGCTAAGGTAAGGAGAGAGTTCTTTCAAACTATAACTACTCTTTCAAATTAAATGAATGCAACAAGTGTTCAAGTTCATTCATGGGACCTCAAGGAGAGATTCAGATATACTCAAGTCATGCAAATGAATTCATCAAATAAAACAAAGTCATAATAAATATAAGGAATTGCATATATCCATGTTCATAATTATTTAGGCACACTTATAACATTCTTCAATCATTCATCACAAAAACACAGTCATAGTAGAAACAATAAACTGCATATAAATGTTCATGAGCTTAAAAAAAAAAAGTAACCACAACTGGGAAATATCATTATGCTAATAGTGTTATATATCTATCTCGCATGGTTCTACTTCATAATGGGATGGGGCCAATTAATCGTACTTTCGAAACTCATACGGTGGCACCATGAAAGAAAAGCATTATGGGGGCTCCAAACTACAAGGTTATCTGACTTTACATTAAGGATGGATTTGTAGTCCTTTTGATCCCAACCACTGATATTCTCAATTACGAGCTAGTACCTTAGGAGTGAATCCATACCTTACTCATGGAATTTCAACCCACCAAGTGCTCAAAGCAACCAAAAGATTCCCACATTAGCCTCCTCCAAAGGCTTCCATCAATATTACTTGTTCAACAAGCAAGGTCCTTAAAGGGGGTTTGCACCCATCAAGATTGTTCAATTTGGAAAATGAAGCGACCATCCATGTCCAATAGCACACATAATGTTCAAAACCACTAATAACACACATAACGTTCAAAATTTATAGGGAATAACACACATAATGGAATTCACTGCTACTTCACTAATAACACACCTAACATTCAAAACCACAATCAAGGAATACAATTTAAATGAAGCTATCACTGGAGTTGAAAAATTGAATGTGGGGATTCACTTTTCTTCTAGAATGCAAGTATTTTGAAGCAACCAAACCACAACCATAGATTAAAACTTATGGATCAGAACTAATGTGTACACCACTGATTAGTAAGCACATATACTAAGGAAGAATACCTTGTGTGAAACCTAAAAGATTCTAATAAGATATTTCTACAAATCTTCATCTAAATGAATTTCTCCATAGTAGTCTTGATGTACAATATCAATACTTGCCAATACTTGATCAAGGGATGCATGACTATATGAATCGGATTGACAATTGAGGTTTCCCCAACTGTAGTTTTAAAACCATCAATGAATGATACATTCTCTTTCATCCATTCCTTGGAGATATAACTGTCTATTAGTGGTGTATATTCTCACATATTCACACAATTCTTTTTTTCAATGATTTTTAACCTTCAAAAGGTAAATTTTAGGAAAGCACGGGGTTAACAGGTTGGGTTAACCTCTCTCAGTTGGAAGTATATGATAGGTTGGTTTAAGGGACTCATGAGTGCATGGGCATGGCAGCAACTGACAGATATTTAAAAAAATTTCATTTAAGGATAACAAGGGGGCAGAAGGTTCTCACAAAGATGATTGTGGATGTTGCAAGAATTGGTATAAAACTGTTGACAGTGCACAACTTCAGAGATATTTATTCAGGCTCAGGATTCAAGCACAGGTTTTAAACATGGTTGTGATTAATTATACAATCTTATGGTTAGCAGAAATATATTTCTTCAAGTTGGATATGGGTCATCTTGGTTAGGACTAAGAAAATTATATGGGGATGTACTATAGGATCAATTACATAACAGAGTTTTCTATTTTAGAAAAAATGTCATTTTCTTTCAAATGACCTCTCATTATAGATAAGAATAGATAAGGTGATTTATTGATGTCTATGGATGTCCAAAAAACACAGGTCAAAGGGATCCAAGTACAATATAGTAGTGACAAATTGTGAGTGCCAAAGCAACTCGAAGAAATTAAACAAAACAACTGAGTAAGCTAAACTACTGAATAAGAGAAGCATAACCATAGATATAATAAAGGGCTAATGATCATCATTAGTAGACACAAAATGTGAGGGTAAAAGAGGAAGCCCTAGTGAACACATCATAAACAAAGGTGGAAGAGGAAGCCCTGTGAACACATCATAAACAAAGGTGGAAGAGGAGGCCCTAGTGAAATTAGAAACAAAGTTGGAATTAGAGTTGGAAGGTTTGAGTCAAGTCATCTCAACCCTGGACATCTTTGTATGGCAGCATACCACTTGTTGCCATCGATAGATGAGATAGAGGAGAAACGCAAGTGATATGCTCGGCGAGGTTCATCCCAGGGGGCCCCAATAACCTTGGTCTCCTATGTAACTTAATACCTCCCTCATAAAAAGAGCTAGGAATTTTTGCTTTGGATAAAGATAGAAGGGGTTTGTAATGGCAATTTGCTATGGTGGACAAAGAACCAAGAAGGGGTACCTCTCTCTCTTCATTATTAAAACCACCTTCATTTGCTAAGGAGAATGACACATTGCTGTTGTTTTGGGTCTATCATTCCAAAGTAATAAACGTTGAAATAATCCCCGTGAGTGGAAGGAGTAGGATCTGTAGTTCCATTGCATCCCCGTGAGGGACACGAGTAGCGAAGAAAGAAGGGTCCAATGGGTGGAGCAGCCTTCTTTGTCCTGCTAGGTGGATAGTGGGTTCACACGAGGCTTTCCTCATGGTTGCTTGACTTGACATGAGAGCTATGAAGCATGATCGTTCACATGATATTAAAGAATATCCCTAATTTCACTAAATATTGGAAAATGCCTCCTAAAATTGTATTGTTGAACCCCCCTCCCAATATGCCTTTCTTATTAAGAAACCCCCTAGTTTCACCAGATATTGTAGGTATCCATTTTTATCAACACATTTTTAGTACCCCCTTTATATCATATTATCAATTTGTAACAAACAAGATCCCTAGCACATCTTAGTATAAGCAAACAAGATGCTAAATAAAATAATAGTATAATGCTAATAATGATCCCACCAGAATTGTAGGGGCGACTAATCAATTTGTAGCATTGGATAGTGGAATACCTAATGAAATAGTACTTGGGAAGTAAAAATGTGTAAAAGGAAACCTAATCAAGAGATCAACATAACAAAGAATGTAAAATACTGATAGTCCACTGGTTAGTTAAATGCTTCAAAAATATGAGAATTGCAAATGTTTCACACCACAGCCTACCAATATACCAATTTTATATCATGTAAATACAAGTATAGCCATAGAGATCTCATGTTTTCTATAAGATTAATAAATTAAACTCCATAAAAATGCAAAATTGAAACCCTTTCATGGATGGACTCCCCTACCTTCCTATCAAAACAAACATCTGGGTTGTAGTGATCCAAGAAAGATTGATCTCATTTTTCTTGGTTGTCATGGAGCAAGCTTTGATTGAATATCAATACCCACCTAAACCCCAACCTAAAAATGAAGAGTTATATATTTTACTCAAATGCCTACAAAAAATACAATACAATTGTTCAACTCTGGAACTCCTGATTAGCAACATATCTTAACTTAAAGATGAAAAACTATAGAACATCAATTGAAAGCAAGCCCAAATAAGCTATTAAAGGAGGATTGCTCAAGTCTAGTAATCCCAAGAGAATTCCATCAATATTATCATTGGCACACTATTATCATATTTATGCAAAACTTAGGATCATAAGCAATATGAAATAAAAATGAAGGGTCCATAAGTTTTAGGTGGGTATGAAGTGAGCCCATGATTTGAGGGTATGAATCCATCCCACTATTTGGAGGTTATTCCTTATCCCACACAAATAAAATAACACCCAATATTTATATTAATATGTCAAATTAAAACCTCCCTTGACCCCTTAATACGGAGCAATATATTTTTGATATTTTTAAGAGTATTAAAACCCCCAATATGAATGGACGTGATATGATATTTATTTTATAGTGAACCCCCCATGCTACGAAATATCGAAACATTGGTATCTTTCAACCCAGGTGAAGGGTATGGGAGCTTTGAACCCTGACATGGGAGAAAGAGGATCAATCCTGAGCGACTCGAACCCTGTGAAAACTCAATGACTCGAACCTTGAACCTATTTCATAACCCACAAACCCTGAATGAATATGAGTAAAATGATAGATATGTTAGATATTACATAAACACACTAATTTATGAGGCATTATGTTCATGGCTTGTTAGATTGCAGCAGATTCGGTTCCAGTTGATGGGAGGTAAAGTCCACAGTTCGCTCAACGACAAGAGGTAGAGTCCACAGTCCACAGTTTGCTCGACGAAGAGAAGCAGAGTCGATAGTTAGCTCCGTGACAAGAGGTAGAGTTTAGAGTCCACTAGGAATTAATGGGAGGCAGCTAGATTTCACAGTCCACTCCGCGGTGATGGGAAGAATATTTCATATCAATTCATGTAATGAGAGAGTCCACTCACACTAAAATTTATTTATTGCAAAGTTTGCACAAGTGTGAAGAAAAGGTTGCTTTTGCATTTTCCTCCATTGATGGTGGTCATTACCTTGGCTTGGCATGGCCTGATTTTATAACATATATGAGGGTGAATCCATAAGTACCTTTTATATTGGTATGGTGATTTTGGACAATTTACTATCTTGGTTTTAATGTGCACACACCCTCTGACTACCTTGTTTCACTACAAGTATGAGGTTTTATCCTCAATTCTTAGATTTTACCTTATCTATAGCTATAAATGGGAGAAGGATACATGCTATCCTAGTTGCTTTCTGATTTAGATGAGTTTGCCTCAACATTCTTCTTCTCCTCCTTGACTCAATGTTAAAAAGGGATTAATAATTCATGCATGTTAATTCTTGGCTAGGGTTAAATCCATGTGTTCTTATAGGTTTAGTGGGGGTAGTGAGTCTTATCATAGGTCTAGTGGGGGTAGTGAATTTGCATGGCACATAGTTCATGGAATTGGCTACAAGTTGTAGGTAATTGCTTAGGGTTAATTCATTTGTTCTATATGTCAAGGGGCTCCATTATGAATTACATTTATTGATTGAATACTTGTAATTAAACTTGTTTGAAGATACTATTAAATTCCTTGGGATTTGGATTGTTTTGATGTCGATCTATATTAAATTTATCATTTTATGATTTTAGCTTTGATAAGGTCAACCAAGCTTTAATTGTATAAGTATGCATTTATTTTATTTTGAAAATTGATGTCAGATTTTTGACATCCTCGAGTGGTACAGCTTGGCGTCGGATATCCGACATCCCAATGCTTAATATGATGTCGGATATCCACAGAGCCACTGGATATCCCAAGAGCCTCGTCGGATATCAGCATATCCATTGGATATCCAATGTCTCCTTCGATCAATTTTAAAAAAATCATCAAATTTTGAAATTTTTAAGGTGAATCTGACGACATAGTCCTTCTTCATCGGAGGTCATCGGATTTTGGGTCCAAATCTACTAGTGTGTGCATGATGAACAACATATTTAGTAAATACCTAGACAAGTTCATTCTAGTCTTCATCAACGAAATTATAATCTACTCAAAGAATGAATAAGAACATGAAGAACACCTTCGGATTGTATTACGAATACTACGAGAACACCAACTGTATGCTAAGTTTAGAAAGTGTGACTTCTACAAACCCCAAATAAAGTACCTAGGGCACATCATCTCGAAGAAGGGGATAGCAGTTAACCCCGAGAAGATTAAAGCCATAGAAGAATGGCCTACCCCCACTTATGTAACCGACATAAGATCATTCTTAGGGTTAGCCGGATACTATCGGAAGTTCATTGAGAACTTCTCTTGAATTGCTTGTCCTATGAAAGCCTTGCAAAAGAAAACAACCAAATTTATTTGGACGACAAAATGCGAAGAAAGTTTCCAAAATTTAAAACAACTTTTGACTAGTGCACCCATACTACGGAGTGCCGACCCCGATGGAGACTTCGTAGTTTGCACAGATGTAAGCAAAGAAGGGCTCGACGAAGTCCTTATGCAAAATGACTTTTCTATCTATTACGAGTCAAGGAAGCTAAAGGAACACGAACAGAATTACCCCACACACGATCTTGAACTAGCCGCCATTATCCACACCTTAAAGATGTGGAGGCACTACCTTATGGGAAAGAAGTTCCTATTGAAGATGGACAACATGAGCCTAAAATTCCTATTTGACCAACCAAACTTAAATGCCAGGCAAGCGAGGTGGCTAGCCTTGCTTAGTGAGTACAACTTCGAACTAAAACACATAAAGAGAAAGGAGAACATGATCACCAATGCTTTAAGTCGACGGGCCCATATGATATATGAGGTGACCGTGAGCCAAACCGACTCAGATTTACATCGCAGAATTGGAATGGCATGTCAACATGACCGGTTCTATGTCGATATTCTTAAGAAGATCCAAGAGGATAGGTTATTTCAAGAACAAAAGGAGTATAAAATAGACGAGTTGGGACTACTATGGTCAAAAGAGAGACTTTATGTTCTAGAAGGCAGAGTCATTAGACCCAACATCCTCACAGAGTTCCATCAGAAACCTTACTCTAGACATCCGGGATACCAAAATATGATATCGACAGTAAAGAAACACTTCTTTTGGCCTAAACTAAAAGCCGACATAGCCTTATTCATTGCTAAGTGAAAAGAGTGTTAGCTGGTCAAAGTAGAACACCAACACCCTTCCAGACTACTACAACGCTTTCCCATTCCAGAGTGGAAGTGGGAGGTCATTAGCATGGAATTCATCACAAGTTTACCCAAAAGTAAGAGTCAAAATGACTCCATCTTTGTAGTGGTAGACAAGTTATCCAAGGCAGCACATTTCATACCAATAAAGTCTAGCTACAAAGTCGTTCACATCGTGGAAATCTTCTTAAAGGAGATCTTTCGATTGCATGGGATACCCAAGGCAATCATTTTCAATCGAGATACGAAGTTCACTAGCAACTTTTGGAGAGCATTGTTCTCCAGGTTAGAGACACAATTACAATTCAGTACCGCATACCATCCCCAAACCGATGGACAAATAGAACGAGTAAACCAAATCCTTGAGGACATGCTGAGGATGTATGTCATGAACAACCCTGCGAAGTGGGAAGATTATTTGCACCTCACAGAGTTTTCTTACAACAACAAATACCAAACCTCGGCCAAGATGAGCCCTTTCGAGGTACTCTATGGCAAGAAATGTCGGACACCCGTGACTTGGTCTAGTCCGGTAGATAGACTTATGCTAGGCCCCGATTTACTAAAAGACTTGGAGCAATTAGTCTCCAAGGTGCAACAAAACTTGAAGGAGGCACAAGACCATCAAAAGAGTTATGTGGATAAGAAAAGAAAAGACAAAGACTACCAAATCGGGGAACATGTGTTCCTAAAAGTAAAGGAAAAACGAAGCTCTTTGAGCTTAGGACAATGCGGGAAACTAGCCCCCAGGTTTTGTGGACCTTTCGAGATATTGGCCAAGAAGGGCCCCATAGCATATGAGTTAGCCTTACCATCCCATTTAAAATTTCATAATGTTTTTCATGCATCTCTTTTAAAGAAATATGTATACGAAAATAAACATGTCATTGATTGGTCCTTGTTACAGGTGGATCCCGAAGGGGAGTTCATGTCAGAACCACTCCACATTCTGGACAAGAGAGAGATGCAACTTAGAAGAAGGACCATTACCCAGCTGAAAGTGCAATGGAGGCACTTTGGACCAGAAGAGGCTACTTGGGAAAATGAGGCAACCATGAAAGAGGCATACCCCTCCTTATTTCGTGAATTTATTTCTAGTCCCTAGAACACCGGGACGACGTTGTTCTCAGCACGGAGGGATGTAATATCCCGAATTTTGACTAACTATTTCTGATGTTATATATTGGGATTAAATCCCCAACACATATGATTTGTTTTGAATATTTAGCATAATCCCTAGTGCACATGATATATTCTTTTATAGACTGACATATTGGGCATGGACCTTGATTGACTTCATTATTGTTATATGTTGGGCAAGAAGTCCCTAATGGATTGATTATGTTTTGTTATGAGTTGGGTACAAAACACTAATATACTGAGATGACCTTTTGTTACATATTGCGCAGAGTTATGAATTACATGATTGACTTATATGGTTCCTTGAGTGTGGACTCAGGAACACATAGATCACCTACGTACTAAGCATAAGCCTCGATGTACCTAGAAGAGTTTATTATGTACTAGGCGTAAGCCTCGATGTACATTGAGTGTTGGGTAGGATCCCTGGAGCAGTCCAAGCTTCATAAATGAATACTGGATCCGAGGCCATTATACATTCTAGATGTGCTTCACAACCACATTCTAGTACTAGTGTTGAGCAGGTTGCTCTGGATGTGCACTAGCATAATGCCCATGTGAAGAGTGTTGAGTTAAAGCTCTGAAGAGCACTCGGGGTTATTGGATCTTAAAAGTGTTAAGTCGGGAAGAATCTGAATAGCACTTCTATTTCATCAAATTTATTTAATTTGGTTAAATGAATCATTTTCTATCTATCATCAAGTATTGCGGGAACTACCATGTTAAACGAGGGAATTTGACATGCAAAAGAGAGGTCTAGAGGTACCTAACCAAGACAACTATCCAAGCTTACCATAACTAAACTATTGAATAATTACACTTAATTATTCTTATATGAAAAATATGCCTAAGGGCCATGCATAAAATAGTTCTCCAAAGTAGATATTATTATTATTATTCTCCTAAAGAAAAACATTTCTTATATATGTATTTAATTATTGCATAGGGTTCTGCATGAAAGGACTCTCACATAAGTATACTATTAAAATTATAAATAGTATTATTATTATTTATTGTTAAATCTAAGTAATAAAATATATAACTATTATTATTACCAATTATGTAAGAAGTAATTTAAAGTCACTTCTAGTTAAAACAAATAAAAGTCCTAGTCTAACAAGGACTAGATATTTAGTAAAAATATCTTTCAAAAATATTAATTTAATTAAAGAAAATAAATAATTATTCAAATAGCTATATTCCAAGACTCCCCTATATAAAAGAGGGAAAATACCAAGAGAGGGGATCATCTTTTCATAATCATTCTCTTATGAGAATAAAGGAGAATTTTGATATGAGAACTGAACCAGTCCCACATTAAGATACAGATCTAATCCCGTAGTTGAACCTAGGGCCTCTACTTCTCCCATTGCATGTTGGAACTAGCTCGAGGGAATCCAGTTAAAAACTTGGAACGGTCTAAGGGTCATGCTTGGGAGGAACATGGTAGTCCCAAAGTTATCCAGTTAAAATATCACTCTACAGGTCAGCCAAGTCCATATGGTTTATGGATTAATTATTGTTTGAGTGTGCAGCTCTTGCAGAGGAGGATTAAGCTACAATATAACTAGGTATGAACTACAATTCTCCATTCCAGTTTATGATAGAAACTAGGATTAATATAATAGGATATATTTTACAGTATTGTATTTTCCCCAAATATTTATAGTATTATCTCTTCCATATAGCATGGGCCATAGGGCATGGGCTCACAGGGTAGGATTATTTTGGGTCCATTAAACATAAATTTTATCTTCTCTATAACCTTAATTTTGAACGAAAACCAACTAGAGGTCTAGCAGGTCTATCCTAGCTAGCCTGTGCTAGACACCAATGTCAGTAGATAAACCCTAGAATGCCAAACCAATACGTAAACTGGTGACTGAGTTCTTGCACGATCTATGTTTAAACTGCATTTTATTTCTGAAAATATATCCTATATTTTCCAGACTTATGATAGGATCAAATTGTTTCTTTACCAGTTTCTACCATTCTCCTACACTTAGAAAGAAAATCACAGACATGATTGGAGACTTTTCTTTGTAGTGAAATTTTATTTCTATAAATTCCTAGGTCTTATCTAATGCAACCTACAGTAGCGAAAATTGTTGAATATTGTAACTTCTAAGAATATTATATTTTGTACTTTATTATTCCGGAGATGTTTCATCCCTCTGAGGTAATTCTATTATGTATCTGGAGATGGTTATTCCTCTGATGAATTATGGTAACCAGGGTTATTAGACCCACCATGTGGAGGTCGGCCCCGACTTTATTATTTAGGGGTTATTATACTTCACTAGGAGAGGTCGGCCCCATTTGGGATTTTGGTCAGTCAGGAATCAGTATAAATAGAGGAGGAGAGCTCCTCATTTGACACACTTGCTCAGCTCAGAAAGTAGCACACTTGTGTTTGAGAGGTCTGCATAGGAGGTAGAGAAGGAGGTCAAGTCTTGGAGCACATCTTGTATTTTGGTTGATCATCTTATTAAGGAAAGCTTTGCTAGGTTTTATACCCCATGAGGGTTTCCCAAGGTAATATCTTTGTCTATCTTGTGATTATGTTTCTTTCAGTTATCTTGATAGTCAAATTATTTTAAACTTAACATGGTATCAGAGCTAGCCTGAATAGAACATCTTTCACAATGTGAAATTATATTCCTCTCTCTCTCTCTCCCAAAATTAGGGTTTCTGCAAAAGTTATTATTTTTAGATTCTGGTTGCATGGATGAATAGCCCTTCTAAAGCTCTATCTTTTGAGCCATGGATCGAGGTTTTTGGTTGGGTAGAACTCCAGGAAAGTCAAACCCTAGTTTTACCAAAAGTGTGATAAACCAGAAATTCTGTTGTAGATCTGGAAAAGTGAAAAGTTAAAGTTTCCGGGTAGGTACTACTCTATCTCTTATCTCTTGAACTCCCCCAAGAGAAGATGGCTCCAAGCACTAAGCTTGAAGACAAGCTTGAAGGTATAGAGAATTTCCAGGCATGGAAATACAAAATTGGTCTCATTCTTGAAGAGAATGATCTTGCTCAATATATCAAGGATGAAGTTGCAGAACCTGAAGGAGATGAATCCAAAGAGAAGCATAGGAAGGATTTGATTAGGGAAAAGAGAATCATTGTTGATTCCGTTAAAGACCACTTGATTCCCCAAGTGGCATCCAAGAAGACTCCAAAGGAAATGTATGATGCCCTAGGAAGAATGTATGAAGGAAAGAACATCAATAGGAAGATGAACCTAAGAACTCAGTTGAAGAGTACCAATATGAATAAAGGATAATCAATTCAAGATTACTTCTCAAGGGTTTCCCAAATCAAGGAACAACTATATGCTATTGGATATACCCTTGATGAAGATGAACTTGTAATGACTGCTCTAAATGGTCTCACTAGACCTTGGGAATCATTTATCCAAACTATGTGTACCAGAAAAAAAAAAAGTATGAAGTTTGATGTAGTATGAGAGGATTATGTTCAAGAAGAAGCTAGGGTAGCCAATAGGGAAGCCCTTCTCAAAGAAGATGACCAAGCTTTGGCTACTCACACCAAAAGAAGAAGAAAGGGTCACTTCAAGAAAGTTGACCACAAAGGATCTCAACCCTTCCCTAGATTTAAAAGGGGAAGAGGACCCAACTCAGAGAAAGATCTCTCCACAGTCCAATGTTTCAATTGTCTTAAACTAGGACACATTGCCAGATTTTGTACTTCACAAAAGAAGAAGAAGTTTGTCCACAAAAGACACCATGCACATATGGCAGAAGATGATAGTGGAGAAGAAGAAGAAGAAGAAGAAGAAGAAGAAGAAGAGGAAGAAGAGGAAAGGCCTCGAAAGAAAATATCTAAAGTAAAGAAATAATATCCAAAAGAATATGTCCTATTCTCTGCACTCTCTGGATCTATGTCTCCTGGAGAAGATACATGGCTCATTGATTGTGGTGCTTCAAACCACATGACAGGTCAAAAGAAAACTCTCTCAAGACTTGAAGAAAAATCTTCTCCACAAAAGGTATCTCTATGAGATGATTATTAATATCCCATCAAGGGAATTGGTGAAGCAAGCTACAAGCTTGATTTTGGAACACCTTTGAAGATGAAAGAAATTTTATATGTACCAATTTTGAAGAAAAACCTTCTCTCTATCTCAGCACTAGATAAGAAAGGTTTTAGAATTGCATTTATTTATGGTCAAGTACTTATGTGGCCCAAAGGAAAATCAATTGAGGATGCAATTGTTATTGGTGAAGAAGAAGGAGGTATTTACAAACTCAAGGGTCACCCAAAAGCTGTCCTTGTCCATGAAACCACTAGCCCCAATGAGCTATGGCATAGAAGGCTTTCTCACATTAACTACAAGGCCCTACCCTATGTGAGAAAGGTGGTCATAGGATTACCAGACTTGAAGGTTGATCATAATGGCACATGCAAAGGATGTGAAAAAGGGAAGAATGTCAAGAATCCTTTTCCAAAGAGTAAAACAATGACTAAGAACATCCTAGAGTTAATACATTCAGATGTATGTGGACCAATGCCCACCACATCCTTAAGTGGGTTTGAATACTATCTCTCATTCATTGATGACTATTCAAGGAAGACTTGGATATACTTTGTAAAAGGTAAGAATGAAGTCTTTGGAAAATTCAAAGAGTTCAAGGCCTTAATAGAAAATCTCTCAGAAAATAAAATCAAGATTCTCAGAACAGATAATGGTGGAGAATATACTTCAAAGGACTTTGAAGAGTTTTGTAAGGAAGCTAGAATCAAGAGGGAACTAACCACTCCCTACAATCCCCAACAAAATGGGGTTGCTAAAAGAAAGAATAGAACTATCATGGAAGTTGTAAAGACTATGATACATGACCAAGATCTTCCCATGTATCTATGGGTTGAAGCAGCTAGGACAGCAGTCTATGTACAAAATAGACTTTCCCATAGTGCTCTTGAATTCAAGACTCCGAAAGAAGTGTTCACAGGAAAGAAGCCTAAAGTAAGCCATCTCAAAATATTTGGATGTACTATGTACATTCACATTCCAAAAGAAAAGAGAACCAAGTTGGATCCTTCTTGTAAGAAGGGAATATTTGTTGGATATTGTGAATCATCCAAAGCTTTCAGATTTAACATACCAAGTTTTCATCATATGGAAATAAGTAGAGATGTAACATTTGATGAAGAAGCAGCTCTCAAGAAATCTAGGAAGTGCCAACTTGAAGAAGTCTATGAAGAAGATACACCTCCTAGAATCACAGAATTTGTGCCCATCCCTGAAGATGATACACCAGAGTATCATGACATGTTGGAACCACAAGAACCCCCTATTACAAACCTATCTATGAAAAGAAGGCCAGCATGGGCTAGAGACATTATTCAAGGAGCTGAAAAATATGGAGCTCCTGAAGGCTCCACTAGAGAAAGAAAAAACCAAAGATAGTATCCAACTATGTGGCTTTGATGTGTGACCTTGTGGATCAACAGCCTACTAGCTATGAAGAGGCAGTTCAGAAGAAATAGTGGGTAGAAGCAATGACAGAAGAATACCAATCAATAATGAAAAATGATGTTTGGGATATAGTTCCTAAACCAAAAGATAAAAGTGTGGTATCTTCCAAATGGATATTCAAGATAAAACATGCTGCAGATGGTAGCATTGAAAAATATAAAGCAAGATTTGTAGCCAGAGGATTCTCTCAGAAAGAGGGAATTGACTATGAAGAAACATTTGCACTAGTTGCTAGGTATACTTCAATTAGAACTATCATGGCACTTGCATCTATGATGAAGTGGAAATTACACCAAATGGATGTTAAGACAGCTTTCTGAATGGTGTAATTGAAGAAGAAGTATACATAGAGAAACCATAAGGGTTTGAGGTTGAAGATGGGAGAACACATGTATGCAAACTAAAAAAGGCTCTATATGGATTAAAACAAGCTCCCAAAGCTTGGTACGGAAGGATTGGCAATTTATTAACAAGCATGGGCTTTACTAAGAGTAAAGCTGACCCTAACCTTTATCTCAAGGTGATGGATGATTAACCAGTTATACTGTTGTTGTATGTAGATGATCTATTTCTAACCGGAAATGAGAAACAAATTATTGAATGCAAGAAGAAGCTTTCTTCAGAATTCGAGATGAAATATCTCGGATTAATGCACTACTTCTTAGGTCTAGAAGTATGGAAAGAACCAAAAGGAGTATTTATAAATCAAGGTAAGTATGCTATGGAGATTCTAAAAATATTTGATATGTTGGATTGTAAAGCCATGGCCACTCCCATGGACTCCAACTTGAAGTTATTAGTTAATGACCCATTAGAATTAGTGGACATAACTCTATATAGAGAAATCATTGGGTCATTGATGTATTTAACAAATACCAGACCAGATATAAGCTTGCCGTAAATACCCTGAGTCAGTATCTAGTAGAACCTAGAAAGGTTCACTTAATATCTGCAAAGCATGTAATGAGGTATCTAAAGGGTACATTAGATTTTGGTCTATATTATCTTGGAAATCATGAACTCAGATTACATGGTTACTCAGATTCTGATTGGGAAGGAAGTGTCTCAAATAGAAAGAGTACATTAGGTGGATGTTATGGTCTTGGATCTGCCATGATCTCATGGTTCAACAAGAAACAATCTAGTGTGGCTCTCAGTACTGCTGAAGCAGAATAAATAGCTTCCTGCTCTGCAAGTTGTGAAGTAGTGTGGCTTCAGAAGCTATTATCTGGAGTGTTTGACTTAGAAATGGATCCCACTGTGATCATGTGTGACAATCAAAGCTGTATTAAGATGACAGAAAATCTAGTATTCCATGATAAGTCAAAACGCATAGAGATCTGATATTTCCACATACGAGATATGGTGCAGAGAGGAGCTATTAAGCTTGAGTATGTGAGCACTGAGGAACATATTGCTGATATATTAACCAAACCTCTGTCTCGAGTAAAATTTGAATATTTTCGAGACAAGCTTGGTGTAGTTCAAAAGGACCCTCCTTGAAAGGGGGAGTGATATAGTCATTGATGATGAGATTTCCCTCATCTACAGCAAAGGTCGATGATGAGGATACCTATTTATTACACCTAGATATTTGTATGTGCTTAACTTACTTAGATTTAGGATACTTATACTTAGAATACTTACATTACTTATTGATGAGAATACTTGTACTGTTACATATTGATGTATTGATGAGAGTACTTGTATTATTACATGTATTGATGTATTGATGAGAATACTTGTACTGTTACATATTGATGTATTGATGAGAGTACTTGTATTATTACATGTATTGATGTATTGATGAGAATACTTGTATTGTTACATATTGATGTATTGATGAGAATACTTGTATTGATTATATATGTACATGTATTGATTGATGTACTTGTATGGATGAGGATACTTGTACCTATATTGATGAGGATTGGATCATCCTTGGACTTCAGTCCTAAAGTGAGCCGTAGACATATGTCTTCGAAAATGAAGTCCTTAGTGGACATGTGGGGATTGGATCATCCCTGGACTTTGGTCCCTTGAATTGAACCATAGACATGATGTCTCTGAAAAAGAAGTCCTTAGTGGACATGTGGGGATTGGATCGTCCTCGGAATTCGGTCCCTTGAATTGAACCGTAGACATGATGTCTCCAAAAATGAATTCCTTAGTGGACATGTGGGGATTGGATCATCCCCGGACTTCGATCCCTTGAATTGAACCATAGACATGATGTCTCCGAAAATGAAGTCCTTAGTGGACATGTGGGGATTGGATCATCCCTGGACTTCGGTCCCTTGAATTGAACCGTAGACATGATGTCTCTGAAAATGAAGTCCTTAGTGGACATGTGGGGATTGGATCATCCTCGGACTTCGGTCCCTTGAATTGAACCATAGACATGATGTCTCCGAAAATGAAGTCCTTAGTGGACATGTGGGGATTGGATCATCCCCAGACTTCGGTCCCTTGAATTGAGCCGTAGACATGATGTCTCTGAGAATGGGGATTGGATCGTGCCCGGACTTATATCCCTTGAATTGAGTCGTAGACATGATGTCTCTGGGAATGGGGATTGGATCGTCCTCGAACTTAGGTCCCTTGAATTGAGACATAGACATGATGTCTCTGAAAATGGGGATTGGATTGTCCCCGGACTTAGGTCCCTTGAATTGAGCCGTAGACATGAGGTCTCTGAGAATTGAATGATAGGAATAGATCATCGCTGGACGTCGGTTCAAAAGGTACATGATAGGACTGGATCAACCCTGGACCTTAGTTCAAAAGGTACATGATAGGACTGGATTGTCCCTGGACCTCGATTCAAAAGGTACATGATAGGACTGGATCGTCTCTAGACCTCAATTCAAAAGGGTACATGATAGGACTGGATCATCCCTGGACCTCGGTTCAAAAGGTACATGGTAGGACTAGATCATCCTTGGACCTTGGTTCAAATGGTACATGACAGGATTGTATCATCCATGGACCTATGTCCTAAAGAGAGCAAGATTGATCATCCTGTAATATGGTCATGTGTATTGCAGGGTATATGATGTTGATGATTGTATGATGATGATGCTTATGATCATATGATGACGATGCTGATGATCGTGTGATGATGATGCTGATGATTATGTGATGATGATGTCGATGATCGTGTGATGACGATGCAGATGATCGTGTGATGACGATGCTGATGATCATGTGATGACGATGCTGATGATCATGTGAGACGATGTTGATGATCATGTGTTCTAGATGATGTAGAAGATGAAGACTCAATACTGATGATGTTGATATTCTAGTATTGACTATGTTCCAGTAACTGCTTAAGTTACTGATGATGATGTATTGAAGAAAGATTCCTATCATTTACAGATGTATCATGTATGATGTAGTCAATGACTCCTTGCTCCTGCAGATTTTGTTATAATATCCTTCTCGTTAAGGGGGAGTGTTGAATATTGTAACTTCTAAGAATATTATATTTTGTACTTTATTATTCCGGAGATGTTTCATCCCTCCAAGGTAATTCTATTATGTATCCAGAGATGTTTATTCCTCCAATGAATTGTGGTAACCACGGTTATTAGACCCACCATGTGGGGGTCGGCCCTGAGTTTATTATTTAGAGGTTATTAGACTTCACTAGGAGAGGTCGGCCCCATTAGGGATTTAGTAAGTCGAGAATCACTATAAATAGAGGAGGAGAGCTCCTCATTTGACACACTTGCGTAACTCAAAAAGTAGCGCACTTGTGTTTGAGAGGTCTGCATAGGAGGTAGAGAAGGAGGTCAAGTCTTGGAGCACATCTTGTATTTTGGTTGATCATCTTATTGAGGAAAGCTTTGCTGGGTTTTCTACCCAATGAGGGTTTCCCAGGGTAATATCTTTGTCTATCTTGTGATTATGTTTCTTTCAGCGATCTTTCTAGTCAAATTAGTGTAAACTTAACAAAAACGTTATTACACAGTAGTCAACCTTTCTTCACCAACATTTTCATATCAAGCTATTGACTACGATTTTAGCTATACATTTCCTTAAATTTAAACTCTGCCTATCAAAGAAAAAAACACAAGTGCATGCATATAACATGATTCCACTAACATGAGATTTCATAGGTTTAGGAAGCCCATCAAAATGTTACACATTTTATTTCAAAACCCTGACGGGAATCATTTTTCCAAGACATGGATCGAATTCACATTAGAACGAAAACGATACATTTAAACACATTCTTTTACTACATCAAAATGTAGGTCAAGAGGTCGATACCCACTATCAATCTCCAACCTTGACTAACATTGAAATTGCCTAAATCATAAGCTTTTTATCTCAAGCAAATGAGTACAAGCATCTAGGGATTACGATTTACATCCTTTTAAATAAAACGTATAAGCCTTATAAAGACAAAGATTCATCTATCACCCAGTCAAACGTTTGACATCCCCATATAAAACAAACTGACAGACGCAGGTTGATTTTCTTCATACCATAAAAACATTAAACAAACGTCGTGCCATTTGGCATCAGTTGAAACCCCTATCCTCTTCGGTTAGACCCATCAACCAAATCATTCTCCACCAAGGTTCCAACAACCTATGTTAAAGCAAAGGGAAATGATAATGCAGAGCGTTGTATACACGTAGTCCCATTCAGATTTAATAAGACAAGCTAGCTACCACCTAGTGAGACAAAACGTTATCAGAAGAGAGCATATGAATAAATTGACAGAGGCATCATTAAGACAACCGAAAACATTAGATATTTGTTATGTTGAACAGTCATAGCAAAACCCCATTTTATACAGAACTTAAATCAAAGCCCCCATACATAAATTTAAAGGATTTTCGCAGAATCAATAGACCATCAATGTAGCAAAATGGAACCCTCATGGGTTATCCCCATCAAACAAAACCATAATAGATACATCATGTACATACCGGTCCATCCAAAAGGCAACCCAAGGAAACCACAAATATTACAGTAAGGCAAAGGCCTCACTAGGTTCTAGGTACAAAAATAGTAGAATCCTCTTCCCCATAACTGTGATAGGAAGGGCGAAGAATGGGTTTCAAAACCTCATCTTACCCTGTGAACGTTGAAACCAAGAGTTGCCACCAAAAGTAACCATCGTCGGGCACCTACGAATCATACCTTCCAGGAATGCAACAAAGAGCCATTGTTTAAACTACAGTCAAAACAATCATGTACAGAATACTTAGAAAGAAAATCTCAGGAGGGTCTTGATTTCCATTACCTGATCGAAGTCGTGGACGCCTCCATTGTTTGCACAGCAAGTGCCTTGACCATGAGCAAAGCTCAGGTCAAGAGCACCAACGAGCCAACACAGTAGAAAAACCTCACAGCCAAACCCACTATGAACAAAATGGTAACAAGAAGGTGAAAACTTAGACATTAACCCCTCTTCTAGTTGGCGACCAAAGCCACATGGCCACCATAGGCAACATTTAAGTTTTCAACCACCCACTTTATACATTACAATATTGTGAGCCAGCGCTATAGTTCGACCTTATATTTGATTCTAGGACCATTAGTTTTACCACCATAGTCATTCGAATATTCAACCCAATGTATTAGGCCTTGTGAACATCCTTCACACTTCAACATTAAAAAACCTTTTTCCATATTAATGAATTTGGGTAGCTTAGGAGACATCAACACTTGCATACCTGAAAGACAAATTTGAAAACCATACATTATCAAATTGCTAAGTAAGCCAGGTAGTCCCAATCATCTGCCCTTACCTCTTGACAGCTCTGTCGGTGGTACATGGACCAAGATCAAGTTCCCAATGTGTCTCAACTACCCTCAACAAGTCCATCATGCCTGAAGGCACCATTTAAAAGTAAAGAAGGATCTAAGTATTACTCTAGCATCTGTAAACCAGCCATAAAGATACATCATCTACCCTACCATAACACTTCCGCAGAAAACCATAACTAGTAAGATTATCTCGTTAGGAATTTATAAAATGTTACTGCTGCAAACTAAGTATCGATCCAACTTCCTAGTACTGAAGTTAATTTATGAATAAATTATTTATTTTGGACATTTTTAGCAATAGGAGACAAATTTTTAATTTTTACTATTTTTAGGGACATTACATTCTGCGGTGCATTACTCCTCTAATTATTTCTTTGAAAAATTATGTTATTGAAATTTTGCTTAGTATTTCCAGAATTCAAATTCAATTTTTTCTTTTTATTCTCAAAATTACTAGATTTGTTATTCCTCCTCCCAGATATACCTTCTCTTTTTCTGTTTTGTTCAAAAAAAAAGTTAGCCTTTATCATGGCTTCTTCAAGAGTTTAAGGGTTGTCATACTCGATTATGTCCTTTATGTTGAAAGGTAGACAACTCAGAAACCTTTGTACCTTAGGTTTCTCTTCCACTAAATAAGGTACATACATTAACAAACTGAAAAACTTGTTACTTAACTCCTTCATACTCGTAGAACCTAATTTTAAATCGTAAAATTCTTTTGCTTTCTCTTCGTAGTATTGTTCAGATAGAAACTTTCTCTTTAATACTTTTTACTCTCTTAATATCCTGCCATCAAATGTCTGCTTTCCCAGTCAGATTGTATATAGCCATATTGTCTTTTAACTGATCTGAGTAATCATATATTTGGAAATATGTCTTCATGCCGGGCAGCCATGCTTCGACTGCCTCACCCTTTTCATTTTCACCATTAAAGGTTGGGGGTTTTATCTTCTTAAATTCCCCTGAAATTTGTTCATAAGGTTTGTGTTTTCTTTTCTTATGACTGCAGTCACTGTCATTGCTGTCTCGATCATACTTATGTTTTCTTCTATAAGTTTTATCATTAGATTCGTAAGAATATTCACTTTCACTTTTACAGTATTTTACTTTCTTACCTCTATGTTTGTAGGACATGGTTCCAGACTCAGATTTTACTACTGCTCTATTATATTTTTCATTGTTATGATATTTATCGAGCAAAATCTGGTTTACCTCTTCTTGTGCCCTTAAAATCCTTTTATTCTCTTCTTTAATAGTTTTTATCTCATCCTTTAAGCCTTTAACAGTACATAAAAGTTCCGATGATTGATCATTTAATTCTACGTAAATTTCTTCGTTAACTTGCTCATGTTCGTTATTATTACATTCACTATGATGAGATCTATCTTCAGCAGATTCTTCTGGTCCTTCCATACCTGCAATTTAATATCAAAAATGGGTCTGTACATAAACAAATTAAAAAAAAATTAGTAAACTATATTTTTTGTTTTCATTTTCGGTTTGCACGCGTGAGCTTTATTCAGGCCTAGAGTTTGATCTCGCGCTCTGATACCACATGTAACATCCCAAAAATTTGTAAAAATTTAAAATTTTCTAAGTGGCCTTTTAGCCATTAAATGCTATGCGGAAGTAAGAGTTTCAACATTTATATTTACTGTTTAAACTAATATGACATTAATGCATCCTAGTAGATTTTCATTAACTATTTAATTGTCTAGTCACCCATTAAATAGATAGTAAGAGTTTCGGAAGCCATTAACTATTTTCATTTATTTTAGCCATTAAATGCTCTGCGGAAGTAAGAGTTTCAACATTTATATTTACTGTTTAAACTAATATGACATTAATGCATCCTAGTAGATTTTCATTAACTATTTAATTGTCTAGTCACCCATTAAATAGATAGTGTCGACACACTTAAGTTCAGAATTGTTATACATGTATGTTGTAATGACATTAGATTGAATCTATCAACTTATGTCTGAAAGATATAATGATGTCTATTTTATCGTATTATGCTTACCGAAAGTCATAGGTATCGATGACTTCAATTGACCCACGGGGGCTTCACTAGAAGGCAATATAATATCACGTTCATTCAAATTGCAGTATTAAATATTCATGAAAACCTAAAAATTATATTGCTTATATATTAAGGGGAAAAGGTTTTTTTAATTTAATGTAACAATACAAAAATACTTTGGGGTCTTTTTTATATGGGTGGGCTGACAAATATCCGCCAAATGGAGATGGCGGGATCACGGTCAGATGAGAAATCGGATATAGGCAAGGCTCGGGCTTACCAGTACACAGGGAAATCGCGTCTTGAGGCATGGTTGAGGCCATGGGTTTCGTGGTGAAGTGGGTTTCCAGTCGATCATAGTAGAGAGACAGTGGTCATTAACAACCAATTGTTACCAATAGCACTCAGCCAGTTGTTACCAATAGCCTTGGGAGGCTCTAAGCCTCCAGGGCCTGTTATAGGCCCTTGATATGCCTTGGGGGATTGAATACCCAACCACTAATCCCTATTAAAAGCCTTGGGAGGTTTAGTCAGCCTCCTAAAGCATGTTATAGGCCCCAGGGGCTTGGATACCTAGCCCACAAAAGGCTTAGTCAGTGATTGGGGAACTACAACATGCAATCTAAAAGTTGTACTATGTGCATTGGCTCTAGTGGCATACAAGAAGTGATCTCCTATCTCTTCATTAGACCATTAGATGTTACAAATATTAATGATATGTGGTTGAGTAATTGCATTGTGGGTGAAGTAATGTGCATCCACAATATACATCGAAAGAAGAAAGGTGCATTGTAGAATGTATGTGGGGTCATAAGAGGGGTATCATATCAATATACTACATAGAAATATAAAGGGGTATAAAAAATGTTAATGAAAAAATTGATACATACAATATCTAGTGAAAATAGGGATATTTTAAATTTGGAAGGCATATTGGGAGGGGGTAAAAAAAAACTATTTTGGAAGGTATTTTCCAATATTTAGTGAAATTAGGGGTACTGTTTCATATGCCACGAACGAACGTTCTATGATAGCGGTTTATTGAGTGAAGCCCCCGTGAATTGACCCTAGCATTCCAGGTGTCTACAAATATTTAATTTTTTCGATGTTACTAGTACCGTTGTGGTTCTATTTATCCTTTTGTATATTGTTATGGGTCAAGATCTATTTGAGAATTTATGTTATTGCTTCACATTAATGTGTTTTACGACATCATTTAATTAATTTGTACTTATTTAGTTTATAAATGTATTTTGAGTTTATCATCTTGTAGATTGGTAGATGCGACTTCCAAAGCTTGACATGAGACATTCTGGCGTAAGCCTGGGTCTTACTTAGGTTAAATGTTAATGCATGAACTCCTTCTATCCTACTCCAGGTTATAGGTTTGTCTTGGCATGTGTTAGTTAGTTTGCATTTTAATTTCATCATCCAAGGCAAGGATGCGTACCAAGAATCATTAAACTATAAGTTGGAGAGTGCTAGGTTGATTCAGATCTAGTCTACTTCAAGCTAGACTATACAATAATGTGATCACTCAAATGTTATGGCTTAAGATAATAATGGCACACCAACTATATGATATACATATTGAGGTGGCTCAATGTTTAATAAGGTTATCGTTTATGAACTAAGCAATGTGCAAAAGCGTGGGTCATGCATACCAACTATGGACTATATGTTAAGTGTGGGTCGTATTCCAAACAAGGTCAACTATTAATTCTACGTATAAGTTTGCAGTCATAAACTATAGGGTGATGGGTTTGTATGTCATTTGGTTGATGACGAGGCCGGGACTTTAATTCCTTCACGTGATCGACTTTAATGAATGTCTCGGTTATACCAAACCCTATGACTATGTTCCACAGTTTGGTCATTTGGTAGTTTGTTAGGTCAGTGTAGTGTTAGCGAGCTGAGCTTCTCCTTTTCTCGGCTGCCATGGTTACTGGAACCACTCTGCGAGTTAGTTGTAATTGACGAGGTGTTGGTCATGGGTCTTTATGGGAGAGGAGTTCACCTTCTTGGTTTTGTTCGTTACGAGTTCGAAACCCTGCAAGGTATCAATCTCTCTAACGTTGTATTCTTTTAAATTTTTTACAGTTATCGTTTATTTCTGCTAATTTTAAGTGTTCCTCCTTTAACCCTAATATGGTTTTAATGGCAGGAAGCATTTTGTGGCCTTTGCGATGACAGGGTGAGAGAGGTGCTTGGTTCCTGTGGACTATGAGTCTGGGTAAGTCTCGGGATCAATCCCAAGATGCCTCTATCATCGTTTTTAACGTTGGTCTCATCGTTCTTCAGTATAGAATGAGTTTTTTTTTAAAGGGAAAGGAATGTTTAAGCAGCGTTGCTACAGTAGAAAGGTTTTTTCCTTGACCCACCCAAGTTGGGGTTTCGACTATCAAGTTGATGTATCAGTTCAATTTATACAATGTTTTCCATTTTTGGTTTTCCTAAGCAGCTAGTATGCAATGTAAAGTTTCTTCATAAATAAAACGATGGTTCGCCTCTTTTCTTAGATTCTCTATGTTGATAAAATTAATTCTCGGCTCTGTAAATTTTGTTTTAAGTAAGAAAGGTTTTATGGAAAAGCTGGCTCAATAATGGATGTTTAACGGGCTTGAACCCTACCATTTTTTTTGATAGTAATATGTTTGCAGTGTAGTTTTATTATAGCTCGAATTATGTGAGTTCGATATTCAATGCATTTGATTTCGAATTCGTCAGTCTTGAGCCCAGCTCTGTTATGAATTTACGGTTGGAAATTTGTTTTGTAATGTCCCCTTCCATCATTCCCGTGCAAGGAAGGAAACGTTAACAACACACGGGCTTATTGCAGAGTTAGCCCCAATAATTTTTGCCCATAAATTCCTAACAATTTAAAAACTTCTATATGCAGATTCGTCTCAATATAAACACAGCGGAATGAACATACTAGCAAGCACACAAATAGACAGTAATTTCATAACATATTTATCACAGCAGAGAATGATTCAACATAAAGAAGACCCAATCTCATTCGTATGCCATGCATGGATTCCATACTAAGACAATTAATTCATTTCATTAAGCATGGACAATTTAACATATTGCAGAACACAAAATGCGAATAATTTATAATACACAGAACACTTATCTTGAGAAGTTGATGTCCAACGACTGGCTACGTGAAGGCAACGTTCCTCCCAACCGTAGATCTCTATGCAGCCTATATTCCTTCAGCTGAAAGATCACCCCCAAGCTGGGCTGTGTATCCACTAAGGAGGACTAGTTGGGTTCACTCACAGCCATGGTTTCAGTCAAGCATCCAAGAAGATAGAGGAGGGTAATGCTAAGCCAGTGAGCTCAACCACAGAGCTATAGGCATCTCAAGTGAGCTCAACAGTTAGGCACCCACATTACCTACCACATCCAACACAAGGAAGATCCCTTTCTCTGTTACACAGTCCCTCAGGAAACTCTTCCCTCCAGTGCTCTTCAGGATGGGCATAGAAAGGTCCAGCTGCTACTCCTTGAGATCCTAGCCTTCACTGGGTTTATCAAGCACACCCAACCTCTGCATAGTCATTCCCAACTTGATTTCTCACCATTCTGCTCACCAAATACTCAAATCCGTCACTGGTGTTCTGAGCTGCAAAAACCGGGTTTTCCTAATGATTTCAGGGTAGCTCCTGCTCCCAAACTCGCCCCAAGGTTCATGCTAATGGATCCCCCCTTGGATTTCACTGTCCCATGCCAAATATGGACGTTTTTGGTCTTTCAAAATTCGGGTTCTCTCAAGGTCGCGATTTCTGGCTTTCTCACTGCTGGCACTCGTTTTTGGATGCAGAATGATGCTAGATACCTCCACAATGGAATGGGGTGAGAATGAAGCAACCTCCCATGAGGTTGAGTGACTTCTTGCCCAAGCAAATAGAGCCCATGACTACCCATATGAATTTCAGGGCTGCCCATGCTCCATTGAAGCCATGGGCTGAAATCTCAACCACCTCCTTACAACAGTCATAAATGTCACCTAGGGAAGTCAATGGGTTCTCATAATGACAAATGGCAGCCTAGGGTTTAGTCCCATAGCCCCCTCACCACTCCCTAGTGGATACACGTGGCCCCTTCTCATGTGTTGCCTCCATAGCCAGTTTTGGTATTTTATTTCAATATTAAATATTTACATCAATTTACAATTTCCCATGGCTTAATAGCACATGGGTAACAAAATATCAGCGTGTCTAATTTAAAATAAAGTCTGAGCATAAACTAGTGGGGCCTTGGCCTTGAGCTCCACGCTAGGGAAACATACAACGTGTGTATACAATATTTACATTAGAACCAATATTTTCTAAGGGTCCAAATTGGGGTATTACATTCCCCTCCCCCTTAGAACAACACCGTCCTCGGTGTTCTCAAAACTGAACAAAAATGGGAATGCCTCCCTCATGGCATCCTCTAGCTCCCATGTAGCCTCGTCGGGACTAAGGTGCTCCCATTGGACCTTTACCTGCCCAATGGCTCTGTTCCGGAGCAATGTGACTTTCTTGTCGAGGATGCGCATAGGTTCTACTTGGAACTCTCCCTTGGGTTCCACTTGTATCACATTCCAATCAATCATATGATTAGGATCATGTACATACTTCTTAAGCAAAGATACATGGAAAACATTATGAGCTCTTATGCTAGCAGGCAATGCAATTCTATATGCAACTGGCCCTATCCTATCAAGGACTTCAAATGGCCCACAATATCTTGGTGACAACTTGGCACAACTCCCCAACTTGAGGGAACTCTTCCTTGGTTTCACTCTCAAATAAACATGATCCCCAATCTGAAATTCCTTATGTACTCTTTTCAAATCTGCATAACTCTTTTGCCTGTCCTGAGCTGCCTTTAAATTCTGCCTGATCTTAACAATTTCCTGTTCCATTTCCTTGATCATCTCGGGTCCAAGCACTACCCTGTTCATTGGGCCGTCCCAATTCACTGGCGTCCTGCATCCCTTGCCATACAATGCCTCAAAGGGACTCATTCCCAAGGATGCATGGTGTCCATTATTGTATGCAAATTCAACCAAGTGTAAATAATCTTCCCACTTGGATGGTTTGTCCATCACATACATTCTCAGCATGTCTTCAAGGACTTGATTCACCCTCTCAGTTTGGCCGTCCGTTTGAGGATGGTAAGCTATACTGAAATTCAATTTAGTTCCTAATTCCTGAAATATTTCCTTCCAGAAATTGGAGGTGAACTTTGTATCATGATCATAAATTATTGCCTTAGGCAATCCATGCAATCTGAATATCTCTCTCATGAAGATGTTCGCAATGTCACTAGCCTTGTGAGTGGACTTCACTGGAATAAAGTGAGCTACCTTTGATAGCTTATCCACCACAACCATGATTGAATCATGCTTCTTCACTGTCATGGGAAGACCTGTTATAAAATCCATGGAGATCACTTCCCACTTCCATTCCAGAATGGGTAAGGGCTGCAATAACCCTGCTGGATGTTGATGTTCTGCCTTGACTTGTTGGCACTTCTGACACCTAGCAATGTACTCAGCTATGTCCTTCTTCATGCCATTCCAAAAGTATTTCCTTCTTGCCGCTGTTATAGTCTTCTGATATCCTGGGTGTCCAAAGTACAACATTTGGTGTATTTCATCCATCACTAGTTTCTTCAAATCTGCATTATTTGGAATGTACAACCTATCTTTGTAGATGAGGATACTGTCTTCACCCAGCTGATATCCTGCACACTTTTCCTCCACATTACCATGATGCAACTTCTCTTTAATTTGAAGGCAAGTTTCGTCACCGTTTTGAGCTTCAAGAACTCTTGTCTTCAAATCTGATTTGCACATACTTACTGCTGAAACATGAAATTTTTTGCTAAGAGCATCTGCAACCTTATTCTCCTTCCCTTTTACATGTTTAATTTCAAAATCAAATTCACAAAGAAATTCCATCCATCTAGCTTTCCTAGCATTCAAGTTTGGCTGCTAATTCTAAATCATGCATGGCATAATTCTTTTCATGCTCTTTTAATTTCCTGGATTCATAGCAAATCACAATTCCTTCTTGCATGAGAACCCCACCCAGTCCTTCAATGCAAGCATCTGTGCACACTACAAAATCCTTCCTTGGATCTGCTATCTTAAAAACAGGAGCGCTGGTAAATAACTCCTTTAATTTTTGAAAACTTTTCTCGCATTTTTCAGACCATACAAATTTGATGTTCTTCCTTTGCAATGAAGTGATTGGATGAGCTATCCTGGAGAATCCTTCAATAAACCTTCTGTAGTAACCAGCAAGGCCCATAAAAGATCTAACATCTGAAACATTTCTTGGGGTTGGCCAATCCATGATGGAATTAATCTTCTCCGGATCTACTGCAATTCCTTCTTCTGAAATGACGTGACCCAAATATTGAATCCTCTTTTGATAGAATTCACACTTGCTTAACTTGGCATACAACTGATCTTCTCTAAGAACTTGCAACACCATTCTTAGATGTTCCTCGTGTTCTTCTTCATTTCTTGAATAGACAAGAATGTCATCTAAAAACACAATCACAAACTTATCCAAATATTTGTTGAATACACTATTCATGATACACATGAATGTGGCAGGTGCATTGGTAAGGCCAAATGGAACCACAGTGAACTCATAATGACCATATCTAGTTCTGAAAGCCATCTTGTGAATGTCTTCTTCTTTAATCCTCACTTGATGGTAGCCAGACCTCAAGTCAATCTTTGAAAATAATTTGGCTTCCTTCATTTGATCAAACAAGTCATCAATTCTTGGTAATGGATACTTGTTCTTAACTGTCACTTTATTGAGCTGCCTGTAATCAATACACAGCCTTAAAGTCTCGTCTTTCTTCTTGACAAATAACACCGGTGCTCCCCAAGGGGACACACTAGGCCTGATATACCTTTTATCCATTAATTCTTGCAGCTGCATTTTCAATTCCACGAACTCCAGTGTACTCATTTTATAAGGAGCTTTGGAATTCGGCGCTGCCCCCGGAACAAGATCGATGGTAAAATCAATATCTCTCGTCGGTGGCAACCCTGGTACCTCATCCGGAAACACATCTTGGAACTCTTGCAATATTCTGAAGTCTTCTAATCTTAGCCCTTTGTCCTCTAATGAATCTGGCATATGGATTGCATATAATTGACAACCATTCTTATAAAACTTTTTCAACTGCAGACCTGAAATCTGCCTTACTGAAACTTGCTTGGGAATCCCTTTTACCAATGTTGGCCTTCCCTTTTCATCAAAGCACTCAAGTGCTTTCTCATAACAGTCCAGTTTGGCTCTATGTTTTTCTAACCAATCCATGCTAATTAATGCATCATAGGATCCTAATGGTAACACATTCAATTCCGCATATGTGTGGAGTCCATTCAATTCTATGGGACACTCCATCACTACCTCACTTACTTTTCTCTTAGTTCCCGTGGCTAGTTGCACTAGCCAAGACTTATTATGCTTTATTTTTCTAAGAGAACAACCTTCAACCACTTTTGGAGAAACATAAGTATGAGTAGATCCTGGATCAATCAAAACAGAAATAGATTGCGTAGCAATCTTACCTTCGACTTCCACCACTGATGATTGATGGTCTGCTTGATGATTATCCAACGCTGCATAAATCCAAGGTGCTACCCTTGCCATGTCCTCCACCGTAGCTACTCCCTTCAGGTTGTTCAGCTTTCGAGAATTGTTTTTCCGATGTGGACAATCCTTCAACATGTGGTTTTCTCCACATCCCCAACACTGAAGCGGTCCCTTTGATGCTCTTTCCGCTGCCACTGCTGGTTTGAATCCACTCCTTGCTTGTTGCCCCTATGGCAAGGTTCTAAGATGACCTCTGAATGGTGGCTTGAATCCATCCTTCTTCTGATCAAACTTCCCTCTTGGCTTTCCTTTCCATGCTGGGTTAGCCTCTGTTTTTTCTTTATTTTGCTCATAGCAGTGCATTGCCATCCTAATGGCTTCATCTAAACTTGGTGGATTAACAAACTCAATACGATCTCTGAAACTCTGAGGTAGACCCCCAAGAAAGCATTAGATTTTTACTCTCTCATCTTTGATATAGTCAACATACCTCAGTAATTCCAAGAATTTGTGGACATGCTCTTCCATAGATTTTTGTCCCAACCTGAGTTCATTAAACTCTTTTCTCTTACCGTCATAATACCTAGCAGAAAGGTATTTCTCCTTGAAGTACCTCTTAAATCTTTCCCAACTGATCCTTCTTTCATTGATCCCTTTCACTTGCAAGAGATTGTCCCACCAAATGGAAGCTCTTCCATTTAAGTTGTAAATGGCAATTCTGGCTTTCTCATTTCCTGAGTAGTCTTCAATTCTGAAGTATTTCTTCATTCCAAGAAGCCATGCTTCTACCTCTTGGCCAGTCTTGCCTTCCCCATCAAATGTGGGAGGTCTTGCCTTCCTGAATTCTCCCTGTGGGATGCCCTTGAACTTCTTTCTTCCATCCAATCTCTTAGGTGCATGTCTTGGACTTCTCCTAGAACATTTGGAGTCACATGACCTGCTGGAAGAAGACCTTGATGAAGATGTTTTGTGTTTTCTGCTCACAAAACTCTTCCTTGGGATTGGAGTCCTCCTCTTTGAACGACCTCTAAAATGTTTTCACCCATATTGCTTGGGTTGGACCCAAGATTTATTTTATGCTGCATATCAGTGAGGCTTTGCAAAATAGCAGCATTGAGTTGGTGTTGTTCTTCTTGAGCCTTCATCAATCTTTCATTGAAGCTCACCATGGTTTCAACCAAATTTTGAGGAGTCACCTGCTCCCTTCTCCCATTGGATTCAGTCTCCGCATTCCCTTTATGCACATTTTCTCCTAGAACATCTTCTTCGTGTTCATAAGGATCTTGAGCATCATTTATGGTCACCATTTTACCTCTGCTACAATTATAAATTTTATGAGCTGCAAACACTGTGCATTATGAAATATTTGTCAGACATCATAAGAATGCATATAGAAATATACACAATCAATATTTAACATAATAGAACTCATGGAATAATTCACATAGCTGTTACTTATTCAATTCTTTTGCCCATTCATGCAATTCTGAAAATTGCCCATATTGTCATTAATTTGACAAAACAGTCACCGGCACTTTTCTGCCCTGATTATCTATGATGTCTGATAACCCAATTCAAATTCCGGTCATACTCCATTATTCCTTGCTAGACAAGCTTTCCAATGCCTATCCCCATGCTCCATTCCGACATCGGGTGTAGAAACATCGTTGTTTCAAAAATGACAACTCTTACCAATAATTCTGCACAGTTTACATAGTTGTATTGTGGTCCCGAAGGCCAACTTAAGCCACTTGTGGAAGAAAATCTATGAGGAATCACAAAAACTTATCTATTGGGTGAAGTTAATCCATATAACAAGGAACACTCAGCAATTCACGGATTTCAATTCCGGTGTACCATTCATCTTCTATGAATTTCTGGGTTTTACTACTTCTCACTTTTCACATTTTTCCAAAATTCCAAATTTTGGGCCAAAAATGGCTATCTCCCAAACGGTGCATTTCTGGGAAATCTTCGTCTAACAAAAGTTGTCTGTCTTAATGAGAATATGAAATGTCTAGTTCAGTAAAAATTTTGATTCCCACATCTAGGGTCACTTTTACTACCCACAAGCTTTTCAAAATCCCGAAAAAGTGGCCCGGAACAGTGCTTTTTGGCCTTCTTGCTCACCCCGACTCCACATCCTTTGGAGTTTGGTTCCAAGAATCGGAACTTAACATTGTGCCTGCTTCATGGCTGCGCCTGATCAATTTCAGCTCAAACCGACCTTCTGTCAAGCCTCGGGACTCTGTCCTTCAAAAGTCATTATTCCCCTTTTTCTGTCAAATTGGAGTGTAATGGGCTCGGGGTCTTCACTGGTTCTTTCATGGCCCCCGTCAATGGCCTCTGATCCCCACAGGAATCATCCCATTCTAAGCCCCGGTGCACCCCCTATCCAAAAATTGAGTTTTTGGCACTTTACTCTTTTTTTTTGTGTCTGCTATGCGTTGTCGTTGCGGGCCAGTTCGCTGAATCCTGCCGCATTAGCGGTTCGCTGAACACTCCCGAAATTGTAGGGCGTTTGGCTGTGGGCTTCCGCAATTGCAGGGTGCTTGGCTGAAGCCTTCCACAATTGCGGGGCACTTGGCGGAATGCTTCCGCAATTGCAAGGCCATTCGGCGAAGGCTCCCGCAGTTGCGGAGCCATTCGGCGAAGCCTTCCGCAGTTTCGGGGTGATTCTCGGCTCACCTCCGTTGCGGGGCGGTTCGCCAGACGCTTCCGAAATTTCGGAGAGGTTCGTGGAAGCCTTCCGCAATTGCGGAACGATTCACCGAAGTCTTTCGCAGTTGCGGAACGATTCGGCGAAGTCTTCCGCAGTTGCGGAATGATTCGGCAAAGTCTTCCGCAGTTGCGGAACGATTCGCCGAAGTCTTCCGCAACTTCGGAATGACTCGCCGAACTCTTCCTCATTTTGGAACGATTCGCGGAATCCTTCCGAAATTTCGAAAGAGAATTCCTTCTGCAATTTCAAAAGAGAATTCCTTCCAAAAAATTCCTTTCGACGCCGACACTTAGAAAATTTTTCAATAAAAAAGAATTTTTATCCGCTGTTTCGGAGCGGTTTGCTGAATTCTTCCACAATTGCGAGAAGGTTCGCTGAACTCTTCTGCAATTGAGAGAAGGTTCGCGGAACCTTTCCGCAATTTCGGGACGACTTCCCGAAATTGACTTAAAACAAAAATTTCCAGAAACAGGCTTAGGAAAAAAACTTTTTTTTTCTTGTAATTGCTATCAGATTTGGCCCATAGAGGCCCAATGCTGCAACGCAGCTCTGATACCAAACTGTAACGTCCCCTTCCATCATTCCTGTGCAAGGAAGGAAACGTTAACAACACACGGGCTTATTGCAGACTTAGCCCCAATAATTTTTGCCCATAAATTCCTAACAATTAAAAACTTCTATATGCAGATTCGTCTCAATATAAACACAACGGAATGAACATACTAGCAAGCACACAAATAGGCAGTAATTTCATAACATATTTATCACAGCAGAGAATGATTCAACATAAAGAAGACCCAATCTCATTCGTATGCCATGCATGGATTCCATACTAAGACAATTAATTCATTTCATTAAGCATGGACAATTTAACATATTGCAGAACACAAAATGCGAATAATTTATAATACACAGAACACTTATCTTGAGAAGTTGATGTCCAACGACTGTCTACGTGAAGGAAACGTTCCTCCCAACTGTAGATCTCTATCCAGCCTATACTCCTTCAGCTGAGAGATCACCCCCGAGTTGGGCTGTGTATCCACTAAGGAGGACTAGTTGGGTTCACTCACAGCCATGGTTTCAGTCAAGCATCCAAGAAGATAGAGGAGGGTAATGCTAAGCCAGTGAGCTCAACCACAGAGCTCCAGGCATCTCAAGTGAGCTCAACAGTTAAGCACCCACATTACCTACCACATCCAACACAAGGAAGATCCCCTTCTCTGTTACACAGTCCCTCATACAACTCTTCCCTCCAGTGCTCTTCAGGATGGGCATAGAAAGGTCCAGCTGCTACTCCTTGAGATCCTAGCCTTCACTGGGTTTTTCAAGCACACCCAACCTCTGCATAGTCATTCCCAACTTGATTTCTCACTATTCTGCTCACCAAATACTCAAATCCGTCACTGGTGTTCTGAGCTGCAAAAATCGGGTTTTCCTAATGATTTTGGGGTAGCTCCTGCTCCCAAACTCGCCCCAAGGTTCATGCTAATGGATCCCCCATTGGATTTCCCTGTCCCATGCCAAATCTGGACGTTTTTGGTCTTTCAAAATCTAGGTTCTCTCAAGGTCGCGATTTCTGGCTTTCTCACTGCTGGCACTCGTTTTTGGATGCAGAATGATGCTAGATACCTCCACAATGGAATGGGGTGAGAATGAAGCAACCTCCCATGTGGTTGAGTGACTTCTTTCCCAAGCAAACAGAGCCCATGACTACCCATACGAATTTCAGGGCTGCCCATGCTCCATTGAAGCCATGGGCTGAAATCTCAACCACCTCCTTACAACAGTCATAAATGTCACCTAGGGAAGTCAATGGGTTCTCATAATAAAAAATGGCAGCCTAAGGTTTAGTCCCAT
This sequence comes from Larix kaempferi, assembly GCA_027924585.1. Classification (NCBI taxonomy): domain Eukaryota; kingdom Viridiplantae; phylum Streptophyta; class Pinopsida; order Pinales; family Pinaceae; genus Larix; species Larix kaempferi. The sequence goes on along the minus strand of BSBM01000876.1, from coordinate 1,339,479 downwards.
AGCCCCCTCACCACTCCCTAGTGGATACATGTGGCCCCTTCTCATGTGTTGCCTCCATAGCCAGTTTTGGTATTTTATTTCAATATTAAATATTTACATCAATTTACAATTTCCCATGGCTTAATAGCACGTGGGTAACAAAATATCAGCGTGTCTAATTTAAAATAAAGTCCGAGCATAAACTAGCGGGGCCTTGGCCTTGAGCTCCATGCTAGGGAAACATACAACGTGTGTATACAATATTTACATTAGAACCAATATTTCCTAAGGGTCCAAATTGGGGTATTACATGTTTAAGCAATACATTCTATCGTAAGGGTGAGTGCTCCTAATGGATACTTGAACCCTCGTCTCTCATTGAACCCTGTGTATCAATTAGACGTAGGAACCAAGATGGTTTAACAAATTTTTTATTACAGTTTTAAGAATGTGGGTTCTGAAAGATCCTTCGGGTGAACCTATATAGGCCACGATCCTAAAACTATTGTTTTCTTTAGCATTTTTATGTGTTTTAAAATCCAACCTAGATGTGCCTATTAACGTGGCTCGAACCCATGACCTCTATGGGTCCTGGATTGTTACCCCAACTAATTGTTAATGACAATGTTGTAAACATTCTACTCGTTTGAGTTCTGGAAGGGCTAAGCCTTAACTCCATAGGTTTGGAAAGTATATATATATAGGGTTTTAACCCTTATTACAACAAATGTGAAAGCATAAGGTTCGAATCCTATAATATCTAAATGGTTTTTACAGTAGTATTATTGCAAGGGTTCAATTCTGATTTACATTTGACTTAAAAGTATTTGTTTGGCATCGAGGGTTCTTAGATTAAATTTAGTCAATTGCATCAATGGCAGAATTATTGGTACTCAGAAATTGTTAATATTTCTATTCATTACTGGTTTATAAATGGAAGCTTGTCAATGGTTAGATTATAATAATTTGTCATATTATTGGTATACTCCGTGTAGTATATAATATATTAAGCTAAGTTTCTACATCAATGATTAATATACTAAGGTTTTTATATTTGAGTTCTGTAGAATTTACATGTTTGTTTGGAGCTGTATAATAATTATTTGCACTAAGGTTATTTAGCTTATACTTGGTTTATGGAGAACAATTATACTATTTCTACTTTGCTTACAGAAATAATTATGAGTTATGCATATTTCATTTTGTAAATAATAATCTATTAGTTGCTCAGGTGTTAATACTTCCTAGTTACATAATGTTTGTAGGTCAGATATCTAGGGTTAATGTTTGAGTTCTGATTATAAAATAAATGGTTTTGGCTAAGCATGAACTCTATTTTCAGTTTATGAAAGCTTATACTGCATATATAAGTATAGTTTAAACATAGGCTAACCATATAGAATATTTTTCCTGATCTGTACTATTTATTCTATGAATTCTACTACTTAGAAAATAAAACCTAGATGGCTTAAGGAACTATTTATGTAGCCACAGTAATGATTTGCATATATAAACATAAAAGACATTTATTTTTCATTTGTATCTAAAGATCATATATAATCTACGTTATTTAACTCTCCCCCTGTACTAGAGTACGTCACCTTCAGTTGAAAGGAAAAATACAGAGAGGTATTTATATCCATTCAATTCATTATCTGAATTCTGATAATTCATTTAACTTAAAAAAGCAATAGTCAATTCAGAAACTCATACATTTAAACAAATTATTGATATCAAATAAACAAACAGTTTTCAACATAAATCAACAGTTCATAAAATAAATAAAATATAACAAGTAGAACCTGATAACTTGATAGGGTGGACACACACCCAAAGAGACATGTTCCTCCCAACCTTCTCCAAAAGAAGAAACCAAATGACTTGCTCCATTGGACCCCCGAGCCTGTTTACTGAACCACTAGGAAGAAGTCTTTGTGTAGAAGCAAGGCACTCAGGTTGTACTTCAGCAATCAATGGAGACTTGCATACACCTCACATATGTACTTCAGCAATCAATGGAGACTTACATACATATCAAAAACTCTGAACTCAGAAGGAATAAGATAGTCTTACTCTGCAACTCATAACCTAGCTTTCCCTCATCGAATCTCTTGTGTGCAATTCCCAGCAAAACCACAAGGTAAATTTTCTCGTCAGAAAAAGTGTGAGCCTCAACCCAAATTCGATGGCTTATTAAATATGCCTAGGTCTTTTGGTGGTTATTTTTCAATAAATGAGCCATAAGCTCCAGTTCCACAATCCATGGAACTTGACCACAAAATAAGGGAGTTGTCCCATAACAATAGCTAGTTATTGAGTTCATATGCTGCCACTTGTCCATTGCCTTCTACCCCATATTCCATTCCTCCGAGTGGGTCAGTAAACACTCTTTCAACAGTATATTTGGGTGAGTGTCTTCTATTTTAATTTATTAAATAATAATATTATCCATTTACAGTCATCCTTAACACTTGGTCAAATATAAAACTTTACAATAAAGGTTAAGGTATAAATGTTTTTCCACAAACATAAAATGTCTCAAGCATTGGGTATGTTACATTTGGTCCCTGACCGGATGCCGCATTCTATATATTTCTTTTTCCAACCTTCTCCTACGCAATCCCCCATCTATCCCATAATTCTTGCTTGAGGCCATACAAAGAGGAGGAGAAACAAGAACACCAAGGAAAGAAACAGAGAGCTCTTTCCGTCCTGGAAACAAGACCCAAAAATAAAAAAACGAAATCAACATTCCTCTTACCAATCATATAAATATTTGGGACACCATGATCAGTACTGATGTCAACTTCCGATAATAAATGTCGTAAATTACAGAGTACCATGCCAGAGGCACATCCAAAAATCGTGATAAATTGGAGGGACGTAATTTGTAGAAAATATACAATGTTTAATTCTCCTCATCGCGGGAAGCATCCAGAAGTGGAAAGCACACGATCGACATACAAAAATATGGAAAGACCACCTCCATCTTCATCAATTGGTACCTCTATCCATTTAATACCTTCATCCTACTGCATGTTGTGATGCCGATGAAGGATTCGACGGTCACCATCTGTCCATTCAAACCCCCAAGTGTTAGCCGAGGTGGTATACATAGTATACCTTCAAACAATTGCGCTGGATTTATGGGAGGTGGTCCCTCCACACCTCGTTGACATTTACTTCTCCCTTGTGGAAAGAGTGGCCTTGTTGGCCTCTTTGTCAGCTTTTGTATTCAAGATTCTAAGGAGGTGAAAAATTTTGATATTCCGAAAGGATCGAAAGAGGAGTTAGATTCTCTTTAATAAGGACTCCAATTTCAAGTTCTTAATTTTTATGGAGGTATTCAGAGCTTGTATTATCAAGATAGAGTCTCTAAATATTATAACTTCGTCAATTCCTAGGGATTCTAGTTGTTTCATTCCTTTCCAAAGAGCATATGCTTCTGCCATGTTGTTTGTATCAATGCCAATGCTCCAAGAGTACTCAATTTCCACAACTTCTTAGGGATTATAGATAATCCCTCCTCCTCATTTTTCCCCTAGATTCCCCTTTAAAGCTCCATAAAAAAACAATTTATGCAATTTCCACTCTTTCCTCCAATTGTCAAATTGAGATTGGTCCATTCTTACCTCCCTGGCTTCGGATCTGTGAGTCAAGGATGGACCAATCCACTCCATAATATTGAAGGATTTTAGCCATGCTGATTCATCTGGAAGAAGAGGAAGCTTTTCTTAGGAAAGGAGAGGATATGAAGGAATTCACCCATGAGAGCTTGAGCTTTGACTACAACATGAGCTGCAGTAGAGGAGAATTCACAGAAAATTCAGGCATTACATTCTAACCATAGTTTCCAAACAATAAATTTGGGAAGAGTCAACCAGTAGTACTTAAGAATGGATTTTTGAGACAGAGATAGCAAATAATTCTATTCCCAAGAACTAAAAAGCAAGAGAATACTTTCTTGAAGGTTAACCTTTCTAGACCAGGGACCAAGTGCCAAGGCCTAGACATCCTGAGCGTAGGGACATTTCAAAAAGAGATGATCCATAGAACAAAGGGGACATTGAAAGGGACCAACAAATCCTTTTCTTTTCAAAATTTCACCAGCAAGAATGCTTCCATGGGTGAGATTCCATTAAAACATATCAACCTTAGGGAGGCTCTTATAGTTCCATATTAGTTTCCAAATGGTAGAATTGTCAGGAACGTTTTGGATATCTGAGAAAAGGAGATAGCCTTGAGCATAAGAGTAATACCTTGAACTCAATCCCAAGCCTCTCTTGTCTTTGATTGAAGCGACAATAGGTGTGAGACCTTGGAGAAGATAGAGAAAGATAATATTTTATTCTTCCTGTTTCCTAGGGAAAACAAGAATATTACAACCTCACCAAGAATAGTGAATGTCATTGTACCAGTGAGAGATATCCCAAAGGCTAAAGATTCCTTGGTCCTGCATCCAAGTTCTAAAATTCAAAATACTATTCTCACAGGCCAGGGGAGGTTTCCCTAAAATTGAATCATTCCAGATATGGATTTGTTTCCCATTTCCTAGAATCACGTCAATTCTTCTCTTAATTTAGGAAGTGCTCGTTGGAAAAATGAAAGGACGGGAGATCCTTTTTTAACTTTTGGGTCCTTGTCCAAACATTTCTTCCTTGATCTTGTGAAGTACTTTTTCCATAGAACCTTACTACTCCATGAGAGTTTCTCTACTATTAATTTCCACCTATTTTTGGCTCCCAAATCCAGGTTCTGAGTTTTGAGGTCTCGAATGAAGCCCACCCTCCTAGAAAGGTTTTCTAATCTTCTTCCAACTAACTAGTGTGAATGTTTTCACCCCGACATTCTTCCATCCTTTCCAAAGAAAATTCCTGAGAAGCTTGTCAAATTTGAGAAGAAATATCGAAGGAGCCAGAAGAATTGCACATTGATAGATAGGGAGACTGTTTAAGAGTGATTTAATAAGGGTCACTTTCCCTGCGAAGTTGAGCCATGAAGCCCCTTAGGAAATAATTTCCATCATCAATTTTTCCAATAGAGGGGTCCAAACGTTAGCTTTTGGGGTAGCTTTGAAAATAGGAACCCCTAAGTATTTGAAAGAATCCCACTGTGTTACACCCTATATTTCTAAGATTCTGGAAATATCTGTAGGACCCTCCTTTAGGGTCCCCTTGAACTGAACCAGAAACTTTAACAACTTCATACAAACAAATTAGCCATCATAGTTATTGGAAAAATAAAATAAAAAGCATGAATAACTTAACAAAAATAAGCAAAACCTTAACCTGTCAACCCGATCCGGCTGGTCCATTGTCGCCTTCGTCTTCCGTAGGATCCCTCCAGCAAAGCTCGTTTAACCATAGGCGAAGCAACCGTTAGCTTTGCCACCCAACCATAGGCTCATGCTTTCAATCGCATGGCCTCCCCCGAGCTTTAGGTCGTAGAGTTCACACACACAAAAAAATCAAGAAACCCAGTTTGGGATTCCCCCCCACCAAGATTTCCAGCCAAACCCTTAATAGCAGCAAGTCATGAGGTAACTCAATATTACGATAGTCATCCAGGGTCTGGGTGCTTTACCCATCCCCAAAGTCTCCCTTTTAAAGGAAAATCCCCTGTGACACATGTCGCTTCATGCATAAATAATTATTTAATTAATTCTTTAATGAAAAACAACTCACCCATCCAAGTGTTAGTTTCTCTAGGAGATGCACCAACATCCCTAAGTTTGCTCATGTTTGTCCCCTAGATATTTCACTTAACTCCTATATTTGTGGTGTAGGTGGAGTTGACTAGGTGTCCATGCCTAGGATTCCATTTTGCTCCTAAATAAATAATTATAATATTTTTAAGTAATGAGGAATATCCTTTCATGTGCAATGCCTAAATAACACTTAATATTATTTAAATGCCAAAGTAATCATTTATGTGCAAATGCCTAAAGTACTCAAATGCATTTCTAAGTAAAGTTCTAGGTGCAAAATTATACATTTCAACGTAGTTAAGTTTAGCAATCAACTTTTACTAGGGACCCGGTGTCGCGCCGTTGGGCCTCCTTGTTCCTTAATTTAATTTCTCTGACATGGAACCACTCCGTCGAGTCCAGTCATCCATAGTTTCCATTTCTCGGCAAGGCACCACATCGTTGGGTCCTTGCATTCACTCTTTCCGTTCTCGGCAGGGTACCGCACCGTCGATCCCTTCTGCCGTCATCCTTCCGTTTTGACTTGCGAGAACTTCATGTAGGGATTTCAGGAGCCGTTACCTTCCATCCTTCGTCTACACGCTATTAGGTACTAATGGCGTTTAGGAGTGAGTCCGTTCTCACTGCGCGCCCCCCAACTCATACATGACCAACTCCGTCGTGGCCCACCTCGTACGCCCTCACGCTTTCCTCTTGAGCAAGCGGATCAGTGCTTATCTGCTCAAGCGTGGTATTCCGTCGGAAGTCGACATCGTCGTCACTCTCCCTGTGTGTGATTTACTCATACTCTACGACCCTTCATATTCCTTTGTGTGTCCGTTGGTGAACCGTTTCACCTATCACTACACACATTTCTCACAAACGTAAATTAGTAGCATTGTCCTCAATAATCACAATTTGGTTTATAAATCTGTTGCTTCATTAAGCATCTATAATTTACTTAATCATTACTCTTTCGTCTAATCACATAATCAATTGCACAGCTAGTCGTTAAGCATCATTCATATGTACAGTTTTCATATCAAAGTTAATCGTTAAACAACATGAAATTGTCCATTCACAATAACTACCCAAATGCACATATATCAATCAATCGTAATCATAAATATACTCAAAATAAAATCAAAGGATTATTATATTAATGTTTCAAACAGTTGGGTCACTTAGCAGGTGCCCTCAATGTCCACAGTAGTCTAGGGGCACTACATACACCCCTACTTATTTAGAACTTCGTCCCGAAGTTCAGAATAAATGCGGACAGCTATGACACATCTCAATTGCGTCCTCCCAAGTGACAGAGCTAGGACTGTAACTTTCCTGTTGTACTTTGACTTGATCAATCAAGGATAAGCATTTAAGCAAGAACTAATCAATCAATTATCCCACTCCACACATATAATTTAATTCATTAATTCATTTATCAACTATAGTCATGCACATCATCAGGTGATTCTCCCTTATTAAGACACATCCTAACTCGAAGGGCCACTTTATTGAAGTCTGTTCCGCCGGGTCACTCGACAGGTGCCCTTAAAGTCCACAGTCATTTTAGGGGCATTACATACACCCCCTCTTGTATAGAACTTCGTCCTGAAGTTTAAATTTTTGTTCTCGTACTTATGACACTAGGCTTAACTTTTAATTCCCTATTCTCATCTTCTTGTCCTTCTCTTCTAAATTTCTCCAACATTCATGGCCATAATCACTAGTGGTTCAATCATTAGTTTTCTATATCACTTAGAATGGTTCCAATACACCCTCGGGACTTAATTGTATCTTTGCGTAATACAGATCCAATAATTCCTTGATAATTGTTAGTATCAAATTATATTTTCTATACCTTCTAGTCATCCACAAAGGTCTACAATGTCCAAATTACCTACAAGCAGCATTGCGTCAATAGCCACCCAATAGTTATCCAATCATTTTTTATTTTTTTTTTGTATCACATCTGATCAAGAATTCAAATCCATAGGCTATCTTTTCCTCCAAGACGAGAAGGTAAACGTCAAACCATATTTAGTAAAATACTGACGGTAAGTTATAAACATAGGTTTAACAAATCAAGAGTGATTACCAAATAGTCCAGAAACCGATTCCCATTAGACTACTCTAATTCTGTGTTGGAACTTAACAACTTAGTCGAACATCTTAAACTTTAACTTCTAGTCATTTCTTCAGTAATATCATGTCTTGATCAATGAGCTCATCATATCCTTAGCTCATTTCATCCTTTCTGTTGTCATTTGTCATAGGACCACTTTGGAAAATTCATCAAGTTGCACTAAGTGTGTTTCTTAATCTCATCGAGTTCTATCTCATGTTAGTTGTATTTTCGTCAAGGTTTGGCCATGTAGAAAAAAAAAGTTTAAAAAAAAATATATCCTTGGTTTTTGCTCCTTTTTCCGGGTACATTTTCCTTGAATTTCAAATTTTTGCTATTGACAATCTCTATTCAGCAATTTCCTTTATTAGAGTCAAGAGTTCAATGGTACAACATTTGATAATAAAATTTCATTTCTCATTTTCTACCATCATATAAATATAAACTTTCATAACTAAGAATATAATGTAGCAATCCCAGAGTAGTTCTCTACTGACTCACTGTTTGCAACCCTAAGTTTCCTATCTAGAAGTTATGACAATTTCTTATGCCTTGAATCAACTTACATTTATTGGTATTTCAGAATGCACTCAACATGAGTTATCTTCATATCGTACTAATAATTCACATTTATTGTTAAAGTAATTTATTCATTGCTATAACATCTTCAACAATCTAAAATCCTTCGTATGGCATCTCATGCCCATTGTCCTAAGCATTAATATCATATGCGACCAATTAATTGAATGTTATAACCACTATTTACCTTCTATTATATCTTACACATTATTTATGTCGGGTTACGATGTACCTTCATCTACCTTTCCCTAGATCTTCACATATATTCGTTCATTTCCACCATGTCCAACACAATACCTAAACATCCTTAAGATAGATATCCCATCCCTAAATAGTTCATGTATATTCCCCTTTTCTTTCCTTTTTTTTTTTCTTTTTTTTTTATAGTAAACATCTATTCAAGGAGATCAAGGGTATTAGCTTACTTTAGTAATGTAGGACCCCTTTTTTTCATTTTTTTGAAACCCGGACAACCTAAACTAGAAATATACCTAATTACTTCCTACTAACATAACTCCTTATTCAATGTTGACTTAAATATGAAGGTTCATTTGAGGAATCCGTTACCATAGAAATGAAGATAGTTGAATCCTTATGTGAAAGCAATTATTTAAATTATGAACACAAGACCACTCCTTTATTTATATTTATAAATAAAATGGGTTCTAACTTAAACGTATTTATTATTATTATTATTTATACATATAGTTTTAATTAATTCCATTTTGAATAGGTGTACATATAATCTCCTAGTTAAGATGAAATATCAGTTATCAATTAATATATCATAAAATTGCATTTGATTTATATAAAGTGCAGTTTGAAATCTAAATTCATCAACTAAAATTCTGACAATGTTAAAAGTAAAGTAAACTCTCACTAGGTGAATATCTTCTAACATATGATAGTATTCCCATACTGAGATTGAATGAAATCATATTATCAATAGGTCGAAGGAGAACCATAATTCTTAGTTCACGAATCTTAACTAACGAATAAGGAATGATAGAGGAAATGTAAAGCACTATCCTAACAACTTATAAAAGCATAATTTGACAAAAGGCTCGAAATCACAAAATCGACCTTCGCATAACTTAAAAACAGTTCTGGAATTAATGTGCATAAAGTACAGAGAAACAAAATTGCAGGAAACTACATGTCACGATTGATGTGGATCTGGAAACGCACCCTGCATTGATATTTAAACTTGGATTCAAATAACAATAATTTCAGCTCTTAATCCACCCTGGAAGGCGCCATGGGATCGAAATTAACCACAGAGAATTTTAAGAAAAAGAAGGAGGTGCTAAATGGGCGTCGGTATTCACCAATGGAATGAGTCCGGTAGCTATAAAATCATACCTTCATGTAAATCCAGGTAGGATTTGTGCAAGCAAATGAATTAGCAAGGTTAGGTCGTGATACGATTTTGGAGGAGAGTGTCTCTTGACAGAAACGCAGGTGAAATTTAAAAAGGCCACGAGTGGAAGGGTCGATCTAGTCTCCAGACGAGTGGTGCATATCAGAACGCTGGTATCAAGAATTGATCAAATGGGTACTTAGAGATCTGTGGTAAAAATTCAGAGATCTGGTTTTAGAACAACACTAAAACCCAGAGATAGAAACCACACGATACCCTGGTTTAGATTTAAACGAAGCTGCAGAAGAAATTAAAAAAAAAAACGTCGTGGGATCCATACAGAGGTTGGAAATCTCGATTTACAATCCCATTTCTCGAATCCTGACGCATTATCAAAGGGATCAATACAAACTTCAAGCTAGATTGCACTTGATTTGAAGATCTGGAAACGTTGGGTGGAAGGGATCGAGCCATAAGAATATTTTAATACCATCGGATCGAACTCAATCGAAATGTCAATGTTGTAATTGGATCTGAGATCCATACTGTCAATAATTAAAAGATTGATTTATAGCTGAACCGAGCCATACAAGATTTGATATATATAATCGGATCAAACTCGATTGGAATGGAAATATTATAACTAGATCTGAGATTCACGCTGTCAACAATTTACTCTTCCTCCATGTGATAGATTATTTACTCTATACACGACATGACATGTCGTTGTACCATACAATTCGGGCTTTGAAATTCACACCACTATAACATGAATTATGCATTTTAAACTTAAGCGTTTACACCCTAATTTAAAAGGATTTAACCATTCCAAGTCATAGGGATACGGATCCGTTAACTCAAGTTTCAGTGGGGAGTCATTATTTTTACACCATATCAATTCTTCATACTATAGTCACGTGAATTTAAAGATTTTTTTTTTTTATTCCACAATAGACATGATCGGCACACCGAAAAAATACTTTACTATAATACTGGCTAATAAAACGGAATCGACAGTCATGGAAACACCACTCTGATTGATCATAATCTCAACAAAATATTAACTGCAGTGTTCATCAAACACGGCGTAAATTTACATAACCATCTGAGATAGATGGAGCGGTGACTGTGATTGACCATTTTCTTTTTAAAAGAAAACAATTATCCAACAAGGACACAGAATCCAGCGGCACAGAATTTATCAACAGTCAAAAGAAGGTAACTCGCGAGCAGATATTACGAAAATAAATGCATAACAAGGGAACTAGTCCTGGTCTGCTAGATAAAAGAGGAAATCGGCGCAGCAATAAATACTGAGACAGTATAATTCCGAAACTTACTACAAGATCAATCAACAAAATCCGTAGGATTGAGTTTAAGGTAAGGAGGACTCCTTAAACGGGAGATGGGTTTCCTCTTCCCGACTCACCAGTAGGGCACCAATGCCATTCGGCACAACCATGCATCTTACATGGAAGAATTCTGGGGTTAGGTCATGTGACACAGAACTATTTGAAAACAAAAAGTCAATATTCAGAATTAAATAATTTATAGAGCATAAGCTTTTCCAATATCGCTGTAAATTCCAGATCTAATAAATTACACAGTTTGAAATCCAGCAAAACAAGTGGAACTGATCCTTCGTTGATCATACCAACCGGAAATATAAACACATATCATAATCAGACCAGCAAGGGAACAATCGAAACATGGAGCGGATCCTTCGTTTTCTCACATCAAGTAGAAATATATACACAGACCATAACTAATCCGCAAAGGAACAATGGAAACACACTTGCAATTAGACTGGCAGAGCTACCATTCATCAAAAATCAAAATATGCAGAGATACACGATCTCCATTCGGCATACCTCCCATAGACAGAGATCTACCTATTTCAATTCAGCACTCATCAATTTAGTAACTATCTATTGTTTTCCATTCAGCCTAAAGAAAATAAGCAGATCTACCATTCTCCATTCGACATAAATTAATACCCAGATTTACCAAGATGAAGTCATGATACCCGACAGAGAAGATTATCTACTCAAGAATTACGATCTGAAATATTAATGTTTTAATCGGCAGAGATTGATGTGAGTATGCAGGAGTCTTACGATCAGATTGAATTATTACTTCTATCGAAGGTAGGAGTCACAGAGCACAACGCATCAACCAAACAATAATAAAAAGATCAAACAAAAGAAAGGGTTCCACGAGGAGGACGGTCGGGCGGTCATAACACATTATGAATACCTGTGATCGGGTTGTAACAGATTTCAGCAAATATGATGTGGCTCCCCGAATCGATCAAGAAGGAGAAGTTCATATGGGAATCGTGCTGTGATTTAGTACTCCAGGTCAAATTATATAAGAGATTATCGATTCGTTTGAAAACGTCCGGGCCATGTTCAGATTTCACCCAAATACATATAGGCAGAGTATCGATCTTTTTGACAATACTTGAATTAAGCAATGATTTATACAGGGATCTTATCAGACTACAGTGTCAGGGTTCGAAAGGAACAGAGGCAAGGGACAGAGGCAGGCGGATCACAATTCTTATTGTTCTTAAAATATAAATTTTATTCACAATTTGAACCATAACAACATCGCACTGTTCATTTATTCACAATCGTCAGAGGGCAGATCGAAAGTTATTTTTCTAATAAAATGTAAACTCCTTCAGAATGTAAACAAAACTATATAGTTGCAATTAGTAAATAAATGAATGTAACCTGTTCAGATGGTTGATCCAGCTGCTGCCAGATATTCAATGATCCAGCCGTTGCCGTTGGTCACCCTCAAGGCTCGACCGACTCTGATACCAAATGTAGGACCCCTCCTTTAGGGTCCCCTTGAACTGAACCTGAAACTTTAACAACTTCATACAAACAAATTAGCCATCATAGTTATTGGAAAAATAAAATAAAAAGCGTGAATAACTTAACAAAAATAAGCAAAACCTTAACCTGTCAACCCGATCCGGCTGGTCCATTGTCTCCTTCGTCTTCCGTAGGATCCCTCCAGCAAAGCTCGTTTAACCATAGGCGAAGCAACCGTTAGCTTTGCCACCCAACCATAGGCTCATGCTTTCAATCGCATGGCCTCCCCCGAGCTTTAGGTCGTAGAGCTCACACACACAAAAAAATCAAGAAACCCAGTTTGGGATTCCCCCCCACCAAGATTTCCAGCCAAACCCTTAATAGCAGCAAGTCATGAGGTAACTCAATATTACGATAGTCATCCAGGGTCTGGGTGCTTTACCCATCCCCAAAGTCTCCCTTTTAAAGGAAAATCCCCTGTGACACATGTCGCTTCATGCATAAATAATTATTTAATTAATTTTTTAATGAAAAACAACTCACCCATCCAAGTGTTAGTTTCTCTAGGAGATGCACCAACATCCCTAAGTTTTCTCATGTTTGTCCCCTAGATATTTCACTTAACTCCTATATTTGTGGTGTAGGTGGAGTTGACTAGGTGTCCATGCCTAGGATTCCATTTTGCTCCTAAATAAATAATTATAATATTTTTAAGTAATTAGGAATATCCTTTCATGTGCAATGCCTAAATAACACTTAATATTATTTAAATGCCAAAGTAATCATTTATGTGCAAATGCCTAAAGTACTCAAATGCATTTCTAAGTAAAGTTCTAGGTGCAAAATTATACATTTCAACGTAGTTAAGTTTAGCAATCAACTTTTACTAGGGACCCGGTGTCGCGCCGTTGGGCCTCCTTGTTCCTTAATTTAATTTCTCTGACATGGAACCACTCCGTCGAGTCCAGTCATCCATAGTTTCCATTCCTCGGCAAGGCACCACATCGTTGGGTTCTTGCATTCACTCTTTCCGTTCTCGGCAGGGTACCGCACCGTCGGGCCCTTCTGCCGTCATCCTTCCGTTTTGACTTGCGGGAACTTCATGTAGGGATTTCAGGAGCCGTTACCTTCCATCCTTCCTCTACACGCTATTAGGGACTAATGGCGTTTAGGAGTGAGTCCGTTCTCACTACGCGCCCCCCAACTCGTACATGACCAACTCCGTCGTGGCCCACCTCGTACGCCCTCACGCTTTCCTCTTGAGCAAGCGGATCAGTGCTTATCTGCTCAAGCGTGGTATTCCGTCGGAAGTCGACATCGTCGTCACTCTCCCTGTGTGTGATTTACTCATACTCTACGACCCTTCATATTCCTTTGTGTGTCCGTTGGTGAACCGTTTCACCTATCACTACACACATTTCTCACAAACGTAAATTAGTAGCATTGTCCTCAATAATCACAATTTGGTTTATAAATCTGTTGCTTCATTAAGCATCTATAATTTACTTAATCATTACTCTTTCGTCTAATCACATAATCAATTGCACAGCTAGTCGTTAAGCATCATTCATATGTACAGTTTTCATATCAAAGTTAATCGTTAAACAACATGAAATTGTCCATTCACAATAACTACCCAAATGCACATATATGAATCAATCGTAATCATAAATATACTCAAAATAAAATCAAAGGATTATTATATTAATGTTTCAAATAGTTGGGTCACTTAGCAGGTGCCCTCAATGTCCACAGTAGTCTAGGGGCACTACAATATCTGACATCTACCAAGGTTTGATGTTCCAGCTGAAGATCTGACTTTTACTGTAGTTTATTTTACTTCTGGAGGAATCACAGTAGGTGTCCAATTCTAGCTTAAATTTGCGGGAAATAATCTGACTGGCCCCTTCCAAGAGGAGAGTATCACCAACAAACTGGGCATGGTTGATATCATTAATCCCACAGACCATCCTGAGTCCAATCAAGTCCTGTTCATGGCGACAATTATCTAATTGGAAGCTGAAGGCAGCGGCTTGAATGGCATAAAGCAAGGGAGAAAGCAGGCATCATTGGTGATGATCACTAGAGGCTTAAAGAAGGAAGTCGCTTTGCCATTGATTAGAGGAGTGATCCAAGGTCCACTTATGCAGGATTTAACCTAGCCAATGAAGGAGGGATCAAATATAGAACGACTCGTAACCTCGAAAAGAAAATCATGACGCACTCTCTTAAAAGCATTAGCAATATCAATTTTAATCACCATACATTTTTCTCGATTGTTGACACTTGACTGGATTGCTTCTTGAACCAAAATAATATTGCTCCAAATTCTTCTTTCTTTAATGAATCTACCTTGGTTTTCTGGGATAAGTTTGGGAAGAAGCCCCTTTATCCTTTTGGCCATAATTTTAGTTATGATATTATAACCAATATTACATAATGAGATTGTCATGAACTGATCAAATGTAGAATCCGCTTTCTCCTTCAGGATGAGAGATAAAAACACTGAATTGGTGGTCCCCCCTATCTTGTTGCAACTTTGATATTTTGTCACCATTCTGAGGAGATATTTTTTGAAAATGTCCCAACAAATTTTAAGAAATCGAGCGGTAAATCTATCTAGATAAGATCTTTGTCTTCTTCCATATCCTCTAGCGCATTCTTAACTTCCTCCAAGGAGACCAACTTAGTTAGGTTCAGATTATCCTTCCTTTGCATTTTACTTGGAACCAAATATAAGAGGTCCCCAGGCTCAACAGAATTCCCCTGAGTTTCTTCAATATAAATTGAACCGAAGTGTTAGACCACTTCTTCTTTGATTTTTTCAAAGTCTGTGAGGGGTTGGCCGCAAGATTGTATTTCAGTGATTGTTTTGAACTGCTTTCTAGCTTCAGTTTGTTTATGAAAGAAAGAAGTGTTCCGATCCCCAGCTTGGAGCCACAGACTTTTGTATTTTTGTCTCCAATATTATTCTTCCTGTCGACAAGCAGAGTGGAAGGATTGATGTAGGGAAGCTTCCTTTTCTAAGTGTTCCTTCATTATATTTGCGTCTTCCATCTTGGATTGTTGGGATTCTAGATTTTGTTGGGTTTCCAATCGCATTTGCAAGGGGGTCTTCTTATCTTTTTCCCATAGCTTGAGGGCTCTTTTGACTTTGTCGATTTTTTATTCCCACACATAAAAGGGGGAACCTGAGACCAGGGAGGTCTAGGATTCATGGACCAAATCTATGAAGCCTTCTTGTTGAACCCATAGAGGACTAAAACGGAAGGGGGTTGGGCCCAAATTTGAGTCTTTCTTAATTTCAAGCAGAATTGATTTGTGATCAGATTCTCCAAAATGGAGAATCGTAGAAGTAGGATTCAACCCCATTACAAGGGAGGAGTTTTGAACCAAAAATATGTCTAGTCTAATAGCAATATGGTCAGGTCCAATACGTTTGTTGGTCCCAGTCCAAAATAAGTTCGTCAACCCATTCTCTTATTGGATCTCTAACCACATATCCACCTCTCTTCTCGGATTGGTTCATAAAAACATTCAGGTCCCCAGCAATAATAACGTTTTCCAGATGGAGATCGTTGGCAGCATCCCGAAGGAGGTCCCAACATAATTTCTTTCAGAAAAAAGTATTGGGGCATAGATATTAAAAAGACATGCATGGGTTCCTAAGTCTTTGTGAAGAAACTAAGTAAAATCCAATGAATGCAAGACTTAGTAGAAACCAATTCAAATTTAGAGGTGTCCCACATAGTACCAATTCCTCCTGAGGCCCCTTTAGATATTACAGTAGTACCTCCACCTTTCTTCCAAAATTTCAGACTTGTTTGGAGGAAGGACCTTTCCTCCATTTTGGTCTCCTACACTAGTAGAAGGTCTCGATGTGAAGAACGGACCAAATATTTTGTAGAGTCTTCCTTATTTATGCTTCCTAACCCCCTACAGTTCCAGGAGAGAACCTTCATTACTTACTATTGGTTGTAGAAGGGACCCCTTGTGGGGTATCCCTTGTTGTGTGGAAATTTGTGGGTTCTTGAGAAGCTTTTCTAACGTTTTTTGTGAGCCTTGCAGCTTGTCTTTATAGGTGGCTTGCTCCCTCCTTTCCTTGCTTGTTTTCCTTCCTCTTACAAATTTCTTCTTGTCAACTTGTTCCATTTTGAGTTCGCCTTCTTCTTCTTCAGATTCATCGATTTCATATTCTGCTTCAGATTTCCCTTGATTGTCAACTTCTTATGCTTCGGATTTCCCTTGATTGTCAGCTTCTTCTACTCCTTCGGTTAATACTGCTTGCTTTCCAGCTGAGAGGTTTGTATTTGTCATAACTATATTTTGGCTTTCATCCTAGATTCCTTTTCCTTCAGTTTCCACAGCATCCTCCAAAATTGCAAAGCTATTCCCACTAGATCTTGGCAACTATTGCACTGAGATATTTTTGGGGGGAGAGACAAGGTTAGGGTTAGGGATCCGATTTTTCTTACCATCCTTCCTCGGACCTGGCGCGTCCTTAGTATTTTCCTTCACTTTCTTAGCGGGTTTCCATCCTTCATTCTTCTCTTTATCTTGCTGGGTCACTTGATTTAGTGGACAGTTTCTATGGAAATATCCATATTCATGGCAGCCTCGACATTTGAATGGCAGTTGTTCATAGTCCAGTTTTTGAAAGTGAGACCATGTTCACACTGTTAACTTGATGGCTTCTGGAAGACCAACTTCCAGATATACTTCCACACATATTTGAACACACACATACTAGTCCTTAGGTTCTGCTTGGTCTATATACCGACCGCTGGCGCTACCTATTGACTTCAGCGAATCAGGGTTCCAACAGTGTAAGGGAATATTCAGCATGCAAATCTAGATAGGGATGGCCTTAGGGATATCTGTAGCAAGATCGAATTAGGGAGTCCACCGGTTTAGATATAACCCCTGCGATCCTATAAAATAGGGCCCATTTCTGAAAATGAGGTCACGATATTCTTTAGAAACAAATCAAATAAGAAGAAACCTCTTCCCACCGAGTAGGTGACGACATTCTCAGAAATCGGAGGTCTCCATTAAACTAGCCAACTAGAGTGTGATCTTCCAGAGATAGGGAGATTCTAATGGTTTGTTTAGGAGGGAGTGCGACCTCGGGGATGTCGTCCAGTTTCTTGATGAATTTAGGCAGAGCACCATCAAACATTTTATTTCCTTATGAAGAGATCAGATGAGCAAAGGCATCAACTTTAGGCGGGTGAGAAGAGGAGGAGGGCGGAGGGGAGCAACCCCCGTAGGGAGCCATGGCGATATACAGGAGGCACACATGAGGCACGAGAAGGAAACCCTAGAGAGCAAGCAGACGGACTCATAATTGTAAAAAGTAGTTTCAAATCAATATGTTAGACATAAATAATGAAAATAAATAAAAAATAACAAAGTATAATAACCTATATCCACCCTTCATACCAATTTCAACATAGATTACTTTGAGGACTAAAAAAAACTACAAGTATCCCCAAATGGCATCTAATTATTATCATAAAATGTATATTATTTAAAATAACACAATATCAAGATAATAGTTCACAATACATAAGAATACAACCCATAAGAACCAAGAGAAACTAGAAGAGGAGATAATAGTTCATAGCCAATCCTAAATCTCAATCTAAGTATCAATAATTTTGCTAACTATGACCTTTTTATTTACATAGAATATATCTTACATTGTGAAGAAATCGCTCCTCTAAAATGAAAGAATGAATCCCCTTTGTACAAAATAAGGTAATCCTTGAAATTTTGGGTGACTCTTGGCGTTCTTGTTGTACTTGTCTCTTTGACCTTACATGGTGTAATCCTCGTTAAAAGAAGAGAAGATGAATATTTATTTTTAATAAAGATATATGAAAGCACAATTATCCTTAAACCAATGTGCACTTCTAACCAAAGGTTTGTACTCTAGTGCATATGGACCTCCTCTCCTCTTTGTTTTGGGATTTGTACACTATTAGTTATCATCCTTTTTATTGACGTTGTTGGGTCCTTGTGCTCTTTGGACATTGTGCAAAATTAGTTAGGATTAATATAAAAGTTGGGAAAAGTAGTGATAATTGAAATTTTAACACCAAACATTGTGGTTGATCTATTAACATGTAACGTCAATTAACATGGTCAAAACAAATGTATTTTTAAAGATAAAAAGTTCTAAGGAGCCATACGAATAGTATAAGCAATTCTAATCGAGTTCATATTTCAAGATTTCTTTGCTCGAAATTTGTCATATTTCAATATTTCTTTGTCGGAAATTTGTCAAATTTCCTCTTATTCCTTCGTCATATTTCCTCCCCTAATTATTCATCAAAGTTCATTCATATTAGTTCATCGCGTTACAAGAACTCCAACGAAAAAACCTTTGACTAGGTTTCTATTCAGCTTCCTTCATTCAAAAATTTCGTTTTAAGTCAAAATTCCTATTAAATATGATATTTTTATTAATTTTGATATATAGAAATAAAGTTGTGCTCAAATATATATTATAAATCTATAATGGTTTTCAACTTAAGACTTTTGTTTCTTTTGCCCTCATTCTAATTAAGTGGTGATCAAATGTTGATTAAGACTTTTGTTTCTTTTGCCCTCATTCTAATTAAGTGGTGATCAAATGTTGATCATTTTGTCGAGGACAAATTCTTAATCTAAACTTTCACAAAAGTTTGTAAGATATTGTTGAGACTTGTCGCTGTATAAATGGAAAAAGAAAATTAATAATATCAATTTTCAGTAAATTGTGTTATCTCTTTCTTCAATAACATGAATTATGAAATTTTCTAAAATTTATTTATTTATTTTTATGTTATGTTCTTTAACTTGATAACATTTATATAAATTTTACTGATTTACTTTATTTATAGTTTTGTATGAATGGATTATCTATTTTTGTATTATACCTTATTTCTCATTTATTTTTTTATTAAAATAATTATAGAGATAAAAAATATAGCTTACACTCTTTGTATTTAATTTATTATCTAAAAAAGAATTAAATTTGTTTTTAAGCTGTAAATTGGATTTTATTTATATTCCATCCATCTAGCCAACCGTAAAGTTGAAGTTGCTAATTTTGAAACATGCCATACTCACCATCAAGAAAACCCACAAATGATAATATTCTATTTAGAAGTATTATGTATAGTCACAGGCTCTATATGAAAAAAAATCTTCCTCCTTTTATATTTACATCGATAGGTGTTATTTCCCGAGGGTTGTTTTGAGGCACACTGTTCCTTTTCGTCGTCCCTCCAACGAATCCAGTTTCGACACTTGTCCACATTCTTGTCCACTGATTTCTTTGTTTTCCCGCGGGTTTTTGGTTTGCTCTGTTCTCGCCGTGCTAGGGTTGAACAGGTTGCTTGCTGTAGACATCAACATAACCCTTCACTATACTCACCGTGAACCCTTCATTGAGCACAGATGCAAACATTTCAGGTTTCATCAAATACTTTCAGCAAAGATACCATGTATCATTCTTGTTTCTTTCTTTCCTGCTCTCTTTCACATGCTCTGTTTCTGCATTTGCATCTTCTATGTTCCTAAAGTATCTTTTGTGTTCTCATTTTTATGAATACTACCAAGCATGCCATTATTATAATCAAAATCGATAAACGTATTGCCATGATGTAACCTTTAGCTTTGCTTGTGGCATCCCCTTCAATCGTTCCCTTTCTTTCTACCGACAAATTCATCCTCTTAGGTTGGGAATTAGGTTTAATATTGTTCATGCCTGGGTGCGGAAGCTGTGAGAGGGTAGTGGATTTGATCCCCTGACGTTTTCTAGCATGAGAAATCAACTTCCTCTTAAAATAATGTGCAAACAGATTACAAACAAATGAAATTAAATATAAGCTAAACAAAAATGCATTGAGTTTGCTTTCTGAGTAATGAAATCTAAGCTAAAAAAAAATGCATTGGGTTTGCATTCTGAGTAATGAAATCTAACCTAAAAAAAAATGCATTGCGTTTGCATCGATTCTACCTGGAATGAGAGACAATCCCAAACAATCCCTTGAGAGATCCCATTATTATCTTTAAAGACTGCTCCATCAACGGGATGCATTTGGTGCATAAGTTGCCTCCATTTAGATAAGAAAGCGACTAGTCTCAATTATTGTTTGAGCAAGCATTTTCCTCATTCACAGAACAAACAATGCAGAATGTATAGTTGTCATTCATGATTTTGCCTCAATTATTGCAGCCTCCCCACTAGGATTCCTAGACTAATAGACCTTCCATGTTGAAATTGCTCGTCTCCTAGAAAACTCATACCTTAGTTTTATTAATGGAAATAAAAGTGTATATGAATTACATCTACAAGTATCTCTCAAGATTGCATGTTAAGAAAGAATCAAATTGAAGATGAAGTTATGCAATAGCAACCGGCAAGGATTCTGGAACATCGTGTTTTGGATTACTTTCATGACTTAGCTAAGCTTATATATTTGCTCACTTATAAGTTGCATCCTATTCATGACAATAGACTTAGTTGAGATTCTTTAGTTCATATCATACTAAAGACACTGAAATTGTTCATCACAGAATACCAAGAGATTAAGAATCCCAGTACAAATACCTAGGAAAGACATATTAAATAAATAAGAATATTTTATTAAGAACATTTCTATTACAATGACACTGTACAATACTACTTGACCAATACAACATTTCCATTACATAAAACTCAGTTCAAGCAGAGTCAATTTCATTATAACTAAATTCCATTAAATACAGCTGAAAATCCCCAATAAGCAAACTTCAGTTGTCACTAAATACATATGATTTCCGAAATCTCTGTGTTATTTTGCACCATTTCACCACCATTTACAGGATCAATAAACAAACATCAGTTGTCACTACGATTCATCTAGTTTCAAAAATCTAGCATACTCCTTTTGCACCATTTTGCCACCACTTACAGGATCACATGAACATCTATAGAAGCTGCATACATGAAATAACAATGCTAAAGTAATCAGGGACTTTTATCCTTTCCTCAGAAGAGTGTTTGTGTACTGGTTTTATCATGTCAAATCTTAATTTTGTTAAATATCAGTAATGCTAACAAAATTCCATCCAATCAATAACATTCAACAGCAAATATATATTTGTCAAGTTACCTTCCATCTAGGCCAACAACAACAATAGTGTTCTTTTGATGGCCAAAAGATATAAAAAATTTTAATCTTTCTGGCAAGTGAAATTGAGCAAAGGACCACTGAGAGCTAAAATATCTTGGCAGTACTCCTGAAAAATGAATGTTCAGTGCTCACATTTGATTATGATCACATTTGGTGCTTGACATTACCTTGAACAAACAACACAATTATATACATATATTACATATCAAAATTCAAGCTCAAATTCTTACCTCTCATAAAAGAAAGTGAAGAGCTAGGATTAGCTCCCATTGAGGGAATGACTAGATTACCACTAGAACCATTTGTGGTTGAGAGACCTTGCATAGCATAGACACTCCTTGGATCTTCTCCTGCCCTTGGTACATTGAGGCCAAAAATGTGAATTGTTCCCTTCTCACTTGAAACTGCCAACCATTGATGATTGGAAGAGAAGGCCAAACTGCATATTTCTGCTCTATCAGTACCTCTACGAGCCTACATTCAATTATATTCAGACTTAAAACAATGTTTATGAACGTACAGGAGAAATCACCATCATTCAATATTGTAGCTCATTACTTGATGGATTGTTACAATGTTATAAATCAGTTGTTCCCAGTTGAAGAAAACACCACTCTTCATGCCCGGCTATGAAGAGAATATGTTTAAGATTTCAAAAAAGATTATTGTGAAAATTCCGACCTGCAAAAGATAAATTGCAAAATAAAAATAGATGTTTTATTTAAGCCGTTAAGCATTATAGCAGAGCATTTTTGGGGAATAATTTCTTTCCCTTCTCTAGAAATATATCTTTCATACTTACATGCAATATATAATATCCCTAAAGGTTTTGTTTCAAAGATTTTGAAAAATATCGGATGATACTCTCCTTTGTTTCAAGTATGCCAAATCTCATTCAGAAAATTAGATTTCAATTTCAATTTTTCAATATTGAAAACACATTTAACTTTCTCTGTTTTGACCTGAAAATATTTGTTTCCATTAAAAAAACATGTAATGATATAAAAGTCATGCAATTTGACTGAAGCCTGAGTAATCCAATAGTTTCAGCAAATACACTTCAGTTAAGAAATCATATTCTTTCTGGACTTTTAACACATAGTATATAAAGCAATGTGATTAATATTGTGTATACATTTAACTCGTTGGAAAACAGAAATCCTTACTTTCAATTTACTCTTTAGCTCACTTTATTTCTAACTCCTTCCCACTTGTCTTGCAGATCTCCCAGCACCATACCAGAGTGAAGAATACATTTTTCCGCAACATATCTAAAGTTTTCCCTCGTTTTCTAGGTATGTTTGCTTTAGTTCATCACTTTTAGTCCTCCACCATTTTTCCTTTACTTGTTGCTAGCTCATACCAACAATAGACTTGTCTTATACATAATGCATGCTCTCATCTCCTTACACCAATGTGCCCATGCAAATGTATTATTATTTTTTTTTCCTTTTCAATCAATCTAATTTACCTTCCGTTTGTTATATCCTATATTCTCCCTAGAATATTTTATACTTATATCTTACTTTGATGTCAACAGTTCTTCTCTGTTTTTTACCCAACCATCACAATTCTAATTATCCATCCTTCTACATAAATTACATAATATACTTCTTCTCTTAATTTGCATATGCATAACTAAAAGCCTATAGCTTTACTTGGAACAATGCACCTTGTAGCAATTTTCCCAAGGACATAGTAATGTGATGAAAGCAAACTGCCCACATAAAACTATGATACCTTGGCTAAAAAACCCATTGCATTACTATCACCACTATTGTCCATTTCACATGTGCATCTATACTTATCTTTACATCTTGATATGCTATATGATACCCAAGTAATTCCAACATGTCTCCCAATGCACCAACATACTTGCACATCATTCACATCTTACCTTTGTACCCTCATATAGGAAATCTCATTTGATGGCTAAGATGAGAATGACATATATCTACTCATTGTATTTCGTACAAATTGTTTTCACAACAACTCCCTTGAAATTTTCACATACATCTATTCTATAGTAATGAATCTTTACTTATGTTAGTTCTTGCATATCCATTATAGTCTCCTCGTTTGTTTTCTAGAAACAACATGGACTATGTTGGTGCCCTACTTTCATGGCAAATGTCCTTCATCTAAAACAAATCATTTTTTCATATTTTTTTCCCAACCCTTTCTGCTTTTATTTTATAATTTAACACACAAACTATACTTGAACTTTAAATCCCTTACAAATATAATACTCTTTGTTTCTTTCCATTCTCTCATTAGGCTACAGCTTGCTGCACCTTATACTTTCTAAACACGGAACTTCTTTTCTTTCCTTCTTATTAAACCAACATTGTTTCCAACAAACATAAAATTTCCCATGCTCACATTTCAAAATGTACATTTTCCAACTATACATTTTACTTTTCTCATCGCTACATATTGAATGGATTTATGCATTGTTGTCTCAAACTCCTGTCCTTAACTTAGTACTTGTATCTTTACATTTTTCCTTCTTCATGTAATACTCAGGAAACCCCCACGTAATGGAGACACCGTTGATAGAAAATGCTATATATCTGCTCTTGGTCGGTTCTGTACATCTCCAACCATGCCTACAGGTTTTTTCACTAACCCCAATCGGATCAACGAAGGCAACGACTCCACACTACCAGCTGACTATCTCTGATGGCACCAACGCACACCAAACTTTGCTCCCAATGGCCTTCAAATCCCTCCTTTTAGATGGAGAAATCAAAGAAGGCTTTATCATCAAGCTTTCCAAGTGCACCTACACCATCGTTCACAATACCACGTACATCTCACTTTGCAAAGTTTTTAAAAATGCTTACCTCAATCCTGTACTTCATATTTTAACCACCCCCTCTTGGCACAAACTTTAACATATTTTTTAATGTTGTGTTTTTTTCTTATCAGGACTATTACAGTGCTCAACCTCAAAGTTCTTTACTGCAAGCTAGCCCTTGTTAGGAGCCCTCTCCCTCTCGTACTACCAATGAATCTTAGCCTTCCGACTGGTTCATCAACTAGCCAACCCCTATGCTTCACAGACGACAACGTTAATTTCTCACCCCATACAACACCTCCACCACTATCCATGCCATTATCTATTATTCCGTTCAAAGCACTAAACCCCAACTACAAAAAATGGTCCATTGAAGGTCGCGTAGTTGCAAAGACAAACATCCATGAATACAAAAACAAAAGAGGACTAGGGAAACTATTTGGTTTCGACCTCCTTGACTGCTCCGAAGAAGAGATCCATGTATCTGCATTTAAAAACTTTGTTGACTCCTTTTATCCTCATATTGAAATAGGCAAAGTTTACACTATTTCCAATGGCACAGTCAAACCAAGCAACCCTACATATAACCATTTGAACAACCATCTTGAGATTGTCCTTTCTGCCACGTCAACCATCCAACCTTGCCTACATGATTTCCCCTCCATTCCTTTACATTCCTTCCACTTTAAGACAATTAATGACCTTCAAAATTCACCGTTAAATTCCATAGTTGATCTTGTTGGCATGGTCATCTCTGTCTCCCCTGCATCAACAATTCGGAAGAGAGACGGCTCTGAAACAAGCAGGTGAAATGTTGCCCTTAGAGACAATTCATGCCTCAACATTGATGTCACGTTTTGGGGTCATCATTGCAATAATGAGGGCTCTCAAATTGCTTCGTTGTACTCCTCTGATCTGCCCCCTATCCTTGCAATCAAGGGCGGAAGCCTTACAAAGTTCAATGGCAGAACAATTGGTTCTGTTTCGAGTACTTCCCTACTTATTAATCCAAATATTGAGCCAACCCACCTCCTTCATCAATGGTTTCATGCCAATGGATTCCATGCAACCTCCCCATCCTTGAGTCGAAAATAAGCAAGCTCTTCATCCTGTCCACACCCAACGAAAACACTTTTGGAATTGCAAACCATGCAACCCTCTGAGAAGGCACTCTGGTTCTCTGTACGTGCTTCCATCGTTGACATTAACATGGATGACTTCCACTTCCTTACATGCCCTCTCTTTGTCGATGGCATACAATGCATGAAAAAAATTTCACACCAAGCTTTCAACATTTGGCATTGCAGCAAGTGTGATGGTGAATTCCTAGAGTGTGACTATAGGTACATTTTGAAGCTCTCACTACATGACCACCTCGGGAAGCTCATTGGAGCAACAAATTTTGACGATGTAGCAAATCAATTGCTAGGTATCACTGCAAAGGACTTGTGCCTCCTGTCCAGTGAACCATCAACCGTAAAGGAAATCTTTCTACACTTAACTTCATGTCAATACCTTTTAACCTTATTTGTTAAGACAAAGACTTTCAACTCCACTACTCGATTGAAAACAACCATTGTCAATTCCGAAGAGCTTCCTTATGTCGATGCAATATCCATCCTCCTCACAGAAATAAATGCTATAACACCTCATACCCATCCTGTTGCATGTCGTCTCTAACCTCCCCTCAATACAACATACCCATCCTCTCTTCCAAACATCCCTTTTCATTTCCCTCCCCTTCATCTCCACCCAATTATGTTTCTTCCACTTCATCACTAGTCCTATCTCTATTTCCCATCACCTTGCTTCCTTGCTTTAGATAGGATTTTACCGTTACATGATTTCACTTTTCATAAATCCTTAATGTATTCATCTACTATTTCTTTTATTCCCATACTACTCTATATGGTGTCCTAAACATTATCCTTTTAACTATGACTTACAATGGTTCACATACACTATATTTATCTATATGCGTGCAACCAAAATTGACAATTCCCTTACATGTATACATCATTCATATTGTTATTTAATGTTTTGTGCTTCTTCTTATTTACTTCTCACATAGATATATATGCTTCACATGTATCCACACATGCTTTGCAGCTTGCTTATTGCACCACTTTCATGTGGACTTGTTTGTATATTCACAAATACATTATGCTATCTATAATGCCTTTCTTTATGTTAAAATATGTGCATCCCTTTTTTCCACAATTTATGTATTTATAACACGGTACAACCCAATTAATGTCTCATCCAGGTTCAACACAAAGTTTCTTTTCTTCAACATATCAATGTCTTCTAGTGATCGAAATGAACAAATAAACGCACGTAGAAGGATTTTGTATACGCACAGAAAAGATCCCCTCAACACACAAAGACTCCTTTTGTATCAATCCAGACGTGCCACCCTCAATGTTGCACCCATCCCCTCCCCCCCTCCACTTGAAAACCTAAATACTCCACCAATGCAGGCCTCCACTACACCCTCTCTTCCAACCACCCCATGCAACTCCTCCTTAAAAGACGTGGAATACCAGTTTCATAAACAGCGCGATCGCCTCCACCCAATGCATGCTTGCTCTATATGCAAGGAATTCTATGTAGGCATTCAAACCAAATTTTCAAATGGAATTTATACATTCTCTCGTTGTACTAAATAAAAAAATGGGCATTGCTTCTCCTTAGAAAACAACATGGACCCTGGAAACCAACCCTCAGTACCTGCTAGGATTACTAAAGTTGAAGAAATGCTCATTGCTCATGTCAACCCCATCCTTCAAGTTACCCATGCACGTGGTGGCCAATACAAATACTCTGGCCATACTATTAGTTTCCCACAAGACATCTCCACAATCTCCTCCTCGCTTCCATGCCTCTTGCCAGACTTGGACATCCTTGTTTTTCGTAAATTAAATGCGACAAGCAATCCGTATGAATTCATTGTTAGCCGTTCCAATGTCCTTGGTGCACTAGAATTCCAAATGTCCAATGCCCCATATTACAAGGATGTCCAAATTAACCTACTTGCATTAAATGCTTTGCCACTTCAACCCACAGATGTGTCCTCCCTTCTTCGTCATTCCACTACACCTTTCCCAAACCTCCAAGTACCCTTGCCCCATGATGATGATGATGCAACTCCTTTCTTTCCATCCACAACAAGCCCCCAAACCTCCTCCTTCATTTTTTCCCTCCCAACTTCCCACACTAAGACTCAAGAAATTAGGTACTTTGCCTCATCAAAATATGGAACACCAAACATTTCCATTGACTAGCCCCCCATTGGCCTTTCTCCAATCAATGAATACAACACAGAAGGCCTCCTCTCAATGGCATTTCCAACCTTGTTCCCCACTGGGGTTTTCATGTTAAAGCAACCGTATCTTCTTGAAATTGGCATGCAAGAATATGCTTTACACCTTATGCGCTATTATGATAATAGATTTGGTCAACACCCTCGCTTTTGCTACTACTTGTACAACCTTATGATGTGACATCGAGGCCAAGCCACTGCTGCAGTATTTGTTAAACGTGACATATAAGACACACTCCCTGCAACTGTCTTGGCCCTGTGCACACAACTCCAGGAAATTCCGAATTCTCATGTTACTGACCATGCCATGTGTTTTGGATCTTCCCTTCGCGGCACACGCTCTTCTTGGAAAAAATGGTGAGGTGAACTATATGATATGATCACCCAACTTGGTAGCCCAACCTTTTTTTTTACCCTTAGTGCAGCTGACACCAAACGACAGGACCTTCACATGCTCATGCCTAGACATCCTCCGACTTCATTTCCCATGCAATTCCAATGGAGACTTCATAACATTATAACTAACCCACATATTACGTCCCTATACATGCACCATAGATTCACCATCTTCCTTGAAGAGGTCCTTCAAAAAACATTCAAGACAAAGGATTACTGGTGCAGGTTTTCCCCTCTCATTTGTTGAACTTATTTAGTTCAAACATTTTACAATTCCACTTTTTTCCTCACTACTTGTATACCCTTCTTTATATATGTATGAATGGAAAAATTGAGGTTCTGCTCATATACATGGATTCCTTTGGTTAGAGGATGCACCCAATATGGACAGCCTTGACTGGGAGGATCCTCAAGCTTTGGAAGCTGCAAAACAATACTTTGACAACTTCTTAATTGCATGGAATCCACGTCCGTTGCACCTTCCTGCACCCGCATTCCATCGAGCAAATCATGCAGATCCTTGCACACTTGAATCAACATCCATACTTGCAAGAAATGAAAGTGTTGACTATGAATCCCTTGTTAATTGTGTTCAACGACACACAAAATGAAATGAAACATCTTGTCTTCGCAAAAAAGGGCCAAACCTTGTTTGCCGCTATGGTTTCCCCTTTGAAATGCACACTACATCTTCTATGTTCATTGATGTTGATGGGAAAAAAACATACATCCCTACTAGGAATGATGAAAGCTTAAACATACACAACTCTCCCATGCTCTTAGTATGGAGAGCAAATGTTGATTGCCAACATGTCCTCTCCCGCCATGCTGTCCTAACATACATTTGTAAGTATGCACCAGCCTAGATCCAAATCCTAGGCTCTATCAAGCACCGAGAGGGATCAAATCTCCCGAGGTGCAAACCTCTCCTTGAATAGCTCCTTGAGTACAATACTTGAGCCACCTAATCCTAATCTCTAAAGTCTCTAGTTTAAGTCTCATATTTACTTTTTACTTTGTATTATTTTTTTTTTGTTTATGGCCCACATAATATTTATTACTTTTTTCTTTGTATTATTGTTTTTTGTTTACTTTGTATTATATTGTTACTAAACAAACACTCTAAAGTCTCATATTTACTTTTTACTTTGTATTAAAAGGAAAAATGAAAGTCTCTAGTTTAAGTCTCATATTTACTTTTTACTTTGTATTATTGTTTTTTGTTTACTTTGTATTATTTTGTTACTGAACAAACACTCGACAAACACTCTAAAGTCTCATATTTACTTTTTACTTTGTATTAAAAGTAAAAATGAAAGTCTCTAGTTGAAGTCCCATATTTACTTTTTACTTTGTATTATTCTTTTGTTTATGGCCGACATAATATTTACCACCTAATCCTAACCTCTAAAGTCTCTAGTTTAAGTCTCATATTTACATTTTACTTTCTATTATTCCTTTTTGTTTATGGTCGACATAATATTTATTACTTTTTACTTTGTATTATTCTTTCTTTTTTTACTTTGTATTATTTTATTACTCGACAAACTCGACAAACACTTGACAAACACTCGACTAACAATATATCCCCCATACTGGGTTGTAGAGCGCCTCTCGGTGTAGTCAAAATCAGAATGAAAGTTTGAAAGCTACCATGACATTCTATCCCATATTGCACACGCTGCTCCTGCAGATGAGCCGGTCTTACTACCCATCCGAAAACTTCTATTAGAAACTGTTGCAGATTGGGACATTGGCGCACAAGAGACCTGCCATATGTTGTAAAAAATTCCATTGACCCTTTCGAGTCATTCCTTTGTGTCTCTAAATGTTTCCTAAACTGTTTTCAAACGTGTCACAGAAAACCTCCCAAACACCCCCACCAACCCACCTTCATTGTTGCAACATGCAAATACCTCCTTCACTTGAGCAATTGAACCTTCTAGAAGCTGCACATTCTTGGTCCTACTCTGCACGTAGGTGAAAATTCCCATGGAAACCCCACATCACACCCAATATTGTGCGTGTCCTTCCCCGCTTCTCTGACATCCCTCCTTCTACTTCCCCTCTTTATGTCAAATTTTTTTGGAGTGAACTCCTCCTCTACAAACCTTTTCGTGTTTTGCCAAATGACATTGGTTGGTCAGATTTGGATATTGTCTCCCATTGGGAATGATTTCATGGGACCTACACTTCCTAGCATGTCGAGCGACAACCTACTCCTCCCTAGATCTTGCTGCTAAAAATGCCCCCCCCCCCATGAAGTTAATGGAACCTCCCCAATGGACATGTCCGAATGGGAATTTCTCTCTCACCTCCACCCTGTAAACAACCTCCAACTTGATGATATTGACATTCTTGGACATCGTTCCTTTGACACAAAACATAATTGGGCCAACACACATATTCCCTTACATTTGCAAGACTCAGACATCCCATTCATTGACTTGAACCGATCATTGAACCAAGTACATCATCAACCCTTTTCAAATTCCACATCTCCTAATTGCTTATCTCCCACACAATGCACAGCCTTTGAACTTATTATGTCCCAATACACACAACAAATAACCAATTGCCCATTGAAAATGATCATCCAAGGAACTGCAGGCATAGGCAAATCGTATTTGATTGGTTTCTTGCAAGATGCATTCCGTTTGGCATCTGGGAATATCCCATCCCCCCTTCTCCTACTTGCTCCAACCGGTGTCGCAGCATTTAACATAAATGCAGTAACAATACTTTCCGTCCTCCGCATACCCATAACCACAATGCATCCTCTTGAGGGCCAATCCCTTGCAAGCCTACAAGAACGCCTCAGCCCTATACGTTATGTCTTGATAGATGATATGAGTTTCATTGGTCCAAAACATTTGCCCAACATTGACGACCATCTTCGTGAAGCATTCCCTTCCCGTCAAACTTGCCCTTTCAGTGGCTACTCTATCATCCTTGTAGGTGACCTTGGACAAATTCCCCTTGTCAAGGATATCCCCATGTATGTAGGTGCATCACGTGGGAACATACTCTGGCGAAGCTTCAACACGTGCCTCACCCTCTCCACAGTTTTTCGTCAACAAGGAGACAACCCTTCTCAAATTCAATTCCGAAATCTCCTCCTCAACCTCAGAAATGCAACCCCAACTATTGCCGATTGGAACCTTCTCATGTCGAGGTCATCCTCTTCCTTCTTGCAAAATGAAAACAAGGTATTGGACCAATCCATGCACTTGTTCTCAACTAACAATGTTGTTACCTTGCATAACAAACAATTGCTTAGAAAACTCAATGTCCCAAGTGCATGTTGTACAGTTGAAGTTAGGAAGCAACCAATTGCACTTGCACCCGAAGATGAACAAATCACTATGAATTTGCTCCTTTCCATTGGCCAACAAGTTATGCTTACCACAAACCTTTGGGTCGAGGCAGGCCTTGTTAATGGTGCTCTTGGCCAAGTTGTTGCAATTCTCTACAACACCGATACTACTCTACCTAACTTTCCTTTGTTTGTTGTTATAAATTATATCAACTATAAAGGCCCACCATGGGATGCTTCCAACCCTAGCTATGTGCCAATCCTCCCTTTAAAAAGGGGATCTCGTAGGCAACTTCCACTTCGCATGGGTTGGGGTTTAACAATCCATAAAGCACAAGGGATGACCTTACAGAAGGCAACAATCTACATTTGCAACATTGACTGTCAAGGTCTTACCTTCATTGCTATTTCAAGAGTTAGAAATCTCTCGGACCTCCGCATAATGCCAGCCTTCTCTTTTGCTCGGTATGCACGTATGAAAGATTGCTCTTCTATTCAACGGAGAAAACAAGAGGAACTTTTAATTGCCTCCAAATCAATTCCACCACATGTCCATTAACACATGTAGTTGCATATGGTGACAACCAATGCATCATTTAGTCTACTAGTCTTGCTCTAAATGGGACTAAACACATGTGTACTAAAGTTTTTTGTCTCAACTTTTTTCATAATTATTGTTGTTTACACAGAACAAAAAACTATTACAAATTACCATACAAAACAAATTAAATTGCCTTCACTATTGCTTTGCACTTGCTAGAAAGAAAACATTTGATTTAGTCCTTTACACATGTTTACCTTTCATTTATTGTCTTCCTTCATTGGTTCTTCTACCAAATGCCATTTACTTTCATTTCACCTTTTTTCTATGCTTCGCACATGTTAATATACACTTCCTTCCACTTTTTATTATTCCTTGTTTTCCCAAATGAAAATGAAAAACAAATTACTTCCTATATTCATGTATATCTATCGTGTTTGTATTTCCCATGTTTTTTTTCCTTCCACCAAATTACAATTAAGTTATTATTTTGATTTCCTTCTAGCATAGCATTTCAATTCCATCATTTTCTTCAATCTTCAATACAACATAAAAAATAAAAAAATAAAAAAAATTGTCCTTTCATTTTTACGGTATCTGTATGGTTTGAACTTGTCAAGAGTTTAATTTTTTTCCTTTTTCACTTTTAGCACTTTCACAACAACCATGGATATGCAGTACCTCAACATCCTTACCGACTTCGGCCAACAGATCAAGGAACAAAAAGTAGGACTTCAACTAATCGAAGCACACTTCCAATGACTTTCCAACCTCCCATTGAATTAGTTCCAACCAACTATTAATCTTGTCTCATAATTGAGAGCCCTCCTTAAAATCATTATCCATATGCATGAAAGGGACACTCTACGCATGGCCCGAGAAGACTTGCTATGCCACAACCCAAACCTTTCCCCATACATAAATCGCAGATGGTGCTGTCGTTTTCCAACTTTTCATCTAAACATTTCAATGCAAACACAAGTCTAGCTATATTCCAAATGTATATATGTATGTTGTTTTTCCCACTTTTATCTCTTTCTGCAACTCTTTCATATCACATCTTTACATTTCTTTTCATGGTGCCTCTATAATTGGTTCTACTGTAGGTATCTCCTACAATTTTATTCTACAATCACATATTGTAATGTTTTTCCTGATTACATTTACATGTATTGCCCTTTTTTTACACTACTACAATGATACAATTTGTACATTGAGTTGGTTTAAGATGCTCTCCTTAGGAGAGTACATGGTCTGTAAATACTAGCTTTTGTGATACCTTGCTACTGTTTTTTTCCATTTCATACTGCACTCCCTTCTGCTGGAATCATCCTATTTTCGTCCCACCAAATGCCACGCTTCCTATGGATGCACACAGTGTCCAAGTTCCAATCGAAATGGTACAAATCTCCCCGCCATGCCTTTTATACTACATTTCCATTCTATACATATATACAATTTATCTTGTTTTACCCTCTTACATAACTTTTATTGTAGTTCACATTCAAATCACAACGAAGAAGATGTCCACCTTACCACCTTGAATTCCATTACAATTGTTCATTAAGGTCTGTATAGAATCTACAGTTGCTTTTTCTTTCCCTTTGATTATGTTTTAATGTATGCTAGCTCCTTTTCCATTTCCTTTATCATGCAGGTTACTTTATCAATATTTTAGCTAAGATTTCTTTTCACCAGCTTGCCCTTGCCTTTTTTAAGGCATGTGGATCCATGCTTCAACACCTTTCACCTCAAGCCCTTAATGGTAACATAAAATGGTAACAACCCTTTACCTGTTTCCCCTTCCTTTTTTTTACTGAAATTTGTGTGAGCCTTATTTCATGGAACATTGCAGTTAAGGAAATTGGCACATTCTACTAAAACAGGGAGTCAACATAAACCAAGGATAGTCTTCCTATTTTGACAACATGATTACCTCACATCCTCAGCAAAAACAAAAATGAATCAGATCACACGGGTAAAAGTCATGTGTTAACATTATTTAAATTCATTATCATGTTAACATTTTACTTTACAACTTGCCATTCTTGACATTTTATGGATTATTGCATTGCTTACACTTACAAAGAAATTCTTATGTTGCTCTCCCAATATGATTATGTGTTGTGTTTCATTGGACTTAGAATACATGCATGGAATTTTTGTCACTCTCAACTTTGCTCAAGTGCCATGAAGGGCTTCTTATGTTCTTGTACATCATCTTCGTGGGGGGGACTCATCTTGTCTCTATCCAACTTCTACAGGTGCTTTTTGGGATATACATCATATGCTCTTGTGGCAGCCTTTGTATAAAAGGAACATACTGTCCATTAGCACAATCAAGTGTTTATTAGTTGCTGCTGTGTTGATTTTTCCTTTCTTTTTTTCTCTTCACAGATTAGTCAAGCATGGAAACTTATAAAATGTCTCATATTTTTTTTCATTCCATTATTGAGAACGAAATTATAACATTCCCTAATAATATTAGATGTATTCCAAGATGTTAGTGAAAACTAAAATGCAGAAACACCACACCACACCAGACATATGGGCTAGGGGTGAAGAAACTTATGCATTGTATTAAATCCAAGTGGAAAAAACTAAACAAAATTTTTTATCCACAACCTGTACCACCTCCTACAGCTATTCATGTAGCTTACCACTGCTCCTTCCTGTACTCTAACACTCTTGCTTTCTCTACAACAATCATTTCTATATCAACATTCTTCATATCAACAATTAATTCCTTCTTCATTACTCCCAAATAGTCATTATAACTTTATCATCAGGCCTAACATAGACAAAGGATTTCATTCAACTTTCTAACCTTTCTCTATTTTTTTTTTTATCTCACCTTTCTAAGCTATAGGATCACTTTAATTCAATTAATGGAAACTGTAATGGTAAGAATCTGTTCACTGGAACTTCTCGAACTTCCACTTTCGAAAATACAAATAATCCATGAATATATATAGAAGTTGATAAAATAGATATGGTCTTTTACAAGATAGACATTCCCATATTTATAATTGTTTAAAGGATGTCTAATGCAACTCTTCATAAAGAGTTAGACCACTTCACTAATTAATTATATTATTATATTATTCTTATTTGTTGTTATTATTATTCTTCTCGAACTTCCACTTTCGAAAATACAAATAATCCATGAATATATATAGAAGTTGATAAAATAGATATGGTCTTTTACAAGATAGACATTCCCATATTTATAATTGTTTAAAGGATGTCTAATGCAACTCTTCATAAAGAGTTAGACCACTTCACTAGTTAATTATATTATTATATTATTCTTGTTTGTTGTTATTATTATTACTCTCTCTCTCTCTCTCTCTCTCTATATATATATATATATATATGTTGATGTTTATTTTATTATTATTTTATTCATAAAATTGCCTCTCTCTTAGAAAGGCTTTGTCCTCAAAGCCTTATAACGTTGTCGCACCGTTCCTTGTGACGTTGTAGCTGACGAAACATGTCAATACAAACTTCCAAGTGTAGAACATAACTTCCGATATGTTGAAGGATCAATCCATCCAAAATTGATTTGTTGATGACTGTTGGGATTCTCTATTGATCTATCGTCAGGAGCTTTGAGCACATTAGTACCATTATCTTTCAACAATTCCCACTTTTTAGGATACTGGTTTATATGGTTGGGGTGTCGATAGGGAGTTATTGTTGTTTGTTTTTCTGTTGGTTTGAATTCTTTTTGAATTGCAGCGAAGACTAAATTTGAATTTAATTCTTCTTTCTCAACTTGATTTTGTTTTCTGGAGATTCTGGATGCTTCCTTCTAGATTTGTTCTACTTTGTTCTCCAGTAGATTGTTATTACTCTGAATTTTTTCGAACCTTTCGTCTTGTGACTTTTTGTCCTCTTTTAACTTCTTGACTTGTTCCTCTAGTTCTTGTTTAAACTTTATGAGGTGTTGGTTTTCTTCTTGCTTTTCTAGTATTCTTCCTTCAAGGTCTTCATTTGAATACTTCGTCTTCCGACTATGTTTCAGCTTCTTAATTTTCGTAAGTAATGTATTGTTATGACTTCTTATTCAAAATAGTTCTTCGGTATTTCTTGCTAATTCGTCCTTAATTTTCTTTATTTCCAGCTTATGTGTCTTCTTAATGTCGTCATACTCTTGCTGAAGTTTTTCCCTCTGTTGTTGATGTTGACATCTCTTTGATTCTTGATTTTCTAGCTTTCTCTGGGTTTGCATTAATTCCGTATTTTTATCCATGACAAGCTTGTTTAAGCGCTTTATGTCTTCTTCTAAATAGTCATTACTTCCATACAAATATTCTTCGACATTTTTGAAGTTTTTGATTTTATCTTCCAGGTTTTTATTGTGGCTTAGATGTGAAATTTCGTTATCCTTATCTAATAACCTATTCTGAATATCTCTTTTTTTATTTGTTAAACTTTGATTCTCCTGCTCTATTAATCTCTTAGACATATCTCGCTTCGTCATGTCAAATGTTTTGTCCAATGCTACTTGTAGTTGGCACTGCAATTCTGATTTAGAATTTGCCATAATTGGTGAGTTAGTCTTTGCTTCAAGTTCTTCTTTGACTTGGTATTCTTTGATAAGGGGATTTTCCTTGATTTTGTCTTCTTCCCTTTCAAATTTTGGAAAGAATTCTCCTTGATTTTTTTTTTAATAACAATGTTCGGTATGATTCTTCTTGTAAAATTAATTTGTGTTGATGCTCTTCTAATTTAATTTCCCTTTAATTTTTGTAAAATGGTGTAGAATGGTTGGTTGGGAGGAATGATTGTTACCTTACCCACCCAAGTTCAAATATCACTTTTGGTTTGTTATTAGGGAATAAAACCAAACCCACTTCTCACAAAACCCCGTGCACTTTAAAATCATGTGCGGTTTACTTCTTCTTTATTTTCTTTTTTTCTTTTTTTTACTTTTTTTTTTCTTTTTTTCTTTTTCTTTTACTTTTACTTTTTCTTATATGTTTAGGACAAGGTCCTATTTTTAGGGAACCCCTAATCTTATGGTTAAAAACCAAGGGAAATCCAAACACTGGGAAACAAGCACGAGGCTCTGATACCAAATGGAGTGAATGTATCCGTTTCACAACAATTACCCAAACGATAAGTAAGAATAATCCATATTGGAAAATATAAAATGAATAATATATGAGAGATGGTTTACATTTACAATGGTCGGACTTATATAAGTTCATTCATGACTTTCCAACGTAAAGTCGTGACTCTTTGATAATTATTAGTTATCTATTAATAATAATAATATTATTATTACTATTAATGTTAATGTTAATCTATATTATTAATGTGTTTATATATATTTTTTATATAACGTTGCCTCTCTCTTAGAAAGGTTTTGTCCTCAAAGCCTTGCAATGTTGTTGCATCGTTCCTTGTGACGTCGTAGCTGACGAAACATGTCGATATGAACTTCTAAGTGTAAAGCATAACTTCTGATATCTTGACAGATCAATCCATCCAAAATTGATTTGTTGCTAACTGTTGGGATTACCTACTAATCTGTCGTCGGGAGCTCTGAGCACATTAGTACCATTATCTTTCGACAACTCCCACTTTTTAGGATACTGGTTTATATGGTTGGGGTGTCGATAGGGAGTTATTGTTATTTGTTTTTTTACCATATTGATTTCTTTCTGAACTGTGACGAGGACTAAATTTGTATTTGCTTCTTTTTTCTCAACGTGGATTTTTGAGTCCATGGGCTTTGATGTCCTCTTTTGAATTTGCTCCAACTTATTGTATAACAAGTCTTTTTTCTTTTTTAATATTTTGGGTCATTTCTTCTTGTGCTTTCATATCATCTTTAAGCTTCTGAAATTGATCCATTAGATCTTGTTTGTGCTTCTTGAGGTGACTATTTTCGTCAATGTTTTCTAACAATTTCTTCTAAAAATATCTATCCTCCTCTTCTAGCTTTTGATTCTATTGTGCTTTATTCTTCATTTTTTTAATTTGAAGAAGCAATTTCTAATTATGATCTCTTAAATGGGAGATCTCTTCTTCTTTTTCCATAACATTATTTTCAACTTCTTTCTACTTCTTTTGTTCTGACTTCTGATTTCCCTGTGAAATCATCTTTTATATATCCTTGCAGTCTTCATATGTTGGAGCTTCTACATCGAACTTCATTATAATATCTTCAAATTTGATTATCTTCTGCTTATAGGAAAATGCCAGAAACTTCCTTTCAGCATTTAAGATGAAGGTCCCCAATGTTTTAATCCAAGTTAACCTTAAAACTATGTCACCATCAAAGCTCCATAAGGAACTAACGATGAATTGAGATATGATCATATAATCTCCAACATTTAATTCTAATCCACTTATTTGAAATTGCTTCCTCTTCCAAAGGTCTAGCCTTTCACCTATATTTGATTCGGGAATCACTAAATGGTTAGCAATTTCAGCACTAATATAATTATTTCTTTCACTAGGGGCAATAGAAATGGTGACATCCTTCCCTGCAAGTGTCCCTTTAACTCTAAATAGTATTGAGACATTCATCAATGAGGTGCTAGGAAACCTTCCCTTCTTTTCAACACTAAACCCATCTTCTTGAGTTTTCTTTGAAATTTATTTAATATCTCATTTTTTTATAATAAACAATATTCAATATGATTCTTCTTCTAATATTATTTTCTCCTTAATATATGTAAAATGGTTTAGATTGAGTGGTTGGGAGGAATGATTGTTACCTTCCCCACCTAGGTTCAAATCTCACTTTTTGTTTGTTGTTGGATAATAAAACCAAACCCACTTATTAAGAAACCATGTGTCGTTTCACTTTTTTTTTTTACTTTTCTTTTTTCTTGTCCTATTTTTCAACAAACCGTATCCGGTTGGACTATTAATAGTCGAATCCCACTTTCATATTAACTGGTAAATAAAAAAATATATTAGATGATGATGATAAATTTACAATACGCTCGCCTTTATAGGGCTTGAGCAATCATAACGAAGGGTTACGACCTTTCACTAGTAACCTAATAATCTATTATTTTATAAATAATAATATGAATAAAATAAACATCAACACACACACACACACACACACACACACACACACATATAATAATAACAACAAACAAGAATAATATAATAATATAATTAATTAGTGAAGTGGTGTAACACTCTATGAAGAGTTGCATTAGACACCCTTTAAACAATTATAAATATGGGAAAATCTATCTTGTAAAAGACCATATCTATTTTATCAACTTTTATATATATTCATGGATTATTTGTATTTTCGAAAGTGGAAGTTCGAGAAGTTCCAGTAAACAGATTCTTATGGTTACAGTGGTATCAGAGCCTCGTGCTTGTTTCCAGCCTTTGGCTTTCCCTTGGTTTTTAACCATAAGATTAGGGGTTCCCTAAAAATAGGACCTTGTCCTAAACAGATAAGAAAAAGTAAAAGAAAAAGAAAAAAAACAAGAAAAAAAAGAAAGAAGAAGTAAAACCGCACATGGTTTTAAAGTGCACGTAGTTTTGTGAGAAGTGGGTTTGGTTTTATTCCCTAAAAACAAACCAAAAGTGAGATTTGAACTTGGGTGGGGAAGATAACAATCATTCCTCCCAACCAACCATTCTACACCATTTTACAAAAATTAAGGGGAAATTAAATTAGAAGAGTATCAAAACAAATAATTTTTACAAGAAGAATCATATTGAACATTGTTATTAAAAAAAAAAAAAAAAAAAAATTCAAAGAGGATTCTTTCCAAAATGCAGAAACACCACACCACACCAGACGTATGGGCTAGGGGAGAGTAAACTTATGCATTGTATTAAAGCCAAGTGGAAAAAAATAAATAAAATTTTTTATCCACAACCTGTACCACCTCCTACAGCTATTCCTGTAGCTTACCAATGCTCCTTTGTGTACTCTAACACTCTTACTTTCTCTACAACAATCATTTATATATAAACATTCTTCATATCAACAATTCACTCTTTCTTCATTATGCCCAAATAATCATTATAACTTTATCATTAGGCCTATCAAACACAAAGGATTCCATTCAACTTCCTAGCCTTTCTCTGATTTTTTTTTTCTCTCACCTTTCTAAGCTATAGGATCACTTTAATTCAATTAATGGAAACTCTACATCATATCTCTATCTCAACCCTGGCCTTTGTTCATATTTGGAATTGTGCACATACTTCTCAAATGATCATCTCAAGCTCAGATCTCTAGTCACCAACACTCTTTTTCTTAGCATTGAATGTGCATCTCTGTGTTGTTCTCTTCTGATGTTAACCAAGTTTGTGTTCTCAAAGGGAATATGCTCTACTATTTAGACTCAAGTTATTTATGGTCTCAAAGGTGGAGTGACCGTCCCCTGATGTCCATCATTTCCACATTTCTATCTTGTCATGAGCTCAGACAACAAGGAATACCCTAAGATTTCAATCTTCAACAACGTCAAAGGAGTACCAGGACCGATATTTGACTTGATTATTAGTGATCTCTGTGTACATTCTCATTCACGTCCGTGTCATAACAACAATTGCAAAGACAAATAGCCATTACACAATTCTAATACAAGCAACTACCTACAAAACACTTCATTCACCCATTGCAATTTTCACCATTCAATGAACCCCACGAATCTCTTAAAAAATGCATTTTCTCGGAAAACCTCTTGCTACTCCCCTAATTGACCCCATTATCGACACCTTTGTGTTGGCTTACACTGTTTTCTCTGCAACTGACCCCAACCGCAGTGCTCGGGACTCCCATGTTCATGTATGTTTATATATACATATGCATATACTTATTTGTTTTTGTACTTGCATAGGGCCAAGAGTTTTACTAGA
Source organism: Larix kaempferi (assembly GCA_027924585.1). Taxonomy (NCBI): domain Eukaryota; kingdom Viridiplantae; phylum Streptophyta; class Pinopsida; order Pinales; family Pinaceae; genus Larix; species Larix kaempferi. The sequence goes on along the minus strand of BSBM01000876.1, from coordinate 1,298,521 downwards.
ACTACTTTCGTTGTGTTGGACTTGGATCCATTTCCTATTGGGTTTGTTGTTTTCATGGTGCACTTGGCCACCATTCCCATCACTGGTACTGGCATCAACCTTGGTCATGGTGCACAAACAATCCTGGAATGACCATGTACGTATTTATATCATTTTGTTTTCCTTGTTCGGGTGTTCTAATAGTTTCTTGTTGGTGTATTCGGTAGCTCGGGGTTTGATTTATATATAGCTTGAAACTACAAAAGTGTAGCATAAAATCAGGTCCATGGTTTCGTTTTAATGGATGCAATGCGTTAGACTCTATATACATGAACTATTTTGTAAGTTACAAGTGTCTTTAAAAATATAAGAGGAAATCCTATAATCCTTTTTTTTAGTGCTTCTAATTTGTTAAAATTTGCTAAGCTCCTTTTGATTTAAACTAGCTGAACTGCTTCGATATTAACATTAGGATAAAATAGCATAATTACTATTTGTTAAAGCTGATACACTAGCTTCATGAGTATAACTATTGTATGTGCAGTGGATTTTTTGGGTAGGTCCTTTTGTTAAAGTTGCATTAGTTAATGCCTACCACCAGTACATTCTGAGAGCAGCTACCATCAAGGCCTTGGGATCATACCGAAGCAATGCCAATTTGTAACTGGTTGTAGGTAGGAGTTGTCTGTAATTGTTATGGGATATTATGTTTAGCATTGAATAAGACCAAGTGGCAACTCAGTGACAACTGATTTGTGGAAAGTAGCTTCTTCTATCAGAGCCTTGATTAGGGGTTATATTGTTGACTATTAAGAGTCAGAGAGATTGAGGAAATATGGATTAATCCACTACTGTTGCAATAGCAGTAAGAATGCTTGTAATTTATGTAGAAATTGTGCATGAATGAACTGAGAAACATGCAAAAGACAAGATACAATGTTAGGGACATATTCAACAGACTTGATCTTACAACATAAAACTATGATAAAAAATAAATCTCTGCTCTATAATTTTATAAGTTTGTACCATGTATTTTTGTTGTGGGGCCATCTCTTGTTTCTTGCACCACAAATTGTAATAGAGAAAAGGTTAAAAACATACATTTTAATTACTTCTTATTCTTGATAACTATTTTATTTATAAGAAGAAATTAAGATAAAAAAGATAAAATAAAATACAATTCCTGAAAAACTATAAATCCTATAATACAATATTTACATCCACTTCATCAATATTATGAGTTCTCAATTCTTATTCGTTTTGTCCTAAACATGAATTCATATGTTATTTATTTTGTTTTTTGTCTTTTCTCAATATGCAGAAGCATAGTATGTTATGTAATCGAAAAATAAAAGCATAGTATGTTATGTAATCGAGAAGTAAAAGCCCCATTTTCTGGAGAAGACAATACAACAACACTTGTAAATGTACATGAAACTCTGTAACTGCAGTTTATCTTAATACAAAATTCTCCATGGGGATGTCAGTGTTTGAACATGCTTTCTATTTATCTCAGTTCCATTTGTCATATATCTATTGTGTTCTGTTCACTTTTTCCAATGTAAAACTAAAACTATTCCATACATTTATTGTTTATTTTATGAACTAACAAGAACATACTATTTTTTTTATCTCTTCCTCCTTGAGGCATTTCAATTCGTAACGATAAATAATGGGTTTTTTTCAAGCACATTATTGTTGTTATTGGTGTCTAATATATTTAATTGGAAATATGCAGGATTGGTTTTGGCATTCTCTACTATTCATTGAAAGAAATACCTTCCTAGCCTAGCTCAAATATAAGTTATTGTCTTGAAAAGCATTGAACCTAAGGACGCTATGCCTGCACTTTGCCTTTTCCTTCAAAAGACGATCTCATCACTGAAAGCATGAGATTGGCTTCATAACACTTGATTGGGGGCCAATTTCCTGTGAAAACCATATAACTTGTAAATTCTAGGAGTAGTCTATCCTTTATCAAAACTATAGTAAAGCTTTTCTATTTTTTTATGTACATATTTGTCATTAGTCAACTAACTGAAAAATTAGTTAGTTTCGTTATGGGTTTTGAAAAATACATTTGAAATTCCTCATTATAAGGAGGACGTCCTTTTTTAGAACGTTCTTCAAATATGCACGCTCTATTATGCCCTCCATGTTCTTGCAATATCTATTATTCTTGTGTCGTAAAATTGATGCCACTTACTTAATATATTAACTTAGTACTTCCATTTTCTTTATATTATCAAATATCAACGTATAATTACACCTTTTTGAGGGCAATAGCTAGTTTTATTTTAGTCACCATAATAACTTTATTTTAACAAATAAAGTTCATAAAGACACCATGCATACTTCCTTGAATCGTTTGGCGAGGACGAAAACCACGTTATGGAACAATTAACTTGGTGCACGTAAAGTCTGGCACATAACTTGGTGCTACAGTTTTTTTTATGCGTGGCTATGTTGCGGTCCTTAACAATCGTGCGAGTGTTGATCTTTTAAAAGATCAATAGATGTCACTTTGTCAATAAACTTCCTAAAGCGTTTATGCTCCAGAGAGTAAATCAACAAAATATATATATATATATATCCCGGTTGGGCAAGTAATTGAAAGTCTTCTTTAATTTTAACTTTAGTTGTGAAACTAAGAGAAGCTTAAGTCAATTAAAAATGATCTGACGTCGATTCCAATTCAATTTTAAAATGACTTTTTATTTATTTATTTTGGAAATGTGTTTGGGTCAACCAACTTCCTTCTCTATATCTAGTAAGTTAATTTTAACGTTAGTTGTGAAACTAAGAGAAGCCTAAGTCAATTAAAAATGATCTCAAGTGGATTCCAATTCAATTTTAAAATGATTTTTTACTTATTTATTTTGGAGATGTTTCTGGTAAACCAATTTCATTTATATATTTAGTAATTAAGTTTTGAGTAATATTCTTTTTCAATAAAAAAATATTTTTTAATATAATCTTTAATTTCATTTATATATCTAGTGATTAAGTTTTGAGTAATATTTTTTTCAATAATTTTTTTTTTAATATAATCTTTATATAGATTGTATCAAACCAATACCATTGTGAACTTTGTAATAATATACGAAAAAGTATAAAATATGAAATAAATATTACAAATTTTATTTATTAAAAAATAATAAATAATCATGTAAAATAGTTTGTACAAAATCATATATGAAAATGTACAATGAAATCACTCACCACCTCTCTAGTGAATACATTATTTTGCGAGATCACTTAAATAAATGTATCCGTACAATCATTTCACTTGGATCCATGTTGACTGGTTATCTCGAGTGAATTCTATTTTCAGATAACCATTCAAACATAGATTGTTATAAGCAAATAGCACATTTAATTGATTGTTATAAGCAAATATCACATTTAATATAATGAACAAAAGTGACATTAGTTTAAAAGCATTTTCATAATTTCAGCGAGCTTTCTTTGAAATGATATTAAATTTTTATTGAACATTATCAATGTTTTATTTTTTTTCAAAGGTGGTAAAGTAGTTTTACTTAAAAAATATTTTTTTTTTTTTTTTTATTTCAATTAACTTTGTTTAAAATATATTAAATTTTCATTAAAATATATATATTTATGTTTTTAAATTTTAGATGGTTAATTTAAACAATTTTTAGTTAATTAAAAATAGTTTTAAATCTTAATCTACAATATTCATTATTAATATAAAAACTATATTAAAATCTTAACTTCCAAATTTATAACCCACTCAACAAATAAAATGTATTGATGATTATTATTATAATTGATTAGTCTAAAGGTGATTATAAACAACTAAACAACATTTGATAAATAAATGGATAAATACATTTATTTAAGAAATAATTATTTCAAATACTTTTCTTTTTAATTTTATTTACTTTTTCCCACTTATATTATTTATTCTAAATATCTTAATTTATTCATAAATATAAGGCTTCAAAACTTAATATATTATTATAAACAAATATCACATTTTAAAAACTATTATAATCTTATAATGTTTTAAAATATTATAATTTACCACAATATAAAATGAATATTAATATTTGTTAGGGCTATAATTTTCATAGTGTATTATGCTATAATGTATTATAATTCACTCCGGGTTAAATGGTACAGGGTTGTTATCATATCTTAAATAAAGAATATATATATATATATATAGATATCTATATATAAATAAAAGGTTGGATTTTAGTTTATACATTATTGATATATGTGTTTTTTTATGTTATTGGTTTATTGTGGGGTAGTTGTGTATATATTTTTTTTTTGGAGTTGAGGAGGTTAATTAGAACTAGATTAATTTTTTTATGATGTATTCTGTAGATGACCTTGTTTACTAATAAAGGTTGTCTATTATTTACTATGATATTTTTTTATTTCTTTTGATATATGTTATAGTTAGTTTCAACCCTTCGAGGGAGATCACGGATGTATGTATGCACATGTGTGGCTATATGTTTCCAAGAGGAACCACATATTGCTCCTTTGTAGAATAGTGGGTGGTTTTAGTATGTTTATGTTTGGCATTGAGAATGATTGCATCCTTAAAGTTGTGTAATATCCATTTGCAATAATTTATTGGCCTCTTATTTACTACATGCAAAACACAAAACGAGAGGTAATATTATCATGATGTTTTGATTATTCTAGATCGAGAGTTTTTTTACATATTTAATACACTTATTATTGATTATAATAATTGTACGTAATTGTTTATACTATTTTGGATATATTATCTTGTATGATGGTGAAGGACCTCCTCCCTAGCTTGATGTGGAGATGGTTGATATTGACGAGATGATTTCAAAGTAGAGATATTGCATTTGCAAGATTTGACATGTTCTTTGATCTTGTTACTAGGTCATAGATCAATATAAGATCATTATATAATTTTTCATCTATTTTTGTACTTTATCGAAGGAAAAATTGGAGCTATTCACTTGTACGGCTCATTTTGTGGCAAGGTCACACAATGGTGATTTGGAGTTCAAAACATTCCTAAAGTTATTTACTTTGATGAAATGATCCAAAATGGATCATTATATAATTTGTCATAAATTTCGGTGTTTTCTCAATGGAAAAATTGGAGCTATCGAATTATAGTGCTCATTTTATAGGCAAGTCCTCCTTTGGTGATTTCAGGTCCAAAACATTTCAAAGGCCACTTGAGGCATTAAAAGGTCATCTTTTGGGAGAAATATTTGTGACCTTAGCTCCTATCCTCTCCAGGGTGTTATAGACATCAAGAGATTTCCAACGGTGTGAAAATCACCTCAATCAAAATTTGTATGTGGAAGTTATGCATCACATAGGCTTGACCTATACTGTAATATCCCCATTTTGACCCTTAGGAGATATTGGCTTTTATGTAAACATTGTGCATATGTGATGTATAATTCCTAGCGTGGAGCTTAAGGCCAAGGCCTCGCTAGTGAATGCTCAGCTTTGAGAGGCAAGTATTTGACATGGTGTGATCCATGTGCTATTAAGCCATGCAAATTGTAAAATGATGTAAATATCATGTAATAAAAATACTAAGGGTTGGTTATAGATGCAACTAAATGAGGGGGAACTATGTATCTACTAGGGAGAGGTGAGGGGGTTGTGGGATTGAACCCTAGGATTCCATATGTCATCTTCAGAATCCCTTTGACTGTCCTAGTTTTCATTTAATTCTGTTGTAAGGAAGTGGGTGAGAAAATCAGTCCATGAGAATTGATGGAGTATAAGCATCCCTGAAATCCGAAAGGCAAGGTATGGGCTCGAGTTGCTTGTCCCATAAGTCACTCCACCTCATGGGAGGACGTTTTCACTCATCCCCATTCCATGGGAATCATTCAAGCTTCAATTGGTAGGGGAGACGCAGACTGAGTAGGGAGATAGAACCAGAAGTCGCGATTTGGGAAAAGCCACGATTTGCAGAGCCAAGATCGCTTAGAAATCGACGTGGGAAGGGAAATATGTTGGGGTATCCATAGACTTGAAACTTAGTGTGATTTGGAGAGTGTTGGATTCCCAGGAACCCATAGAGAAACCCAAATCTGCTAACTCAAAATATCAAACGTAGGACAGAGCCTTTTGAGCGTAACCCTGAGGAGATCCAAGCATGGATGACAGTGCGGAAGAGAGAGTAGAGGTTGGAACCATTTGATAAACCTAGTGAAGACGATTTGAGTGGGTTGAATATGTTTGTAGCTCTATGGTTAAGATCCTTGGCGTAGCTTCCTCCTCCCTTGTCTCTTGGCATTCTTGACAAACCCAACTATGTGTTGGATTAACATAATTGTTGGTGTGAAACCAAGGTTGTGAGTACACCTGAGTAGTTCCTCCTTAGTGGATACATAGCCCCAGCTTGGGGGTGGTCTCTAAGTGCTAAAATAATACAGGCTAGACAGAGACCTATGGTTGGGTTGGAACGTTGCAGTCCATAGCCAGTTTGCTTGGTGACTTCATCTTAAGGATAAGTGTTTCCTGTTGCCTCTGATTTTTCCATTTCTATATACAAGAATGATTGTTTGTTATGTCAGAATGCATGGATTGATCTAGCTAAGTGATGGAGCTGAATACTTTTATTTATGTTGTTATTTTTCCTATGATGAAAGCTTGTAAATGTATTCTGAGTGTGTGTTAATAAGGTTTAATGCAGTTTTGTTTTGACTCCATGTGTTTTATTAATATGTAAATATGTTAATTGATGAATAGGGATAGGTTTTGTTGAGGCTCTGAAGGTGCAGAAGGATCAGTCATGGATTTTGGGAATAAAGAGACACCCCCCTTGTGGTGATCCTGCTTCCCCTATGGATGAGATGAAGGGAAGGGACCATGACAGAGTGCTATAAGAGCCTTGTAGAGTGGTGAAGAGGCCTTGATGAAGCTCGGGGCCACCATTTTGGTTGGAATACGGACATAATTAGAGTCACTGGATGTGGTAGAGGATCATGCAGTTGCATAGGGCTCATTGAGAGCTTTGCAACGGTATCGAATTTGCACAAAATGGACTCGGGATTAAGAATTTACTAGCCTTAGAAGTTGGTGGTCACAGGGGTATGGCCAGCTTCCAACTTTCCGATTCTGTAGTGCGGAATGCGAAAGTCAGGGGTGCATTTTATTCAAAGACCGGGTATTTTGGCTTTACGACCTCCCAACTCCCGCACTGCGGAATGCGGAAGTCGGGAGCGCATTTTCTCGACGTAGTGTGTTTGGTGCTCTGACTTCTAACTCCCGCATCATGGCTGTGGAGTGCGGAAGTTTGAGGCATAAATCGTCAAAATGTTGTGTTTGGTGCTCCGAATTTCTAACTCCTGCATCGTGGATGTGGAGTGCGGAAGTTAGAGGCGTAAATCTTCAAAGTTGGAGAATTAGTGTTTCAACTTTCCGACTCCCACATCATGAATTATGGAATCCTGAAGCATAAATATTCGAGGTTGGATATTTGGAATTCCGAATTTCCGAATCCCGCATTGCGGAGTGCAGACTATGGAAGTCGGAGAGGTGTTTCTTTGACGATGTGTAAATTGATGTTCTGAATTTCTGACTCCTGCATCACGTAGTGTGGACTACAGAAGTCGAAGAGGTGTTTCTTTGGCACTGTGTATTTGGTGTTCTAACTTTCTGAGTCCTACATCGCGGATTGCAGAACTGCCGAAGTCGGAGAGGATTTTTGTCGACATTGTGAAAATGGTGTTTTGCCTCCCAACTTTCGACCCGCGGATCATGGAATGCAGAATTGTAGACCAAAGATATTGTGGCTATGAAAAAGGTGAATAGTTGTAGATAGTTTAAATATAGAAAAATTAGTAGGTTGTTCCCCCATCACTCTAAAGGGAAACAAGGGGATCGGGGATGTGAAAGAATGGTATCAGAGCCCAAGGTTGCAGCACTGGGGCTGCTTGGGCCAAAGTATGAGTTAGAGGTGGGTAACCAAAATCTGAATGAGGCGTAAGGGCATATAGTGTGCCTTGAAGGACTCCATATGGAGTTGGAATTGAATAGATTGCAATGTTGATAAAGAGGGAAATTTCTCACATTAAACTATTTTTGTTTATAGCATTAGAATTGCATGCCTAGAAAGTAGCAAGTATAAAGTTTATACATATGTGTATGTATTGAATTGTTGCTTGGTGAGGAAATCATAGCTAATGATTCCTTGTGTGCTTGCTAGAGGCCATGAAATTAGGTCAACTATGATGTGGAACAGAAATTCCATGTTATTATGAGGGAATGGAAAGGGAGAATTCCTCAACTCTTCTCTTGCTGATATAATTATATTCTTTGAGTTATATATATATGAAATTATGGCATAGGAATGTTGAAAATGCAAGAGATTAGATAGTTGAAATTTGTATGCATGGTAGGCATATCAAGAGATAATGCATACTTCATGTAAACTTATGTGTGCTTGCATATGGTTTTGCATACTGATAAAAGTTGTTAATGAGCATATTGCATTTCAATTTGAATGCACACCTAGCAAGGATGCATACCCACTAAAGGGATTGCGAGAAAAGCTTATGCTACATGCCTATGATTCTTGCAATGTTGCACAAAGACATGGAGAAAATATTTTTGAGATTCCTTGCTTAAACTTTGCTTTGATAAATGACGAAAGTGTTGTTTTTGGTGGTTCTTCATTTTACCAAGATGATATCCTAGATACCATGGTCAACATAATATATCCAAGTTTGTTGGAAACCACAACAAAGGGACCAGAATAATAGAAGTATGGTTGAATATGTTAATGATGATATTGCATATGACTAGCATCCTTGTGAAGAAAGGATGGAACACAAATCCATGATCAAGAGGATGGTGGTAGGAATGTGTATTCCTTAGTAGGAATCCAACTGATCAGGTAACATCAGATATGTTGATGGCATCCATGTAGGTAAGGGTTTATTTATGCTAATTGCACAAATGTTGAAAGAGGATGGGTAAGGATCCCTTTAAACATGTTGTAATCATCATAAAATGGTATGCATGTAATAGTGAACGCATTTATGTGAATGACATCCCACAGGGTATGGTGAGGTATGTGGTAGTAAAGGAAATGGACATTATACCATGTGACTATTTAAAGTGTTGAATGCATCCATAAGAAATAAGAGCATGCCATGTGTGAAACCATGAGGATGTTAGGTTTTGAAGCCTACAGTTCTCAACAAGTATCCCATGAACTCCCTATTGGTGTTAATTTGGAATGAAATCTCTTTGCCAACAACCAAGGAGTGAGAAAACTCATGATGTGTTGTTCGGGTGAAGAAGGAAGATGCCAAATAGTGAACCAAGTGATTGGGGAGATGGCTGGGTATGGTGTTGAAACATTGACTAGGATGTCCAACTTACCATTGTAAGAAACTTGTGTAGGAACGAGTGTTTAGATCAATGTTGTAGTGCATTGGGTAGATTATGTAAGTGTTGCGAGGGTGCATGGATATGTGTGGGTGCACATGTTGAAGTGCATTGTGTGAATGCATGGTTGTGATATATATGTTTCCTTGCAATTAGATAATAGATGAAATGGTAGAATTATTGAAAATTCTAAGATAATTTCATGAGATGCTACGGGAAAAGAATTGCATGAATAAGGTAGTTGTGTTTGATGGGATATCGGAGTGCTCTATTGGGAGGATAGAGTTGCATGAACGGATATGATTGCGTAATCATAAGTATTGGAAATTTTGTTTAGTTGCATATATAATGTGCCCATATCATGCAATCTTATTGTGATAATGATGCATATAAGGAAAATGTATTTAATTGCATTTGAAATAATAACAACTGATAGTGTTTGAATTATTGAGTACTATAATTATGAGATCACTTCAGTGACTGTTGTAACAATGAAATGATTATATTCATGAATGCTCACCAAGTGTTTGGATGATTGAAATTTCCGATTACAGGTAGAAATGTCTTACAGGTGGAAATGTGGGTAAGTCCATGATAAAGACTGGAATCTACCATGTACAAGATCCATATATTGTCAGGATGATCTCATGGTTGTCAAATCTGATTTTGTATAAAACATATTTGAAAATTTCTAATTTAATTTTATGAGAATGATCTCATGGTTACAAATCTAAATTTTGTAGGAAAACAGGTTTGTAAATTTCAGATTTGCAAGTTTGAAATTTTGCTAATGATTGTTAATGACTGTTTGGCTAATGTAGAATTGTGTCAAGAGGACATGTTGAAGGTGGATGTCTATGCAATGGGAGTAAGCCTAAACCATAATGGACAAAGTGATACCACTTACAAGAGCCAAACAATATGATGATGGCCTCATGGTTGAATAAACCAAAATTATGTAGTGAACAAAATTGTAAATTCATATTTGGGCTTGATTATTAATATTGATGACTATTTGGATATTTGAGAAGTGTGTCAGGAGGACACATTGCAAGGAGAGAAAATACATATGCAAACCGATAAGTGTTTTCTAACCCTAGCTGAGAATAGGCATGTCTAATTATTAGAATTAAGATACAGAGGATGTTTTTATTTTTAGATTGCTTGAGTGTGGTTAGGGCATACATGACTCACATCGGAAAGGGGTGCACACCTTTTGGGTGCTGTGTTGTGTTATGGTTATCAACATTGAGTACACGCTAAAGGAATGGACGCATTCCTGGTGTTTCAATATTAGAGAGTGAATTTGTATGAAGTATGTTACAATTTTATATCAGCAATACTGACAAGCTTAGCTACCCATCTTGTGTTGTCAAGTATTACACATGCAATTGGTGATGTGTGCTAAGAATCAAAGAGAGGTGGGTGCTGAAACTAGATGGAACACATGGAAATGCCTATGGCTCCGTAGTAGAGCCCTTGACTTGGAAATGGTTATGGTGTTGTTTCCTTCCATTGGCCTGTTGACCCAAACAAAAGTGTTGGCTTGGAAATGGAGAGGGAAAACTAGGTATGGGACTGGTTTGGAACCATAAATGCTTGGTAAATCCAATCGGTGCAGTAGTTGGGAATTTAATTTTGTGGAGAAGCCTGGGTGATAGCCAAACATTCCTTAAATGCTTGTTAAACCCACTCGGTGTACTGGCTTAGCATATTCGTTAATGGGATGCCTGATAAACCCAGTTGGTGTACTAGGTTGGCATTTCCTATTTGAATGTTGTGGAGCAGCCTGCGTGCTGGCCAAAAATTCGTTATTGTATCCACATGATATCCAAGGCTTGTAAAGAAAAGAAGGAACCTGTGGAATAACGTGAAGGCATCCAATACATATAAGTATATGGTTATCGTGCAACTTCTTGCTTATTTAATGTGAATATACGTGTGTATATGATTCGACTATGGTTTTTAAACTCTTGTTTAGAGATAGACCCTATGAAAATGAACTTGACATGTGAATTGACTCAATGTTTGAGTGTAGGTTCTATGGGAATCAAGAACCTGTAAGGCATCCTAAGGATGCATGTGGACATGTGACTGTCCTAGAAAGATCAATATGAGTATCAATGGAAATGGTGCTAGTGGACTGGTGTGGGTCCTAGCAGCCAAAGGTTCTGTCGTAAATAATGGGGAAGGGTTACCTGGTTGAGAAGCCTTAGACAGACCTTAGACACCAAGTGTCCTCACCAAAACTAGGAAAAGGAGAGTTAAGCATTCACATTGGAAGTGAAAGAGACCAAGGAGCATGGAACCACAGTTGTGGTGGGACTCCAGATTGGAACAAGTCTAAGAGGGGAAAAATCTTACTCTTATCTTTCATTTTTTATTGATGCATTTTAGAAATAGAAAATTGTTGAATGCATGTCATGGATGAAAGTTGAAATAAATGGTGAATGGTGAATTAGTTAATTCCATCTTGAAGGATGAACATGAATGAGTTCATTTGTATGTTTGACATGCATGAAATGTGTGGAAGTCTCATGGATAAAGCATGAAATTTCCATGTCTCTTGGGAAAGTCATTGACCGATATTAATGCTTATGTTATGCCTAGCCTAACAAGATTTGTAATATGAATTTCACAGGTGGGAATTAAATCAATTGGTTGTAGTTGTTACACGACAAGTGTTGCTAGTAAGAAAAGTGTGGACAATTGTGCACATTGACCATGGAAGCAGACCAAAATCTATTGGACTTGGCTGAAAATATTCTTCAAACAATTTCCAAGACCCAAGAAAATCTTGGGAAATGCTCAAGCTACAAAAGCAACATAAAGAGATGAACCACAAGGTTTTGCAAGACTTTATTTGTCTGCAAAAGGAGGTAAAGAGCATTCTGGAAGCTATCAGCAGTGGAAAGGATAGCATGTCAATGAAGAGGTAGTCACCCAATCATCCCATTAATAAACTCTCAAGGCTGGAAGACTCAAGGAAAATGGAGCGGGTAAATAAAAAGCATCCACTGAAATGTTGGGAATGTGGAGGAAATCGTTGCCTTTGTAACTACCAAACAAAGGACAGAAAGAAGAATTGTAGCCATAAAGTTTCCATACTCGTGGATCGGTTGGAAGGTAAGGAAAAGGAAGGGATTGTTGTGGAGATGGAAGGTCAATGCCAACAAGAGAAGCCTGTAGAGACCAAGGACTTGGTCCTGGAAGCTCAAAGTAAAAGATGAAATGCAGGATAGACCTACCACATTTTGTGAATTTTGGACATGTGTAAATTGTGTATGTATTCCTAAGTATTGGAACACTGAGGACGGTATTATTCTAAGGGGGAGGGAAATGTAATATCCCCATTTTGACCCTTAGGACATATTCGATTTTATGTAAACATTGTGCATATGTGATGTATAAGTCCTAGCGTGGAGCTCAAGGCCAAGGCCCTGCTAGTGAATGCTCAGCTTTGAGAGGCAAGTATTTGACATTGTGTGATCCTTGTGTTATTAAGCCATGGAAATTGTAAGATGATGTAAATATCATGTAATAAAATACTAAGGGGCTAGCTATGGATGAAACTAAATGAGGGGGAACTATGTATCCATTAGGGAGAGGTGAGGGGGTTGTGGAATTGAATCCTAGGATTCCATATGTCATATTGAGAACCCCTTTGACTATCCTAGTTGTCATTTAACTATGTTGTAAGGAAGTGGGTGAGAAAATAAGTCCATGAGAGTTGATGGAGTATGGTAAGCCCTAGAATCCGTAAGGGAGGGTATGGGCTCGGGTTGCTTGTCCGATAAGTCACTCCACCTCATGGGAGGGTGTTTTTTATCATCTCCATGCCATGGGAATCATTCTAGCTTCAGTTGGTAGGGGAGACGCATAACCAACAGGGAGATAGAACCAAAAGTATCGATTTGGGGAAAACCACGATTTGTAGAGCCAAGATCACTTAGAAATAGGAGTGGGAAGGGAAATCCATTGGGGATATATAGAACCAAACCTTAGTTCTATTTGGAGAGTGTTGGATGCCCAGGAACCCATAGAGAAACCCATATATGATTGCCCAAAACCGAAGACGTTGGACAGAGCCTTTCAGCCGTAACCCTGGGGAGATCCAAGCGAGGATGATAGTGCAAAAGAGAGAGTGGAGGTTGGAACCACTTGATAAACTCAGTGAATACTATTTAAGTGATTTGGATATGTTTGTAGCTCTATGGTTGAGCTTACTGGATTAGATTCCTCCTCCCTTGTCTCTTGCCATGCTTGAAAAACCCAATTGTGTGTTGTCTTAGCATAATTGTTGGTGTGAAACCAAGGCTGTGAGTAAACCTGAGTAGTTCCTCCTTAGTGGATACATATCCCCAACTCAGGGGTGGTCTCAAAGTGCTCAAATACTGCAAGTTGGGAAGAGACCTATGGTTTGGTTGGAATGTAAGAGTCCACATCCAATTTGCTTAGTGACTTCATCTTAAAGATAAGTGTTTCATGTTGCCTTTGATTATGCCATTTCTATATAGATGAATGATTTTTTGTTATGTCAGAATGTATGGATTGATCCAACTGAGTGATGGAGCTGATTACTTATATTTATGTTGTTATTTTGCCTATGATGAAAGTTGGTAAATGTATTCTAAGTGTGTGTTAATAAGGTTTAATGCAGTTGTGTTTTGCCTCCATGTGTTTTATTAATATGTAAATTTGTTCATTGATGAGTATGGATAGGATTTGTTGAGGCATTGAAGGTGTAGAAGGATTAGTCATGGATTTGGGGAAGAAATAGAAACCCCCCCTGTGGTGTTCCTGATTCCCCTGTGGATCAGATGAAGGGAAGGGACCATGAAAGAGTAGTATAAGATCCTTGCAGAGTGGTGAAGAGGCCTTGATGAAGCTTGGGTCCACTTTTTGGGTTGGAAGAAGGATAGGATCAGAGTCATCGGATGCAGAAAAGGATCATGTAGTTTCATAGGGCTCGCCGAGAGATTTCTAACGGTACTGAATTTTCCCAAAATGGGATCAGGCTAAAGAAGTTATTAGCCTTGGAAGTTGGTGGTCACAAGGGTATGGCCAACTTCCAACTTTCTGAATCGTCAGTGCTGAATACGGAAGTCGAGGGCACATTTTATTCAAACGCTGGGTGTTTTGGCATTCTGACCTCCCGACTCCCGCAGTGCGGAATGCGGAAGTCGGGGGTGCATTTTCTCGACAGAGTTTGTTTTATGCTACGACTTTCGACTCCCGCATCGCAGATGTGGAGTGTGGAAGTTGGAGGCGTAAATCATCGAAATGGTGTGTTTGGTGCTCCAAATTTCCGACTCCCGCATCGCAGATGTGGAGTGTGGAAGTTGGAGGTGTAAATATTTGAAGTTGAAGAATTGGTGTTTCGACTTTCCGACTCCCACATCGCGGACTTCGGATTGTGGAAGTTAGAAGTGTAAATATTTGAGGTTGGATATTTGACGTTCTGACTTTCTGACTCCTGCATCATGGAGTACAGACTGTAGAAGTTAGAGAGGTGTTTCTTCGATGATGTGTAAATTGACGTTCTGATTTTCTGACTCCCGCATCACGGAGTGCAGATTTTGGAAGTCAGAGAGGTCTTTCTACAATGTTGTGTATTTGGCGTTCCAACTTTCTGAGTCCTGCATTGCAGATTGTAGAACTACGGAAGTCGGAGAGGAGTTTCATCGACATTGTGAAATTGGTGTTCCTCCTTCTAATTTTCGACCCACAGATAGCGAATTGCAGAATTACGGAGCAAAGATATTGCAGCTGTGAAAAAGGTGCATAGTTGCGGATAGTTTAAAGAAAAAAAATTAGTAGGTTGTTTCAAGTTTGTTGCCCCATCACTCTAAAGGGCACCGAGGGGATCGGGGATGTGACATATCCTTATGATCACCATGGTAAAAAATCCTAACATTAATTGGGGGTTGAGCATGTAAAAAACCTAACCCTAACCCTAGATGACCATAAGACTATTTTAAACACTCAACCACTATGAAAGGAAGGGGTTCCATTCTCCGTATTGTTTATTATTTCATAGTTGAGCAAACCATCTAGGGGTGGGTTATTGAAGAATAACAGAGGAAGAAAAATATCTTGTAGCAACCATTCAAACCACAATGTCCATGGAAACTCCATAATGAATGCCATTTCTTTAAACTTTCATTTCATAACCGAGAATAAGAGCAAGAGCATATCCCTCACCTTCTAGATGAGTTTTTACTATATCAGGTTTTCCTAAGGTACATATTGTGTTCATTGTGTGGATGACATGCTATTTTCTTAGCTTCTTTCATTTAGTTTTAGTTTATTCAATATTTCATGTGTTAAGATCATAATAATTAAACTTGAAGTCTTAACGTAATGCAATGCATAATAATGGATTTTCAAAATATTGTAAGAATTGTTATGATGATCTTTTATAGCGGAAAATCCACACGAATTTGCATACCATATTTGTATCAAAGTAAAGTTTCTTTAGGGTTTTCGTGGAAAGTTGCATGATCCTTTAACTAGTGTACGAAATAAGTTTCAAAATGCTAGCCATGGAGAATGAGTACAAGAAAATAGAAATCCAAGGAATCAGATAGAGCATAGATTCAAACATCGAAGAACAAGTCACTGACATCTCTTGAAACATATTCATTCTCTTGGTAGGAATATAGAATAATTTTGAACCTTTTGAGGAGTTTTGAATCTCTAACTCAAAAGACGACATATAGGGTAAATCTAGGACATTGAAGAACGAAGAAAGGATCTGAAAAAGGATCTAGAAAAAGAGAGAGCAATTTCTTGTGCCATCACTTCTTCCCAATCTCTCTTTAATGTCCATGTGAAATTAGATATCAAACCCTATCAATGTGCGTTTGATTTTTTAATTTGAATCAATGGTCACAATAGTTAGAAGTTTATTTCAATGTACATTACATAGGAGAAGAAATAATTTTTTTTTTTATTAACATAAGTTTGAGGGCCATGCACAAACATGGTTGGAATGTCGTAGTGAGACACTTAGGATGGGAGGTGAAACTCTAGAAACTAACTAGGTAGTGTCTAAAACCCACATTAGGTTCTAGTTCTTCCATATCGAGTACAAATATGACTAGTGGATCCATCAACATTACTTTTGGTAGAAGCAAGGTGTGTTGACCATAATTTTGGTCAACTGAGATTAGTCGACAAAGATTTTCTGTGAATTGAAATGTTTGGGATAATTAAAAAATCTTCCTTGTTGAGAAGTATTCTTTAAATACTAAGTTTGAGATCCTAGCATAAGTCTCTAAATGGCTTGTCGTCATGTTGGGTTTTTAACCAATTAAGAAGTCTATGAATTTGATGAAATATTCGAATAACCACTAATGGTTGATGATTATTGTTCAAGTTCGTGCAAAATGACATACATGTTGATTGGACTAACCATTGATGGTTGACAGTTATTGTTAAATTTTGTGCACAATGATGTATAGGTTGACATGTTACGTATTTATTCAAAGATCACTTGAAATATATTTAGATTGTCATTCAATTAAATTGATATAGGTTATTTGTCAAGTATTTTAAAATTTTAAAAAAGAAAAAGAAAATTTTGCTTAACACTAGTAGAAAAAGTGAGATAAATGACTAAAAAAACTACTAAAAATTGCATATAAATGACTAAATTTAGTCATGTGATTAATAGTCATTTATTGCTAGTCACTTATAATATGACTAAATACATGACTAAAAATATTTAGTAATTTATTGGTTGTTTTCATTTGTGAGTTTGGTTATATATTTAGTCATTGATTGTTGTTAATTGGTCATTTATTTAGCCATTGATCATTGTTAAGTGGTGATTTGTTTAGTCATTGATTATTGTTAATTCGTCACTTATTTAGTCATCGATTGTTGTTAATTGGTCATTTATTTATTCATTGATTGTGGTTGACTAGTCATTTAGTTAGTCTTTAAGTGTAGTTAACTTCTCATTTATTTTGTCATTGATTTTTGTTAACTGGTCATGTTTATTTATTTTTTAAATGGTGGTTAACCGTTTTTTAGAGGGCTACATCCACCTAGAGAAATTCCAACACCTGCTATTCTGGAGAATCAATGTATGACCAGAATTACAATCATTACACAGTCAAATTTGGCTCCCAAGGAGCAAGTGTCATAAAGCAATATTTGAACCCATGTGGGGAGCATAAAAACATTCATCCCAACCACCCGATCTTTCATTGATTGTTGTTACTGGTCATTTAATTAGTCATTGATTGAACGGAGGAATCAGATCACCAACCTTATACCTATAAGGAAGGTGCTCTTCCATTGAGCTAGCACCCTTAAAGTTATCTCCAAATGACCACAGTAGATATTTTTAAATAATATATGCAACATTTAAAAAATAAAATACTTTAAAAACCAATGCTAATGAAAGAGTTATTCAAGTATATTCCATTTATGTTTATTTCTTATAGAATTGAAAAAATTAAAGTAGCTACTTATAGGAAAGAAAAAAGAGAGAGATCAGTGCCAAAAAAAAAGAAAAAGCTATTAAAATTCAAAGTTCCACACATCAATACTTGCCTTGCTATGTACTATACTGCAAACTATGTAGGACAACTTCTCTAAAATATCATAGTTTTAAACCAGTTATCAGCATTTAATTGAAGGAATACTATTGAATCTGCAACCACTTCAGATAGAAAATTCTACAAGGTTGATGGGCATAAGTTATAAGAGAAAATTTAGAAAAACACATCTCCATTGGCCCTACCATTAGACTAAAAAAATGGAATCTCCATCAAGTTTTCAGAAAGCTGCAGTAAAAGAATGTACAAATGAAATTCATCAAAATGACCTAAAAAATTTCATGTGAGAACAAAACATTCATCAATGTTAATAAGAACTAGCAACTATTAATAAAGTTGATGTGTAGGCTACAACTTCATTGAGATTTATTTTTAAAAAAATTACAAATAGTATGGATACTATTCACTAACATATAACATTCAATGATACATTCATATAGCATGGAAACTATTTACTAAACATAGGAAAGGGATTCTACCCTTTGATGTTGACATGCCACTTCTATTGTGTGTGGTCAACAAATATGTTTAAAAACAACTCTCCCCCATCTTTTAATGGAATTCCAATTTGCCACTCCTTTGGCCTCCCACTTACCAAAATAAGATTTTTATGTTTAATCCAAAAAGTATTTACCAACAAGATCCATTGAATTGACATATGGACCAAGCTCATCAACATTGACAAAGTTGTACTTGTACTTTGTAATATGGCCCCCTTCCTCATGTTCTCATCTGCTTCTTCGACTTCTAAATTTTAATGCAAGGTCATTTCATGGTAATCAGTTGCTATTGTTTTGAATTGTTTGTTTGCCACTCGAAGGGTTCCTTTTGATATATTAATAGACCTTTCCCAACTCAAAACATTTGGATTTGTTTACACAATGCATGTAGGATGGTTGCTTGTTATAGCCCACAAATTTACATGCATTCACAAACAAAAAATGACGAGAATGGAAAAGTCACTTGAAAGGAATATTTTATACATAATTTTTTATTTCTTATCATTTTATCAAAACGTTTGTCAAATTTTTCCCAAGTCAACAATTTCTAACCTTTGTAGATTCTTTTCCAAAGCCTGGATTTTGCAACATTGCTCCCAAGAATTTCTACACGGGAGAAGTTACAAGCTCTACACAAGCCAATAAGCACCTTCCAACCAATTTATTTATTTCCTTGGAAGTTAGAACAAAAATCATCCCAAGAGGGATATTTCCAATATTTTATATTCCCAAGTCAACGGGCTCATCCCCTAGTCAAATTTTTAACACATTTGGCATACTGATGACAGAAGTATTTTCGATGTTTCATGGCATTTTTTATGAGTGTATATTTTATATGCATTTTATACATGTTGTAATCACCTATACTGCACTCTATATTTTTTGAACTATTGATGTGTTCATATCTATTTCAAAATTTGTATCCTCATAACTAAGAACTATCATTTTGTTAAAATTGAATATACATGTAACACCTCCAAAAATCCATCAAAATTTGAAATTTTCTAAATAGTGTAAATGCTAAGATTTACTATGTGGAAAGTATACTTGTGAAAGTTTAAATTTTATCGTTTGTATAAATTAATTAAGGTATGTCGTCCAATTACTATGATGATACTTATCAACAGACTTATGATATTTTAAGTTGTGATACTTACGTTTATTTCACCATCTTGCTAAACATGTTTATAGGAGCATTAGTTAATGCATATCTATCATTTGTATTGAAGAAACTTATTTGTTTACAAAATCATTGTTTATTTAATGCGTCTTAATCACTGAATACCAAGTTCTTTTGATTGTCTTTAATATAAAAATTTAATGTTTCTAATGATGTTGATATTTAATTTATCATTCTTTTGGTCGTGTTGTGATTTCGTAGTTATGATTGCGACATTAATACTGAACATGTAATTCTCTTATTGAAGGGGTTCTTAGTGACACCCAAAGCTTAAAGTTTCGTGGCATCCCACCCATGAACTGTTGAATCTTTACCTTCTCATCCTTAATATAAGGTACATAGTGCAGTAAGTATAGGAAACGGTTTATGAATGCTTCCATAGTTAGGGAGCCCATTTTTAACACATGGAATTCTTTTATTTTCTTGTCAAAGAATCTTTCAGACATATACTTGTCCTAGAATATTCTGCTGAAAGTGTCCCAGGTTATGTCTCGCAGTTCTTGTCCCTTGGTGTGTTTCAAGTCCCGACACCATCTGGAAGCTTTACCATTTAGGTTGTATATGGCCAGTCGGGCTTGCATCTCACTGGTGTAATTATGAACTTTAAAGTATTTATTCATCCCTAACAACCATTCTTCAGCCTTTTCCCCTGAGATCATCTCCCCGTCATAAGTTGGGGCTCTTATCTTTCTGAACACTCCTTGTAAACTGTCATCACTCTTCCTCCTTCTCTTGCAAGGAGGTGGAGAGCCATTGTCATTGGAAGAGCTCTTACAGTCCTCTTCCAATGGTTCCGATTTGTTTTCTTCTTGCTCTCCTATCTTGTAACTGGCTGCTTTCCTTGTGATAAGAGTGTTGACGGAAAGAGTAGGCTGTTCATGTGGTTTTTCCCGTGTTAGGATTTGAATTAAGGCTTCATTTATAGCCCGCTATTCTCTTCTTTCTTGCATATTCTCGTCTCTAAAATTCTGGAATTCTTCTTGTAATTGCTACATGGATTTCTCTAAATCTGAGTTGAGCTCCACCACGATTTCTTGCTCCCGTGGTGGGGAATTTAGATTTCCCTGTATGCTACTTCCTTGTTCTACATTCATTTCTCAGATAGTGTCTGTACCTGAAATATTTATGTCAGCAAAAACAAAAGCAAAAATTTCATGTTAATCTCCACCTAATAAAAAAAAAAAAAATTAAAATGTACGTTTTTGTTTGACTGTGAATCTGCAGCGGATGTTTCATTAATGAGCCCAATAAGTCACTTAGTTTTAGAAACTGGGCTCTGATACCACTTGTAATGTCCCATAATTTAGAAAAAATAAAAAAAATTCTTCCTTCTTGCTAATTGCCTAACTTGGCAAAGAATCATCAAAGTTACCTTCAGCATAATAGAAAATATGTATGGTCAAGCCTTACGGTACCATTGATAGTCTTGAGTTCTTCTGAGAACCTAACATTACCTGGTTATATGTCTTAATGTTTTTGTGTATGCATTTGAATAATGGTTGTGCAAATCCTATGATCTTTACCTCATGTTGGAGTATTGTCTTAAGAGTATTTCCTGCTCACTAGTTTATAGTTTCGCTTGCGTAAAATGAATGTCTCAAATGTTATCTCAGGTGTGAATGAATTTGGGTTGATGAATCATGAAGCCCGTGGTGGGGCATTTTATGGACATAACTGAATAGGGGGGCGAATGTAACCCCGGCAGTACTGCCGAGAGATAAGGGTGGCCTTGAGAGGTACTGGTCTTACTTAGCATTTGTGCTAATATATCATTTCTATGTTTCTCCATGCAGGTGCGGTTATCAACACTTCATTACTTGGTCCAAGATCTCTGCAAGGGTAGCAAGTTGTGGTTTATGCAAAATTTATTCACTAAAATAAATAGAATACCCAACATTAAAGTTTGAAAGCACCAAAGGCCATGGTATTTGTATTTTAAATAAACATTATGCAATTGACTATGTAAAAGTTTGGTTATGGTCCTTCAATCTTTAATAAGGCGCTTGGGGAAATATCTAGGTTCATTAACCATGGAGTAGGTGGACATTAACTTCCCTGAGTTCTAGCTGGCATTTGAGCATTAATCGTGGCCTTTGGGGTGTTTTGGACAGTTATGTAAACTCTGCATTTTTATTTCCTCAGGCTCTGTTTGACATTTTCGTTTCTTCTTGGAGGAGGGTTTTGTGTCAGACCGGAGCTATGGTCCTGGTCTTGGCACCAAGGAGCTATGAAAGGATGAAAGTGATACCACGCTTTGGTAAACTCAGGTGATAGTCTCATTCCACTCCTGTTACATTTTTCTTTCAGAATGTCTATTTAAGAATATAAATCTCAGGGTTTTAATTCCATTAGTATTGCTCGTTTTGACAGGTGAAGAAAAGTGTTTCCTCCTGCGTGGCTTGTTAGAGATGGCCAGGCCCTATGACTTAAATGGTAAGTCCAAACCTAGCCAACCTACTCTTCCCCTTGTAGTCGTGTCAAAGTGTTGTTGTATTGTTGTTTTGGGGAAGCTTCATAGAGCCCTTTGCTCGACATTTGGAATGAAGCCTCGTGGGTCTCCATTTGGATGGACCAGGATTTCATATGTACATGCTAAATGGTTGTCTTGTTTTCTTCCTTTGTGAGAGACTATGATACTATGTGTCTCTGCTATTTGAACCTTACAAATGTATAATGAAAGTTTTCGCTGTGTAAGCATATCTCAAAAAGATATTCGCGTTTTGCTACGGGGATTTGTAAAATTTTCCCTACACTAGGACTGTGTAAATTTCTACAAGCTTTTACTTTCGTGGTTGTTTTATCCTATTGTGCTATGGGTTTAAGTGTTTATGTGGAATCTATGGCGTGTATAGAGTCAGTAAATGAATGAATTATGAGTCTTTTAAGAACCTAGCTAGCTTACTGTGGATGCGTTGGTAACGTAGAAGTCTGTAAAAGATAAGAGAGGGTTTGCTTACTTGTTTTAGAGGGGGATTCGACCCTCTGATCTATTGATGTTTGAGCTAGGCACGAAATGTTTACACTATTACTTTCAGAAATCGTAATGTGTACAAGAATGTAGGGATAGCAATACCGTCTTTTTTTATTGTGTTTACAGAGATTAGGAAATGGGTCGTGTGGTAATTCTCAGGACTTCCATCAGCATTTTACTGGGTCTTGCTTTTATGTTTAGCATGTGATAGCTACAGGTTCTATGATGAAATGTATGATGGGGTGAAAATCGTACTCTGTGGGTTTAGATTCTATGTGTTTGCCATACTAGTTTGTTTGGGGTGTGATTTTCGTTTTGTCACAACTAGGAGATAAAATGTTTCATGGAATTCGAACCCTAGTTTATCGTGTGAATCGCTTTTTTAGTCTGCTATTTATAAATGCTTTGGCTGTAGTGATTTTGCATGTGGATTTGAGTGATACGATGATGAAATGAAATGCTTAGGGAGCAAACCATCATGTTTGGATGTTTGATACTAATTTCCAATCATATATTGAAATGTTCTCTGGTCAAACTCGTCACTGTATAAATTTCTAGGTTTTCCTGTTATTGTCGATGGTATATATTTCATTTAAATCCAAATAGGAAGAAGATAAAGTATGTGGCATTTGGTAGGAATCGAAGTGCAGTTTTGGTTACCTGCATGGTTAGTAGTTTTGAAAGAACGATAACTTAAACCTAGGTTATAATAGAGAAAAAGCAATAATAGAAATTCTATTTTAATACTATGAGCAGCATTCGACACTTCCCTATATAGAGACTATAAAAAGATTTGCAGCGAGTAAAGACATGACTGTTCTCGAATAAATAAACCTGCATTTTCTTAAAAATTCTTGAAGATAGAAATCAAGAATGTCTAGCACAAGAAAGCATAGCTACACCTGCTAGAAATTCCATTGTACAGAACTTCACTAGCTATGAAATTCTAACTTAACCACAAGCCTCTAATTAATCCTTATCAACAAATCTATATTTAACAATTTTAGGGTTAATGATAAGCAAGTCCGAGGGATACTGGGGCAGCACCCTGCTCAACATATATGACCATCTCCATTATTTAACATAAAAAAAAATATGGGGTTCTTGTTTCATACCTGATGTTGGTAGTTGGCTCCCCCTCTAAATTCACCTACACATTCAAACAATAATTAGACTAAATCCCTTTAGACTCAGCTGACCTGGACAGAATTACGTTGGGGCTACCACATTCCTCCCAACCTTGATCCCTGAACCGATTCTGGTTCTATCTAGATCCCCCCGAGCTTGGCTCCGATATGCAATGAAAGAGAGAGAGAAAGAATGCCAAGGTCCACTGTTGGTGTAAATATGGGAATTATTAAGTAAAGTAGCTTCAGTTTTCTTGGACCAATGAGCTTCCCTTTGGTTACCATAAGAAAATGATAAATAAAGAGATCATCCCCAAACCTAGGAAATCTGCCCTCCTTAAGTAGGGAAAGATGATCTTGGAAAGAAAGGACAGTTGGAGGATTACTTGTTTCTTTAAATAAATATAATAACTTAATTAAGAGAATCCTTTTAAATAATTATTAGTTCCTTTTTTGGAAACATGACTTGTCAACTTGTTTTAACTAGAGTGCTTTTGAGCCTTTTCACAAACTGAAATAACAAGGTTTATAATTTAAGTACATGATTCAAGTATCATTGATTTATTAATTAAATGCACCACTTTATAAAATAAATAATTTATACATAGATACTTCGTTTTCAACCTTTTTAAGGATAGGGTCCACTTCTTTGGATGGTCTTGGTAAGGTAGGTTAGGCATTTCTAATCTCTCTCTTTCCGCATGTCGTATTTTCTCGTTTTAACATGGTAGCTCCCATAGTGGGTTATGAAAGTAACAGATGGATCATTTAATCATTTAAATAATGTGATGAAAAGTGCTCTTCAGAGTCTTCCCGACTCAACACTTTGAAACTTTGTAACCTCGAGTGCTCTTCAAAGCCGTTTAACTCAACACTCTCACATGGGTGTTACTCTAGTGCAATTCTAGAGTCCCCGCTCAACACTAGTGCTAGAATGTGGTTGTGAGGCACATCTAGAATCTTTCAGTTGCCTCGGATCCAATATTTGTTTTATCAAGCTTGGAATGCTCCAGGGTTTACACCCAACACTCAATGTACATCAGGGCTTACTCCCAGTACATTATATTTCCTCTAGGTGCCTCGGGGCTTTAGCCCAGTACATAAGTAATCAGTGTGTTTTCTGAGTCTATGCTCAACACACTATATAAATCAATTATGTCATTCGCATTACTGCATAGTATGTAAATGGTCAAATCAGTACATTAGGGTTTTGTACCCATATCAAACATAATCAGAACATTGGGGCTTCCTTGCCCAGTATATAATCAAATAATGAAATTCAGTCAGGGTCCATCCCCAATATGTCAGTATACAAAAGAATAAATCATAGCTGTTGGGGTCGTGGCCCAATATAACATCATAAAACAGTTAGTCCAAAATTCAGGATATTACATCCCTTCCTGCTTAGAACAACATCATCCCGGTGTTTCTAGGGACTAGGAATGAAGTCATGAAACAAGGCAGGGTATGCCTCTTTCATGGTGGCCTCATTATCCCAAGTAGCCTCATTGGGTCCAAAGTGACTCCATTGCACTTTCAGTTGAGTAATGGTCCTCCTCCTAAGCTGGAACTCCCTCTTGTCCAGAATGTGGAGTGGTTATGGCGTGAACTCCCCTTCGGGTTCCACCTGTAAAAATGACCAATCAATAACATGTTTAGAATCGTATACATATTTCTTTATTAATGAAGCATGAAAAACATTATGAACTTTTATATGAGATGGTAAGGCTAACTCATAAGCTACTAGGCCCTTCTTGGATAGTATTTCAAAAGTTCCACAAAATCTTGGGGCTAATTTACCGCAACGTCCCAAGCTCAACGAGCTTCATTTTTCTTTTATTTTTAGAAACACATGTTTCCCGACTTGGTAATCTTTGTCCTTTCTTTTCTTGTCTGCATAACTCTTTTGGCAGTCTTGAGCTTCTTTCAAGTTTAGTTGCACCTTGGAAACTAGTTGTTCCAAGTCTTTTAGTAAATCTGGTCCTAGCATAAGTCTGTCCACCGGACTGTCTCAAGTCATGAGGGTCTGACACTTTCATCCATAGAGCACCTCTAAAGGGCTCATTTTATCTGAGGTTTGATAACCGTTGTTGTATGCAAATTTTGCGAGGTGTAAATAGTCTTCCCACTTAGTGGGATTGTTCATGACATACATTCTCAGCATATCCTCAAGAATTTGGTTTACTCATTCCGTCTGTCCGTCGGTTTGGGGGTGGTACGCAGTTTTGAATTGTAACTGGGTTTCCAGACCGGAGAACAATGCTCTCCAGAAGTTGCTAGTGAACTTCGTGTCTCGATCGGAAATGATTGCTTTGGGTATCCCGTGCAATCGAAAGATCTCTTTTAAGAAAATTTCCGCTATGTGAATGGCTTTGTAAGTGGATTTTACCGGTATAAAGTGAGCTGCATTTGACAACTTGTCTACCACCACAAAGATGGATTCGTTTAGTTTCTTACTCTTGGGTAAGCCTGTAATGAAGTCCATACTTATTACCTCCCATTTCCATTTCGGAATGGGTAAAGGTTGAAGTAATCTGGAGGGGTGTTGATGTTCTGCTTTGACCAATTGACATTCTTGGAATTTTGCGATGAACATGGCTATATCAGCGTTTAACTTAGGCCAAAAGTAATGTTTCTTTACTACCAATATCATCTTTTGATATCTGGGGTGCCCTGAATAGGGTTTCTAGTGAAATTCAGTGAGGATGTTGGATCTAATATCCCCACTCTCAGAGACGTAAAGTCAGTCTTTAGACCACAGTAGTCCTGACTCATCTATCTTATACTCTTTCTGTTGTTGAAAGAGTCGGTCTTCCTGAATCTTTGCGAGGATTTCTGTATAATAACGATCGCTCTTACATGTTGTTTGAATTCTGTCATGTAATTATGAATCAGTTTAGCTTACCGTGACTTCGTATAGCATATGTGCTCGACAGCTTAGGGCATCCGCAATTTTGTTTTCCTTGCCCTTTATATGTTTTAGTTCGAAATGATACTCACTAAGGAAGGCCAACCACCTGGCCTACCTAGAATTTAGGTCGGGTTGATCGAAAAGGTACTTTAAGCTCATATTATCGGTCATTAATAAGAATTTCTTTCCCATGAGGTAATGACACCACATTTTTAGAGCATGGATGATGGCGGCTAGCTCGAGGTCATGAGTAGGGTAGTTCTTCTCATGTTCTTTTAGTTTCCTTGATTCGTAGCATATAGAAAAATTATCTTGCATAAGGATTCCCCTGAGTCCTTCCTTGCTTGCATCCGTGCAAACGACGAAATCCCCATTGGGATCCGTGATACGCAGAATCGGAGCACTAATCAGTAGTTGCTACAACTTCTGAAAGTTTTCTTCGCACTTAGCCGTCCAAATAAACTTGTTTGCCTTCCTCTATAAGGCGGTCATGGGACATGCTATACGTCAGAAGTTCTCAATGAACTTCTGATAATAACCGGCCAGACCTAAGAATGATCTTATATCAAAAACACACGTGGGTGTGGGCCCTTCTTTGATAGCCTTGATCTTTTCGGAGTCGACGGCTATTCCCTTCTCAGATATGATGTGTCCTAGGTATTGAATATGGGGTTTGTAGAAATCGCATTTACTAAACTTGGCGTAAAGTTGGTGTTCTCGTAGTATATGTAACACAATACGGAGGTGTTCCTCGTGCTCTACTTCATTCTTGGAGTATATCAAAATGTCGTTGATAAAGACTAGGACAAACTTATCGAGATAGTTACTAAAGATATTGTTCATCATGCACATACAGTTGGCCAGTGCATTTGTCAACCCAAAGGGCATCACTACGAACTCATAGTGGCCGTAACGGGTTCAGAACGCGGTTTTGTTGATATCCTCATCACAGATTCTTACATGATGATATCCGAATCGTAAGTTGATCTTAAAGAAGATCTTTGCTCCTCCTACTTGGTCAAACAAGTCATCGATTCTAGGGAGTGGATAGCGGTTTTTAATGGTCATCTTGTTGAGTTGGTGGTAATCGATGCACATACGCATCGTTTCGTCTTTCTTCTTAATGAAGAGTATCGGTGTGTCCCAAGGGTACACACTGGGTCGAATGTATCCCTTATCTATTATCTCTTGTAATTGAATCTTGAGCTCTCCCAATTCTAGTGTGCTCATGCGGTACAGGGCTTTGGAGGCTGGTACTGACCCGAGTGTTAACTCAATGGATAAATCTAAGTCTCACTTGGGTGGTAACCCCGGTATTTCCTCGGGAAATACATCCTTGAATTCATTTAGGACTAGGAAGTCCTCGATTCTTTGTTCACTTTCAGTTTCTAAGTTTCAGATGTTAACAGCGAAAAGTTTACAGCCTTTTTTGATGCACTTTTTTGCTTGTAAAGCAGATATCTGTCTCTTAGACACTTTCCTAGGGATTCCCCGAATCGTCTCTCAATTCCCTTGGTCATCCCTACAGAGTAGGGTCTTGTTTGCGCAATCCAATAAGACATGGTGTTTTTCTAGCCAATCCATGCCTATAAGTACATCGTACGATCCTAGGGGTAGAATATTCAGTTCTATACTAGTTGGAAAACCGTTTAAGTCTATCTCACAAGTTTTAACTAACTCGGAGACCTTTCGTTTAGTACAAGTGGCTAGTTCTACCAGCCACGGTTTCTCATGCTCCTCTCGGTTTAACTTACAGGTGTCCACTATCTTAGGGGAGATATAACTTCGGCAAGCACCGGGATCAATTAAGACTGAAATGGCAGTGCTAGATATCTTACCCTCAATTTCCACCATGGTGTCTTGATGATCTTCCTGTCGACCATCAAGGGCGTCATAAATCCTAGGTGTCTTTGCCATGTCTCCAATGGCAGGGTCTGTTTGGATGTTGTGTAACACCCCATCTGTTTTGCTGGGGCAGTCTCTGTAGTAATGTGGCCCTTGGCATTTCCAACAAGAAACAATTGGTGGAACTGTTTTTGTCCCTTTGTTGAAGGCTGGCCTGTTGGCTGGTGGTGGGGGTGCACTTGGTCTAGCTTGGGGTCGGTTTAAACCCCGGTTGGGTGGAAAACTATTGTTTTGTTTTCGAAAAGGTGGGGGTCTAAACCCCGGTCTGCGGTTGTCTGAGAAGGTTCTAAATATGTCTCTATTTTTTTTATGTTGTCATTCCTTGGCTGCCCGTGTTCATAACACAGCCGTGCTTTATGTAAGGTTATATCAAGGGTTTTGGGCATGTCAAACTCTATCCTCTCTCTAAAGTTTGGTGGCAGCCCACCCAAGAATTGTTGAATATTTACCTTCTCGTCCTCAATATAAGGTACATAATGCAGTAAGTCTAGGAAACGGTTTATGAATGCTTCCATAGTTAGGGAGCCCATTTTTAACTCATGGAATTCTTTTATTTTCTTGTCAAAGAATATTTCAGACATATATTTGTCCTGGAATATTCTGTTGAAAGTGTCCCAGGTTATGTCTCACAGTTCTTGTCCCTTGGTGTGTTTCACGTCCCGCCACCATCTGGTAGCTTTACCATTTAGGTTGTATATGGCCAGTCGGGCTTGCATCTCACTGCAGTAATTATGAACTTTAAAGTATTTATTCATCCCTAACAACTATTCTTCAGCCTTTTCCCCTGAGTTGATCTCCCCATAATAAGTTGCGGCTCTTAACTTTCTAAACTCTCCTTGTAAACTATCATCACTCTTCCTCCTTCTCTTGCAAGGAGGTGGAGAGCCATTGTCATTGGAAGAGCTCTTATAGTCCTCTTTCAATGATTCCGATTTGTTTTCTTCTTTCTCTCCTATCTTGTAACTGGCTGCTTTCCTTGTGTTAAGAGTGTTGATGGAAAGAGTAGGCTGTTCATGTGGCTTTTCCCCTGTTAGGATTTGAAGTAAGGCTTCATTTATAGCCCGCTGTTCTCTTCTTTCTTGCATATTCTCATCCTCTGAAATTCTGGAATTCTACCTGTAATTGCTGCATGGATTTCTCTAAATCTGAGTTGAGCTCCACCATAATTTCTTGCTCCCATGGTGGGGAAATTAGATTTCCCTGTATGCTGCTTCCTTGTTCTGCATTCATTTCTCAGATAGTGTTTGTACCTGAACTGTTTATGTCAACAAAAACAGAAGCAAAAATTTCATGTTAATCTCCACGTAATAAAAAAAATAAAATTTAAATGTACATTTATGTTTGACTGTGAATCTGTAGCGGATGTGTCGTTAATGAGCCAAATAGGTAACTTAATTTTAGAAATTGGGCTCTGATACCACTTGTAATGTCCCATAATTTAGAAAAAATAAAAAAATTTCTTCCTTCTTGCTAATTGCCTAACTTGGCAAAGAATCATCAAAGTTACCTTCAGCATAATGGAAAATATGTATGGTCAAGCCTTACGGTACCATCGCTAGGCTTGAGTTCTTCTAAGAACCTAACGTTACCTGGTTGTATGTCTTAATGTTTTTGTGTATGCATTTGAATAATGGTTATGGAAATCCTATGATCATTACCTCATGTTGGAGTACTGTCCTAAGAGTATTTCCTGCTCACTAGTTTATAGTTTCGCTTGCGTAAAATGAATGTCTCAAATGTTATCTTAGGTGTGAATGAATTCGGGTTGATGAATCATTAATCCCATGGTGGGGCATTTGATGGACATAAATGAATAGGGGGGCGAATGTAACCCCGACAGTACTGCCGAGAGGTAAGGGTGGCCTTGAGAGGTACTAGTCTTACTTAGCATTTGTGCTAATATATCATTTCTATGTTTCTCCATGCAGGTGCGGTTATCAACACTTCATTCATTGGTCCAAGATCTCTGCAAGGGTAGCAAGTTGTGGTTTATGCAAAATTTATTCACTAAAAGAAATAGAATACCCAACATTAAAGTTTGAAGGCACCAAAGGCCATGGTAATTGTATTTTAAATAAACATTGTGCAATTGAATATGTAAAAGTTTGGGTATGGTCCTATGATCTTTAATAAGGCGCTTGGGGCAATCTCGAGGTTCACTAACCATGGAGTAGGTGGACATTAACTGCCCTGAGTTCTAGCTGGCATTTTAGCATTAATCGTGGCCTTTGGGGTGTTTGGGACAGTTATGTAAACTCTGCATTTTTATTTCCCCGAGCTCTATTTGATGTTTTCGTTTCTTCTTGGAGGAGGGTTTTGTGCCAGACCGGAGCTATGCTCCTAGTCTTGGCACCAAGGAGCTATGAAAGGATGAAAGTGATACCACGCTTTGGTAATATCAGGTGAAAGTCTCATTCCACTCCTATTACGTTTTTATTTTAGAATGTTTGGTTAAGATTGTAAATCTCGGGGTTTTAATTGCATTGGTATTGCTGGTTTTGACAGGTGAAGAAAAGTGTTTCCTCCTACGTGGCTTGTTCAAGATGGCCAGGCCCTACGACTTAAATGGTAAGTCCATACCTAGCAAACCTACCCTTCCCCTCGCAGTCGTGTCAAAGTGTTGTTGTATCCTTGTTTTGGGGAAGCTTCATAGAGCCCTTGGCTCGGCATTTGGAATGAAGCCTCGTGGGTCGCCATTTGGATGGACTAGGAGATCATATGTACATGCTAAATGGTTGTCGTGTTTTCTTTCTTTGTGAGAGACTATGATACTCTGTCTCTCTACTATTTGAACCTTACAAATGTATAATGAAAGTTTTAGCTGTGTAAGCATATCTCAGAAAGATATTCGCGTTTTGCTACGGGGATTTGTAAAATTTTCCCTATGCTGGGACTGTGTAAATTTCTACAAGATTTTACTCTCGTGGTTTCTTTATCCTATTGTGCTCTGGGTTTAAGTGTTTATGTGGAATCTATGGCATGTATAGAGTCAGTAAATGAATGAATTATGAGTCTTTTAAGAACCTAGCTAGCTTACTGTGGATGCGTTGGTAACGTAGAAGTCTGTAAAAGATAAGAGAGGGTTTGCTTACTTTCTTTAGAGGGGGATTCGACCCTCTGATCTATTGATGTTTGAGCTAGGCACGAAATGTTTACACTACTACTTTCAGAAATTGTAATGTGTACAGGAAAGTAGGGATAGAAATACCGTCTTGTTTTATTGTGTTGACAGAGATTAGGAAATGGGTCATGTGGTAATTCTCAGGACTTCCATCAGCATTTTACTGGGTCTTGCTTTTATGTTTAGCATGTGATAGTTGCAGGTTCTATGATGAAATGTATGATGGGGTGGAAATCGTACTCTGTGGGTTTAGATTCTATGTGTTTGCCATACTAGTTTGTTTGGGGTGTGAGTTTCGTTTTGTCACAACTAGGAGATAAAATGTTTCATGGAATTCGAACCCTAGTTTATCGTGTGAATCGCTTTTTTAGTCTGCTATTTATAAATGCTTTGTCTATAGTGATTTTGAAGGTGGATTTGAGTGATATGATGATGAAATGAAATGCTCAGGAAGCAAACCATCATGTTCGGATGTTTGATACTAATTTCCAATCATATATTGAAATGTTCTCTGGTCAAACTCGTCACTGTATAAGTTTCTAGGTTTTACTGTTATTATCGATGGTATATATTTCATTTAAATCCAAATAGGAAGAAGATAAAGTATGTGGCGTTTGGTAGGAATCGAAGTGCAGTTTTGGTTACCTACATGGTTAGTAGTTTTGAAAGAACGATAACTTAAACCTAGGTTATAATAGAGAAAAAGGAATAATAGAAATGCTATTTAATACGGTGAGTAGCATTCGACACTTCCCTATACACAGACTATAAAAAGATTTGCAGCGAATAAAGACATGACTTTTCTCGAAGAAATAAACTTGCATTTTCTTAAAAATTCTTGAAGACATAAATCAAGAATGTCTAGCACAGGATAGCAGAGCTAGACCTGCTAGATATTCCGTTGTACAGAACTTCACTAGCTACAAAATTCTAACTTAACCACAATCCTCTAATTAATCCTTATCAGCAAATCTATATTTAACAATTTTAGGGTTAATGATAAGAAAGTCTGAGGGATACTGGGGCAGCACCCTGCTCAACATATATGACCATCTCCATTATTTAACATAAACAAAAATAGGGGGTTCTTGTTTCATACCTGATGTTGGTAGTTGGCTCCCCCTCTAAAGTCACCTGCACATTCAAACAATGATTAGAGTAAAGCCCTTTAGACTCAGCTGATTTGGACATAATTATGTTGGGGCTACCACGTTCCTCCCAACCTTGATCCCTAAACTGATTATGGTTCTATCTGGATCCCCCTGAGCTTGGCTCTAATATGCAATGAAAGAGAGAGGGAAAGAATGCCAAGGTCCACTGCTGGTGTAAATCTGGGAATTATTAAGTAAAGTAGCTTCAGTTTTCTTGGAGCAATGAGCTTCCCTTTGGTTACCATAAGAAAATGATAAATAAAGAGATCATCCCCAAACCTGGGAAAGATGATCTTGGAAAGAAAGGACAGTTGGAGGATTATTGGTTTCTTTAAATGAATATAATAACTTAATTAAGAGAATACTTTTAAATAATTATTAGTTCCTTTTTTGGAAACATGACTTGTCAACTTGTTTTAACTAGAGTGCTTTTGAGCCTTTTCACAAACTGAAATAACAAGGTTTATAATTTAAGTACATGATTTGAGTATCATTGATTTATTAATTAAATGCACCACTTTATAAAATAAATAATTTATAAATAGATACTTCTTTTTCAACCTTTTTAAGGATAGGGTCCACTTCTTTGGATGGTCTTGGTAAGGTAGGTTAGGCATTTCTAATCTCTCTCTTTCCGCATGTTGGATTTCCTCATTTTAACATGGTAGCTCCCATCGTAGATGATGATAGTAACAGATGGATCATTTAATCATTTAAATAATGTGATGAAAAGTGCTCTTCATAGTCTTCCCAACTCAACACTTTGAAACTTTGTAACCCCGAGTGCTCTTCAGAGCCATTTATCTCAACACTCTCACATGGGTGTTACTATAGTGCAATTCCAAAGTCCCTGCTCAACACTAGTGCTAGAATGTGGTTGTGAGGCACATCTAGAATATTTTAGTTGCCTCGGATCCGGTATATGTTTTATCAAGCTTGGAGTGCTCTAGGGTTTATACCCAACACTCAATGTACATCAGGGCTTATTCCTAGTACATTATATTTCCTCTAGGTACCTCAGGGATTTATCCCAGTACATAGGTAATCGGTGTGTTTTCTAAGTCCATGCTCAACACACTATATAAATCAATTATGTCATTCACATTACTGCACAGTATGTAAATGGTCAAATCAGTATATTAGGGTTTTGTACCCATATCAAACATAATCAGAACATTAGGGCTTCCTTGCCCAATATATAATCAAATAATGAAATTCAGTCAAGGTCCATGCCCAATATGTCACTCTACAAAAGAATAAATCATAGGTGTTGGGGCCGTGGCCCAATATAACATCATAAAACTGTTAGTCCAAAATTCGGGATATTACACACTTGTACAATTTACACTTCAAGCACATGAAATAGATGAAAGACACTTAAATCAAATATGCAATTAACAAAATTAGATAAATTAATTAAGTTATGGAATGGTATTAATGTTCCATATGGCATAGTATATTCAACATAGAGAAAGAATTCTCATTAAAATATTACACTACTTGGTATTCTAATTTATATCATGCATTCCCCACAAGCTACACCGAGAACATAAGTTCCTAATAAGTATGGAGTATGTTTGAGCCCTAAGCCTCACCAAATCAAAATTGAAAAATCATTGCCTCTCTTAGCTTTGAACATTGTTTCTTAGCAGGAAATAATGCACCATGTGAAAAAAAATATACAGTTCTACTTAAAATCAAAATACAGGGTTTTCATATGTTTCAAAATGTCATCCCAGAATCCTTAGATGTTTTCTGACATAGATGCATCTAAAGATGGTAGAAAGTATTAATTTGGAAAAGTAAACAAACAACATAACATTGAGAATATATGATCAAATATTGTCTTGGAAAAGGTAGTTTTCTTCTAAAATAAAAATGAAAATCTATCTCTTTCTTCGAGGGCATGCATCTATTTCTTCGAGGACATGCATCTATGAAACTATCATGAATCATCTCCATGAAATCTTTGATATCAAGTTCCTTTCAAGGTACATTGACACCCTTTTTTGCATAGTCAAGTATGAGTATTTGGTTAGCATGTGATGTTTAGGTTTTTATATGAACAATAGATTTATGTTATCTATGACAAAAAAACTAGACTACAGGCATGAGTATTAAAACAAAACTCAAATAGAATCCCAAAATCATGTCTAGCATAATCAAAAGAAAGCAAGAAAACATGAGAAAGAAAAATACACATTACTCATAGTGGTAGCATCAAAAAAAGCATGCCTTTAGAACCCATTATTGGAGAGCCATAACTTTTCAGAATATAGATATTAATAAATAGTAAGTTGTTTTTTGTTATTTCTAGTAGTGGATCAAAGACAAAAATAACATAGAGATATCTATTTCATGACCTGGATTGTATTCTTTCAAGAGAGGAGAAGAAACTATCAGAAAATTTAAGATAATATAATTATATTGATGTCCAACTAATGACCACAAAAGTAAATGAAAGAGACTAACATGTACAATCCAATGTAAATGCAATGTAGGAGTGAAAAAGAAACTCTTAGATCAATACTGAGTCTTATTTAATAGAAAATAAAACAAACTACAATATCAAGAAGAAGAACTGCATCCATTTGCACAAAAACCATAAGAAACTATAGGAGTGCATCCATTTGCATTTTATCCTGTTGGAGTTCAAGCAAATTGAATTATAGATATTGATATGGAATAACTCAATGTCAAAATCACAAGTAGCTTTATTATTGGAAACCATCACCAACAAACAATGTAACCCTAAGTAAAAGAATCTTTAAATCAGATGGAGAAAGTGTCCTTCAAGTAAGTACTCACATGATATTATCTACTCAATGGCACATTGAAAATAAAGAATCAAGCAAACTATGGGTATTTGTTAGTTCATATTATTCTCAAACTAATATGAAGACCATCGTCCCCTAAACAAAACAATAAGCATGCATGTATTGACCACATTTTGTAGGGGCATACCTTACAACTACTTTCTTCTAGAACATATGATGTGAGAACTTAGTTCATAAATATGAAACAACACTATTACAAGAATAGTAAATGCTCCACATTGAAACAACAATTCAATATGAAATTTAAGTAGAATATGCCACCATCAATGCAATCTACTTTAAAATTCATTATCCTAATCAAACTAAGACAACATTTTGTCAATGGCAACATAGAATATCATCTATAACAATGTCTGAAGATTGAAGTGGTTCATTAGAAGATGAAATGTAACATGCTTGTATAATGCACCAGTAAGATTTCTTTAGCGAACTCTTTTGTCATTATACATGTTAACAACAATACCACTCCTTTTTTACTTCATTACAAATTTATAAATATGAAAGAGGAACACTAGGCACAAACATGCAATTGGGAAAACTGGAATACACAATGGACATTATTGCTGATACATAAAATCACTGAAAGCACTAGAAATATTTTTTTTTTAAAAATCCATATTGAGTTCTTCTTTGCCATCATTTGATGCACCAGGGATAGCCATCCTTTCTCTACACTATACCAAGTTGAGTTTTCAATGAAGTAAGTCTACCAAAAATAATGAAAAATGAGAGAGTCACATTAGTTGTGTGAGATGCAAGTTGACAAGTTTGGGAGATGGTCATAATATAGCATTTCAACCCAGGCTAGATTTTAAAGCCAATTTTAAATTTAGTTGCATGTATTCCAGTTTATAATTGTGACATTGTAGTTGTTTATTATGTTGGTATTTAATTTTGATCGCCACATCTTTTTTGTAAACCCCATTGTCTTAAATGTTGTTTGATGAAGGATCAATACCCGTCTTAATTGCCAAGAGTAGCTGGCACATCGTGGAAATAAAAAGTTTTGTGTTGTTTTGTAATCTCTCGGCATCCAGAATGTTCTCTGTTTTTTGCTGAAGTTTCCTGATGGAATTTATTTCGGACACTATAAAAACACCTCTAGTATATATGCTTTTAGATAATAAAATAATTATTGTGTGTGTGTTGGTTATGTTGTTTAAGCTCTATGTGAGTGGTTACCTCCCTGCTCTCTGCCTTCACTTGGTATCAGAGCATTAACATTCAGTTCCTTCCTCTGTTCGTGTTGTGCTCTTCCTGCAGTGAATTGAGCCGACACTTTTATAAGGCACAGGAACTGCTATTCCTTGGTTGGTTCAGATTTTGTGGAGTGAAGATAGAGTGGAAGGTAGTTCTCCCCCTATCGGTCTTTTGTGGCCGCTTAATAGTTTGGGTTGTTACTATCTAAGAGAATTGAACCGCCAGCTCAACAATAGCCTTTTTTTTGGAGTCCATGGCTTGATTTAGCTTGGCCCTCATCAGAGTTTGTGCAGCTTTATGGAGTTGCGGTCTACTTCATTTTGCTAGAGCTGGAGCTGATCTGACAAGAAATTAAAAGAGGGTTTCATCTTCAATAGGTTGTAAGAGCATCCTGGTTCTAGTTTATATTTTCTTTAATTTTCTTTTCTTGGTAAAATCTCTTATGAAATTTAGTGTGTGAGGGACCATTCTAGTCCTTCCATAAATTTGGTAATTTAAATATTTCATTGAGTGAAATATAGAGCCAAATTGAAATGGCTTCTATTAGTACAACTCAGCCACAGATTCCTCTCTTAGCTGGGAAAGAGGATTATGATTTCTGGGCAATTAAGATGAGAACTCTGTTATGCTCTCAAGGAATTTGGAGCTTCATAACATAAGGCTATGCTGAGCCTGCTGATTTTGTAGCAGAACAGCTATTGACTGTAGCTGAAAAAGCCAAATTGGAAGAGAATCGCAAGAAAGATGCAAAGGCCCTTACTTACATTCAACAAGGGGTTCTCCCAGTGACCTTTGCTAAAATTTCTACAGCCAAAAATGGTAAGGAAGCCTGGTAAATACTTGAATCAAGTTACAAGGGTGCTGTCAAGGTTAAAACAATTAAATTGCAAGTTTATAGAAGAGAGTTTGAAAACCTTAAGATGAAGGAATCATATACAGTTTAGCATATCATGAGTCAGGTCGATAGTGTAGTTAGTCAATTGAGATTGATGGGTGAAGATTTTCCTGATCAGAGGGTAGTGGAGAAAGTCCTTAGGTACATGCCTAAGAAATTTGAGTCAGTTGTTGCAGCATTAGTAGAGTCTAAGGATCTCAGTATGATGTCGGTTGATGACTTAATGGGCTCATTGATATCTCACGAATCTAGGATGAGTAAGTATGAAGAACCCTCATTAGAGAATGCGTTTAAAACGCAGGCCACTCTGTCAAAAAACAAAGGCAGAAGAGGAACAAGAGGCAGGGGCAGAGGTAATAGATAGAACATTCAAGCAGAACAGAAAGATGATGCTCGGTTCGACAAACAATTTCAGCACAACACTCCTAGCTTTAGGGGGAGTAGTAGTAGAAATTGGTAGCAGATTCCTCAGAAATATGACAAGTCAAAGGTACAATGCTACTATTGTAAGAAATTCGGTCACTATGTAAATAGGTGCAGAAAGAAACTGGCAGATGCTGATAGGCAATCAACAAACTTAATTGAGTCTCAATGTAATGAGAATTTTGTTTTATTGACCTGCAATGTTGTTGTACAAAGTTCAAAAGATATTTGGTTTGTTGACAGTGGTTGTAGTAACCACATGATTGGAAACAAAGAATTGTTTAACAAATTGGACAACTCAGTTCAGTCTGAAGTTAAGCTTGCTAATGATAGCAAGGTTACTGTGAATGGGAAAGGAGACATTTCTATATTTGACAGAAATGGACAAAGAAGAAGAATTGATGATGTAGATTATGTACCTGGATTAAAATGAAACCTGTTAAGTGTTGGACAGCTAATGGATAAAGACTATGAAGTCAATTTCAAAAAGAAAATTTGTACCATCCTAGATAATTCACCTCAGAAACAATTGATTGCTAAAATTGAGATGATGAAAAATCGAATGTATCCATTATCTCTAAGGAGTTGTCTATCCAATTTTGAATCTGCATATAAAGCTAATAGTCAAGACCAATATTGGCTTTGGCATTTGAGATATGGTCATTTATATTTTGATGGATTGAAACAGTTGTAAAACAAACAAATGGTGAGGGGATTACCTTCCATAGAGAAGCCTACAAGCTCATGTGAGAGCTGCATCATTGTGAAGCATCACAGAGAAAGATTTCCATTTGGTGTTGCATTTAGAGCTAAAGCTTGTTTAGAGATTATTCATTTTTATTTGTGTGGACCAATGCAGACACCATCTTTGGGAGGAAATTTGTATTTCCTAACCTTTATTGATGACTTCAGTTGGAAGACTTGTGTGTACCTTTTGAAGCAAAAATCTGAAACTTTTGGTATCTTTCAGAAATTTAAAGTCTTGGTCTGGAAGGAAAGCGGAAAAAGAATCAATATATTGAGATCTGATAGGGGAGTTGAATTTATGTCTAATGACTTCTAGGATTTTTGCAGGGATCATGGAATCAAAAGACAATTTACAGCCTGCTATACACCTCAGCAGAATGGTTGCTGAGAGGAAGAACAAGACCATTATCAATATGGTTCGCAGTATGCTTAAGGAAAAGCATTTGCCGAAGGTATACTAGGTTGAAGTAGTTGATTGTGTTGTATATATTCTAAATAGAAGTCTGACAAAGAGTGTGTTGAACCATGTACCTGAAGAAGCTTGAAGTGGAAAGAGATGTTTAGTGGGACATTTTAGAATATTTGGATGTGTGACATATGCACACGTGCCTGAGCAAATAAGAAGAAAACTAGATGATCCTAGTAAGAAGTGTATTTTTATTGGCTACAGTGATGTATCCAAAGCATATCGATTGTACAATCTCATCACCAAAAGGTTGATTATCAGCAGAGATGTTAAATTCAAAGAAGAAGAATCTTGGAATGGGAGTGTGGATCAATCAGTTGTTGAAGCTATTCCATTTTCATATGAAAAAAATGAAGTATTTGAGCTAATTGAACAATTTGGACAGTAAGTTCCACATGCTGTTATACCTATAGCTAACACTCCATCGAGACAATCAGTTGGCGCAAACACACCATAGTTAAGAACTCCAACAAGTATTGTGCAAGGTGAATCATCGAGACAATTGGATCAACAGTCATCAAGTTCACAGGTGAGCAATGAAGCTAATCCTACCATTGCAACATTGAGATTGAGGATTAGAGGGAAAAACGTGAGAAGCTTGAATGAAATTTATGATCAAGTTCAGAATGATGAAGAGAATCAAAATATAAACTTTGCGTTTTTGGCATATCATCCAACAAGTTTTGATGAAGCTGTACAACATAATGTTTGGATTGATGCTATGGACGAACAGATGAATGCAATTGAGAAGAACAACACATGGGAGTTAGTAGATTTACCAAAAGACAAGGATTGCATTGGGGTGAAGTGGATTTATAAGACGAAGTTGAATGCTGATGGAGAAGTTGTGAAGCACAAGGCTAGACTTGTTGCTCAGGGGTTTAGTCAACAACCCAGGATAGACTACAATGATACATTCACACCTGTTGCAAGACTTGACACAGTCAGGCTTGTATTGGCTATTGCGTCCCAATACAATTGGAAGGTGTACCAAATGGATGTTAAATCTACGTTCTTGAATGTTTTCTTGGAGGAAGAAGTGTACATGAGACAACCTTGTGGGTATGAGGTTGAAGGACATGAAGATAAAGTTTACAAATTAAAAAAATCTTTGTATGGATTGAAACAAGCCCCAAGAGTCTAGTATAGTCGAATAGATGCATATCTGAGAAGTATTGGATTCAGTCGAAGTGGAAATGAACCAACACTATACACAAAGGTGAAACAAGTTGAAAATGGGATTTTTATATCTCAGTCTAAATATGAAATTGATATTTTGAAAAGATTTAGGACGTTGAACTGTAAACCAGAAGTTACTCCTGTTGCTACTGGAACAAAGTTAAGTAAGAATGATGAAGGATTATGTGTTGATCCAACTTTTTTCAAGAGGTTGGTTGGAAGTCTAATGTACTTGAAAGCAAGCTGAACGGATATTATGTACGTTGTAAGTCTGATTTCCAGATTCATGGAATCGCCAAAGTCATCACATTGGCAATTTGGGAAGAGAATTCCGCGTTATATTGATGGGACAACAGAATATGGTATTCTGTATACGTCAAATTCAGATTTTAAATTGGTTGGATTCATTGATAGTGATTTTGTAGGGAGTGTAGATGATAGAAAGAGCACTTCCGATTTTGTATTCAATCTTGGTTCTGGTGCTATTTCTTGGTCATCGAAGAAGTAACCGATTGTCACCATCTCCTCGATTGAAGCTGAATATGTGGCAGCAACTTATTTCGCATGTCAATCTATTTGGATGAGAAGAGTACTTTCATATTTGTGGCAAGAGAAAAATCAACCAACTGAAATCTTCTGTGACAACAAATCAGTGATTGCGCTATCAAAGAATCATGTTTTCCACAAGAGGAGTAAGCATATTGATACGAGATTCCACTTTATCAGAGAACTGGTAAACAATAACCAAATTTTTCTTAAATTCTGTAGATCCTATGTGCAGCAAGCTAATGTGTTCACTAAGCCATTGGCAAAAGAGATTTTTGAATATCATAGATGAAATCTGGGTGTATGTAATTTTGCATAAGTTTGTATTATGGCGATACAATTAAGGGGGACTGTTGGTATTTAATTTTGATCGCCACGTCTTTTTGTAAACCTCGCTGTCTTAAATGTTGTTTGATGAAGGATTAATACCCGTCTTAATTGCCAAGAGTAGCTCGCACATCGCAAACATAAAAAGTTTTGTGTTGTTTTGTAATCTCTCAGCATACACACAACTACATTTTGACCCAAAATCCGACGGCAAAATCGTCTAATATGCGACACTTGTCTGTCGCATATACGTCACTATCTTTTTTTTAGCCATCGGTGGTTTTCTGTAGGTTATTCGACACTCCCTTTTACTGTCGGTTAATCGATGGCTTATCGGTACCGTCGATGGTGGTTTAACTGTCGGTTTTGCGACGTGTAGTTCTTATTTTAAAGAATTAAAAACTTAACGCAGACATTGTTTCACCAATGCATAGCAAATTTCCAAGCGTCGGTTAACGGATGCCTTCAGCCATTTTTTAAAAACAATCCGACGGTCACCTACCATCGCAGGTATAGCAAGGCCATCGATTGACTATTCCACCGCGTCAATTAACCGACGGAAAGAACTATTTTTAAATAAAAACCGATGGTCACCTGCCGTCGTAGGTATAGCATGGCCGTCGGTTAACCGATGGCCTGTAGCTTTTTAAAAAACAAATACATTTCGCAGGATGTCGAATAAGCGACAACCTATAATTAAAAAACAAAACAAAAAACGTGACCTAACATCAGGATGAGATTATCCCAAAAGAATATCCACCCAAAACTTAAATTCTAATGTCAAATAAAACAATGGATGAGATTTAGTTACTTAAACCTTGTAGTACCTATGATCAAGTCTATGTTATTCTAATGTCCTAATGATAGTCATATTGAATTATTTTCTTAGTGTGTTATACACTAGGTTCCACTCAGGCTTGCATTTGTTCCAAGTGGCAAGAATCTAGATGATGTAGTATCATAATTAACAAATTGTGTTTTTATAGTTAAATTTCATAATACTTATTAGATTTTATTCTTGTTGCAGGGTGCATATACTTTTGATGCTGGTCTAAATGTAGTAATGTATGCACCTAATAGGAAATTTGCAGGCCTTCTCCAATGACTACTTTTCTATTTTCCTCCAGACTCCAAGAAAACATTGTCAAGGTTTTCCTTTCCTCCTGGTTCTCACTTGGGTTGCTTGTTTTATTTCTCACTTGGATTTTATTCTTTATAGAATTTGGACTCCAACTCACCCATTTGCTCATAATCTCATCCAGTTAATTAGACCCAATGTTTACCCCTCTAAATAGAGGATTCATAATGTTGTTCACACACACATGCATAGGTATTCTGGTTGCTTAAACTGAATTTTTTTATCTTTTCAGTTATGTAATAGGAGACATCTCAATACTAGGACAAATCAATTTGAACTCAATGAAGGATGTTGAATCCTTGATTTCCCCTCCAGAACTCAACCGTGAAAGTAGCAGTTCCACATTTCTAGGTGGTATCAATTACTTCATCTGTACTTGAACTGGAAAATGTCCTATCTTATTTAGAAATGAATATCAAGCTCTCTCAACCCAAAAATAGGTTTTCCTCTCTAGAACAATCAAACCTTAGTTTGTTCTTATGGTTTAGGACCATTGTAGACTAGATAGAAAATTCATGTATGTTTACAATGAATAGAATTCTAGCAATTGTTATGTTTAATCATGACTTTTATTTTGATATCATTTTTGGTTTTATACCTCCTTGAAGTACTAAGGTACTTTGTCCACTTTAAGAATAGTTAACATGGAAGTATATAACAACCTGCAAATTAAGAGAATGAATCTAACTTACAGGAATCAAAGGTTTGCTACCAGATCTCTATTCTTCAATTCAATCAATCATCCAATCATCCAATCACCAATGTGGTTCCTGTGACCGATGACAAAACACTTTTACAACTACAGGATTGTTAGCCTGCAATCTATCCCCTTGTCAAATTCAAGCCTGCAATTCTCCAACCCTTACAACAATCAAGTTGGATCAGCCGCATCTCATAGATTTCAGGTTTAATACTGAATATCTTCCTCGGGTCTCATCAACAACTCGAAACAACTTAAAAATTGTCACTCGGCTAGAACATAACCATATTTCATTTGCCCTACTAAGGGATTTTGACCTTTATCTATGCACATGGGATTTTTTTTTCATGGCATATACTTTCTCAGTCAAATTGTATTATCATTCAAATCCCAACAGTACCTTCAGGCATCGACATCATTGTGTAGAAGAGTGCATTCATATAAATGGAAAAAACAAAGTATTGGAAACATTACCAGATATCTTCGCTTCAGATTTAGAACAATCCTCTCAATCACCTAATGTTATCATGTTCTCAATTGTCTATCCAACGCTGCACATACATTCCAACTCAATCATTACATTAAATATTTGAGTGTGCACATTACAACTTCTCAAGTGATGGATTGATTCACTCTAATGGTGGATCAACTTATCATAGCAGTAAATTAGAAGCAGAGCGCACTTCTATGCAATCCAATTCCCTCTTCTTGCACAAGATCAGTTTGTTGTTCTTCGTTCCACATCAATTGATTGATAGTGTTCAACTATTATACGCCTAAGTTTACACTTGATTACTAGAACACAACGTATAAATTCCCTTTTTGACTGCTGCAAATCACCCTAAATTTAATTAACCTGATTGCTAGAAATATCATTAACAGAGCACACAAATTATGTTCAATGACTGGAACAGAGCAAAAAGTTCATAAATGTTGCTGAAGATTAATATGCTATTTCCCATGAATCTGAAACTATGTAGATCGACAAAGTTTGCACTCAATCATTTACACAAGAAAATTTCAGAGAATCCATACTAAATACTAT
The DNA here is from genome assembly GCA_027924585.1 of Larix kaempferi. Taxonomy (NCBI): domain Eukaryota; kingdom Viridiplantae; phylum Streptophyta; class Pinopsida; order Pinales; family Pinaceae; genus Larix; species Larix kaempferi. The sequence goes on along the minus strand of BSBM01000876.1, from coordinate 1,254,219 downwards.
CAAATAAGACGTCAAATTTAACCCCTACACTGAAAGAGAGCTGCTCTTTTTCCCTTGCACAAAACAGAGTATATTTCATTCAAAATCACTATAGATTACATGACACAGAGCAAATTCTATTAACCTACAGGAGTTTCCTGTCAAACCCTCATACATTCAATTAATCATCAACAGATTAATACATATCATTTATCTGGCTTGATTTCTCATTCTTAGCGTCAAGGCCTTGGCCATTTTTTGTAATTTCTCTCTCTAACCTCCTCTCCTTATTCTCTACTTAACATCTTTATGAATATAATAAACCAATGATTAATTCAAATCACAAAGGAAGATTAGTATCTTCCAAGTTTAGATAACAAATCCCTAATGTCCCTATAATTTCTCAACTTCTCTAACTTTATGCTAAAATGGAAAATTTGTTACATTATATGAATTGGTTATATCTAGATGTGGGTTGTTGAGCGGAATAAGGATTTGAAATTGGTCTTGTGCAAGAGCAGTTTGAGTTTGTTGTCATTCAAATTTTTCCCACCAAGGGCATTACCATTATGTTGTCATTCAAATGTCAATGGGTTCAATTCCTGGGTATTTTTCCCACCAAGGGAATTGCCCATTCTATTGTCATTCAAATTTTTCCCATTTTTCCCTGTACAGGACCTACATTTTCCTCTTTACAGGGAAAATTCATGCTCAACAGAAAATTCGCAATAATGGTTATGCAGTTTTAACGGAGACCCTGCTACAAGAGAAGAGATAAATTCAAGCCTTAGAGACTGAGTGCAATATGCTTCATCATCTGGTTTCAAATATTGCTAGGGGCTCACAGTCCAATGCTATTCTTGAATTTTATGAAAGTGACACGAAGGTTGTAAACTTGAAATCTAAATATCTAAATCATAATGTAAAGTAAGCATTACCATAGTGATGTGACTTCTTCCATTTAAAGAAACATTTGGTGCTGCTTTATTTCCTTATTTCCTTTATCCTCTTTTTTCATTGTTTTCATCGCAGCTAAGCTCATCACTGAAAAACGAATGATATGGTTTTGAACCCTGCAGTATGAAGAATGAAGGTTTTATAAATATGAATAATTGACAAAAATCTAGAATAAATATGAATAGAAGAGCATTTTAATTACCTTATTGAGCTCCTCTCTGTTTCGACAATAGTTTAATATTCTCTACTAAACAGGGCGAACCACATGAAGGTGAAAGCTCATATGGCCCCTCCCCCCCCTCACATCACTCTCAATTCCCCATACCCAATGCATGTGCTTGGAAATAAATGATTTTTTGTGCGAACATTGTGAGTTTCTTATCTTAAAGGAATTACGTGCATTCGATCACTAATTAGTTTATAGAATTCATTCATTAACTCATTCATTCATTCACACGTAGGAAAAGAAATAGTTGAAGACATTACTCGATAATATCAAAAATAATATCCGAGGACAATGCATACAAAAATAATGTAATTGTGTACTTATTACAATCACTACTTTTTTTTACGCTTTTTTTTCTCCACATATTCTCTAAGAGTGACATCCTTTTCTACAACTTGTTTTCTGTTTCTTATGCCCTCTGTAGCTTCCTGTGATCTTGTTTGTCGTGTCGTGTGCTCACGACGTGTACGCGGCTGCTGTAAGGTGCCTGGATCTACTAGAAAAATGAAGAAATATTAATTACTTGACATGTTTTTATTATTTCATTATAAGTCATTCATTATGAAAAAAACATTAGAGCGGTAATTTTTACCTGGAAACTGGGCCACATGAATATCACGTGTTTGCTCTTCTTCTACTGCTGCCTCAAGTTGTGCATGAGGACCCTCTGCATTAAAACATCAAGACTTACAACACTATAGTTTTTTCAATTTAATATTTGAGACTTTAATCCAAACTAGGTTTTTTTTAACAGAGGAATATGTTAATTACCTGGATGTCGCTCAACTTCAACTTCAATATTTCATTCTCCTCCATCCTCCATATTTTGTCTACTTTCATTGGGCGGCTTAACACAAAGAGACTTAATATTTTATGGACTAGTTTATTAATGAATAGAGAACACAATGAATTAATCTAAAATAGAATTTGTTTATTATAGTTACTTGTGCGTAGGATGGATTAATAGAAGACTCTATTTTTCTAGTACTTTTGCTTGTTCGATGTTCAACAACACCTAAAAACCCGCGTTGGTAGCCAATCCTTAAGTCTTCCTCTGTGGGCACGTCTTTGAATTTTTCGGCCTATAATTTTCAATTAGATCATCATTGTTGTTGTTATATCATCATGAAAACAATTTTAAATGCAATCTATAATAATTTCTATACAATAAAATAATTATTGATACTTACGATTTGTGCTACCAGATTTGAATATCCACCCGACCCAAGCTTGTGTTCCCCATGTTTCTCTACTCTTGCCTGGGTGTCCTTCGAGGTATCTGGTAGCCTATAAAAGTAATTTTAAGTACATTAGACATTGCAAAATAATGGGAAATAAAGTGTAATAATGATATAATTGCATTGCTGAAAGTATTGCATACCTTTTTGCGCCTGGTGCTAGCTTGCACTCTTTACCCATAGCGATCTCCCTTCCATCATCTAGGAAGGCTTTCTAGTCCCTTGTTGGAATCATCGGAGGGCGCTCATACTTTGGATGCTTTGCTAATTTGTTCCTATATTGGTCCCTTACAATGTGTAAATGTTGGCCAGCTTTTTCGAGGACCTTTTTATGGTTGAAGGTTTCAATACCAAAAAACCCAACCATGCGAGCAATAAGGTCATCTTTCAAAACTTTACTTTGTCGGTTCAACCATGTGCGGATGGTGGGCCCAAATAGTTTTAAAGACCAATCATTTAGATGTTTGTAAAAGACATCATTTCCTACATAAACGAGTATGTGTTAATTAGTGTAAAAAGAATGATTCATAATTACATTCCAATAAAATTATAATAAATAGTTAAAACATTTTGTAAATAGTACCTAGAATCTTATTCATCTTATAGGGGACGAGATTTTCATCCACCAAAAAGGTAGTCTCAATTGTTCTCGTGCTAGTGACACAGAAAGATCCAGGAAATGCATCGAGGGCAGTATCAATGTCATACTCTTTTGCATGTACCCCCTGATCCTGGTTGGCACGACCTATCGTGCTTGGACCACCAGAGGCTGTAGTACTCTCATGTTCTGTCTCGGGTGCCTCAATTTGCGTTCTTGACTGGCTAGACGGAAACGATACATGATCAGTAGTGGTGGGGGTTTCATACTCAGTGGTACCAGCATGCCCCTCACTAGTAGTACCGGGGAAAAAAAATGCCTGTAGAAACAAATAATATTTTAGTTACTCATATACGAATAGGAAAAAAAAATGCATTTGAAATAGACTTATAATTAAAGAGTTTGCATCTTATATCCAAGCGTTGTACTCTAAGCAACAAAAGATCTATCTTTGCTTTAGTCTCATCTGTTTGTAGATGAGATATTAGCAGGCGGACGACCTCATCATTTATTTTTGCTTTTCCTTTCTCAACTGCCTCCTGGATATTCTTTGAATTCACGAGGTCAAGATCGTTGGCAATGTTCCCCAAATCCATATGCCTTGGATCCTGTGTCGATAGATAAGTATCATCCGACATAAAAATAGAAAACATTAATATCAATTTGAAATCATTAATATAATCAGAAAACATAATGCTTAAATACAGTTTCTAAAATTCACAACGTGCTATATACCTGCTCATGACCCGATGAGTGTGGCGTGCTAACACTATGATCCATTGGGGGCCTTCCCCCATCGGATGTCTGCAACACAAGAATTGAAAACATTAATTTCGAAGTGAAACATCTAATACATTGATAAAATCTTAATTAAAAACATGTTTTTTATATTCAATTTCGAAACTTTACAATGGGGTATACTTGCTGTGGCATAGTCGATGCATCTATCCTATCACCCGTCATGGGGCTCTTGCCCCGATCCTCAACCTACAAACAAAATATTGACCACGTTGATATCATAATTAAACAAGTGTACTTTCGAAAGAAGCAGATAAGTAAAAATGTGGTATATATACCTGTCGCCTGTAGGGGGCTGTCGACCTCCGAGGCTCCACTGGGGACTTTCCCCGATCATCTGAGTGCAACAAAGTAATTGAACACATTAATTTCGAACTGAAACCAATACACGGGGAAAATCTTATTTAAAAACATATTTAAAAAAAAATTAATGGAAAACATCTTGCGAAATTAATAACATAAACAAAAACGAAAGATACTATATTCATTGATTACAAGTTTGGTGAAATGTTATATGTACCACTCTCAAAGTATCTGCATATGTATCTATCCGATTCAAATTGTAACTGATCAGCAACTCTTCCCCTGGTGCTATTGATTTTATAGCGCAGACGAAAACACGGTTCCTTCACGCCCCTCAAATAAGCAATTGGGTTGTTTATTTGTAGACCCGGGTTGTGTGCTGTTTATAAACCCCGCAATATTACCTAATGCTTTGGGCCTTCCGTCAATGTACATACTCGCTCCTTTACTTTGATTATTGTTTTTTAACTCTAAATAATTTGCAGATAATCCATATCTATGCATACTGCGTGTAGATTGGACCAACCGCATCCAATCTCTGTAATTGTAGCAGGGTCCGACATACTCCATCAATTCGGTACATCTGTCGTAACCCACCTTTATGCCATCCATGCAAAACAACCCCAAATTGTGTAGTGATGAAGGTGCAATCCGAAATATCCTCTCTTTGACGCAAAAATCTATGTTTAGAGGAGGAAGATTCTTATGTACCCATTGTTTGACTAAATGTTTGTACCTCAAGGGAACATTGATGTCACCTATGGTCTCATCATCATAAGAGCATGAAACTCCTCCAGCGAGAAAAAATTCCATTCGTTTATTGAATTTACTTCTAATCTTTTGACATCTAGTTGATCTCGCTCTTTTAGGCCTACTAGATGTTTCACTTTCCTCTAGTCTTGTTGAACTTTCCTCACTCGAGGATGACAGATCCGACAAATACCTATTCGATTGTACCTACACTACACAACAATATCATGTATCAAAGGCAAATCATGCATACATCATTGATAAATGATGATCACTCTCGGCCCAATAGTACGTGCATGAGGCCTAGGCTCATAGGTTTAAGAAGGCACTCTAATGGGTTGAGGTAGGCACTGCTTTCAAGATCGAATTGGCTATGTGACTGAGTGTAATGTCTAAACGAACTTCTGAAGTAAATTCTTTTTATTGTAATCTTTATTCAAGAAGATAAGTAAATCTCCCTATTACTAGTTTTCCTCAAGGTGTGGGGTTTTTCCAAAGTCATGGTTGACCAAACATTATGTGTCTAAATGCTCTTTACTGCATGTTGATATAATTTATCACGCATGATCTTTTAGGTCATTCTATTGTAAATTATTTGTTTCCACTACTAAATTCACTTTTAGTACTATATATCAGCTACAGGAGTAATTTATTAATCATTGTATGTGAGACTATGTGAGCTAAACCAATATTCCTTTGATTAGCTTGTGGAATCCATGGATGAATTAGCAAAGGAAGGTATAAGCCAAGTTTGTGAATGGACAATCAAACAAAAAAAGTTGATTGAAGGATCATGACCTACAAAGAGTTTGTTGCATAAACTAGAATTGGTAGACATTGTGAAACATCACCTATGAGTTGAAAGTTGTAGTAGGCAAGCTATATTCTCAATTGAAAAACAATGTATAGATAAGAAATTCATCCAAGAGAAATTTAGAAGTGTAAGGAATTTGATATGCAATACTATAGAAGTGGAATCATAAAAGCGACACATGATTGCATTTTTAAACAATTACTACTCGACTTATCTTATATTGAAGAATATATTGGAGTTTATTCCCCATAAGGAAAATACTGTTATCTTGTGTATGAATGTTTTGTGTATGTTGATTCTATCTTTTTTTGTTGGATTCTAAGTAAGGAAATAATCTAGATTGGAATAGATCACAATAAAATTATTTTATTTTAAACTGAAATCCAATTTGATTGCCATTGCTAATGATATCGAAGGGACCCTTACTTTGACTCTATAAAAAGTATCCTGCTATGGTTTATCGAACCCTTCTAGTACACACCCTAGGGATTTGGTCTTGAAATACCTATTCCAAGATTAGGTAAGTAATGACCTTACTATACACAACCCCACCTATTGATCACATTTGATCACATGGTCTAGGATTAAAATGCACAACAAAGGAATGTAGTCCAACAATTGGAGAAGGAGAATCAAGTGTTGGAGAAGGAGAATCCATAGTTGAGGAGAATCATGAGCAAATGCACAACATTTTTTGGTATTCTGTATATGCTTGATATCAGGGGTACCTAATGTGTTTGAAAAAATTATTGAGTGATTGTGTGTGAATATTGGGTATATTTTTTCATTTTTTCCATCCATAGTTGTATCCATTCTATAACTATGGATTGTAGAATGGCTTAAGCATTTATCCTTACTCCATTATTCACTCTTCTTTTTCTGTTTTGAGAAATATTTCTTATAGGAATATCCTCTTTGGCTAAGCCTCCACACTATGAGGGGGATTTTTATGTTTTCAAAGTCACTGAGGAGTTAGTATTTGCACCTAGCCTCATTGGAATCCTCTCAGGGGGTTTTGAACCTGTTCCCCCCCATTTGCATGGGGTAAATCGTGAAGTCAGAACAGGCCACATTAGATATTATGGGAACTGTTGAACAACAATCGTGAGGGTGATGAACCGTGATGTTGTGCATAAATTTGGATGAAGGTAGCCATCCTGGGCACTTTGGGGATGCGTTTATGGGCTGGAATTGCAGCAAGCCTTTGCCCCTGGGCATAATTTCCCTTTCAAGCAGTAGTAAGAAACAAAACCTAGGAAAGCAGTTGTTTTCTGTAATACTTTAAATTGTTTTCCTATAAAATCCTCATAGTTAAGAGCATTACGTCTGTTGGCTTGGTTTTGCAACCAAGCTTTGTGCAATGGGCACCTATCAACAATGTGGTAGCAGTTTCAATATTGAAAGCAAAAACAATTATAAATTAAATCTAAATCTAAACTAGCATGTGCATATAACAAATAATTTTTTTTAAAACGATTCAAGAACAAGAAATAAAAGAATAAGTATTTTGTATTAAGATACCTCAAATGGTGAGGATTTGTGTTGAGCAACTCCCAAGGTGAGTAGCTCCAAGCTCCAAAGGGGTCTTCTCCAAGATGCTGAAAATGGCCAAAAGTCTCATGAGAGATTTTGACAGTGTGAGGATAGGATGATGGATGGATGGAAAGTGAGGATCCCCTACCACCTTTTTATAGTTTTTGGTGGTGGGGAATACCATTATGGTTTTGAGGAAACCAATGGTATTGACCAACATGGTTTAGGTACCTTTTACATCATTTTTCCTTTTTTGAATATTTTGAATATTTTTTATTCCCTTTTTAATATTTTTGGGAATTCTGGACCCTTTTTGAGGGTTTTTTTATGTTTTTTGAGGAAAAATATTCATTTTGAGGGGAAAAAGGGGTGTACCATAGTCTTTTGGTGACCTTTTGATGGCTTTAGAGGCTCAAATGGTGGAAAAGTGGACAATTGGGTCATGTGAATAAGGAAATGATCTAGTGAGCACTTTTTGGGTGTTAACAGATTGCTCCGTGATGTGTGAGGGCAAGAGCTCATCGTATGGCCGATAGAAATCATAGTTCTTTTGTCTTTTTCCTGGGCTTTAGGGAAGAGAAGAGACCGGTTGGAGACTGGATCAACGGCCCTTGGAAGCTGCAAAAACAAAAAATGTTACATGGCCTCAATATGAATGAGGAATAATCTCTGATAATGGATGAGGCGGGCATACCCATGCTTGTATCAAGACATATACATAACAACTAGTCCCAAGAAGGGGGACCTAAATAAGACATAAAAAAATTGCTGGTACATCATAATGGTCCAAAGGGGACACTATTTTGGGATGTACTCATGATCATAACATGACTGATCTCAATAACTGATACACTGGAATAAAGTGACAACCGTTCTGAATAAGGTCTCAAAGGGTTGATGAACTACTGAAACTGAAGGTATCCAACATCTGTAGGGACTCAATGACTGTGATTCATCTCTGAGAAGTACATGTAACTGTATACTCGAGGGAGTATAAAACTGGGGTACATATGAATACTGTCACCATGCACAACCCGGATATCTATAGGAAAATGTAATTGGTTGTTTCCATAAGTCGACTTTCAAATGTGGAAGAGTTAGGTGGTATACGGGGTCTTTAACAAATAATTGAAAGGACCAATACCCTGTGCGAGTCTCAACGATGTGATCAAGGTGTTGAAGTCGAGCATCTGAGAAACAACCATTTGGAGAGGCACTGAGGACTCTTCTCGAAATGATTCATAGGCACTCATCATAAATGGTGATGAGTCCAAGACACAGGGACCTCTAGGTATATCCTCTAGAATAAATTTGGTTGTTGTCGACAAAGGGAGACCAACAACTAACAAAGCAATGATGTTTCCATGATAGGAGCACAAGGTGTAGAACTAAAGTGTGGTAGTACTGATGGTAGGACTGACATACTTGTGGGGATGGGAAGTAACTGGGGTCATAGAGTGGGTGGACTCAAACTTCCTTTGTTCAGAGCATGATGACATGGTTGACCTCGCAGCGTAAGGAACTGACTTGCAAGTGTGGGGATCATAGATTTTAAGGATTGAAGGGTATGTATTAACTCTGGGGGGGGGATGAGCTGATGGGTGTTGTCGAGGGATTCTCAGGGTGATATACTACAGAATACTATGAACAAAGGCGACCAAAATGGGGAAGCTGTCATATGAGTAGACGTGATCTGTTGTGGCACCGAGGAGCACCATTGGGTCCTTCTTCGTAGTTTTAATGAGCTCCAAGAAGGGATAAAAGTGTGCTCTGAAATGGTACTGTCCTGTGGATTTTGTGAGCCCAAGACTATTCATGCTCATGGGTGCTTTCATTTTTAAGGAGTCTGAAAATGATAAGAAGACTCTGTAGTGGTTATGAGTACCATCCTGTGGGTTTTTACGATCCCAGGATGGTGATTGCTCGTGGTCGCTTTCATGTTTAGAGAGCCTGAAAGCGGTAAGTGGATTTCATTGGTGTTCTTTTTCGTAAGTTAGTCTCCAAGTCCCGAAAAAGCATAAAATGATGCAAATGGAGAACTCTTCTAGCCGATGTGACTAGAGTATTCCTTTTTCGTAATTAGTCTACAAGGTCCGGAAAAGGGGTAAACTTATACCATGTAGACGCCCTTTTAGATACGTTTAGCGAGCATGAAAGGAAGCAAGGTTTCTCGGTGATCTTTTCATTGTTTTAGGAGTCAGAAAAGAGCTTAACAGAAACTCCCTAAGTGCCTTTTTCGTAAAAGGGATTGCTCGGCCTGAAAAAGGGGTAAAACTATACCAAACAAAAAGGGATTGATGAGAGCGAGAAAAGGTCTCAAGCATCGTCATGAGTGGGGAATACTGAATCCGGTGACATAAAGATTGTCAAAAAGGGGCAACGGCCAATATGGCACGCAAACCGAGGTTATGAGTGGCATTTTGAAAAAATGCCCAAAAATTATGGGGTGAGAGCGAGAAATGATCTCAAGCATCATCACAAGCACGGAAAACTAAATTCAACGATATCAAACTTGTCAAAAATGGACGACGGCTGATGTGGGACGCAAACCGAGGCGATGAGGGGGCATGGGAAAAATGCCCGAGAAATCTGGAGGTGAGAGCGAGAAATGATCTCAAGCGTCATCACGAGCGTGAAAAACTGAATCCGGCGATATCAGACTCGTAAAAAATGGAGGACAGTCGATGTGGCATGCAAACCGAGGCGATAATTGGCATTTTGAAAAAATTCCCAAAAATTATGGGTGTGAGAGTAAGAAATGGTCTCATGCATCATCATGGGCATGGAAATATGAATCCTGCGGTGCAAATGGTGCAAAAAACTGAGGTCATAAGGACTCCGGAATGGTCAAACGAAATAGCTAGGTTAAAAAATGGCTACAAATGAAGGTGACCCCACCAAGATAAGGATGTAGTGGTGGGGAGAAATGATGACCCGCGGGGGCGAAATACTATGTGTATCAAATCAACTCAAATATACAAGTGACACGTGACCTCAAAAATGGTTGAGATCACGAATGTGAAAAAGTGAGCAGGGTTAATGACCTGCCCCCATATGATGTGCATGGGGTTTGTGATTATGGATCACATATGTGTTGGTTTGAACGACGGGCTCATTGAGGTGTTTAGATAGAGGTGATGGGGTAGGGTCAAAATGATTGATCATGCCCCTTATCCCAAGTTCGAGGTAATCTATTATGTCCCCGAACTCAGAGGTGTCAATGCGGTGCAGATGCTGTCTTAGAGAGGGATCAAGAGGGCATTGACCAACTACAGGAGGGGGGGTGTACCATGAGGCTGTGGGCCATGGTGGCATACTGAAGTGATGATATGATGATGGGGGATTCCCCTTGTGGGGTGGATGCCCCCAGTATCTCCGACGAGAATCACGATGATGATGAGTAGGCAAGGTTTTGGGTCTGCCCCCATGTTGTGGACATGTGGTTTCCTCGTCAATTTGAAAGGGTTGAACATGTGTGTCAAAGGGATCAATGGAAGGGGCCGACTAGACAGAGGGGTATCCAGTGGAAATCGTGTAAATGGTGTTAATTTCTTCCGAGGAGGAAGATGGTTGGGAATGAATTTCCTCAATGACAAGAGGGGATATCTCTAGGTTGACGTTATTCAACTCATACAGTGTTGCTCTGTAATCCGGGAGATTGAGACAGTGATGTGAATAATGGCCCTACATTCCGCATATTACACAAGGATGGTTTGTGCGCAATGATTTATCATGAGGTTGAGGGGGGATTTCTAGTTTGACTACTGGAACGTTGGTGTCGTCATCCAACATATTCATGTGTTCTTGAAGTGCTGGTAACTATGGACATTGATGGGTGGCATGGCCTATGTCGTCACACAAAGAGCACTTGGGGGTATGCAGTTTGTTGGGGGATTCTTCATCAACTTGGGGGTCGCTAGCGGGGTGCGATTTGTGGGTCCAGTGGTGTAGGTTTGTGGACCTCTTCCCCTAGTGTTTCGAAGTGGTGGGGGAGTATAATTGGATTTTGATGCGGTGGCCGCTGTTGGAGGTGGTCGATTCTGGATGTTTGCTACACCAGGGGGTGGACGGTTAGAAGTATTGATGGGTTGCACCGGTTGTAAAATGACATTCGGTGTCGAAGGAGAGGTTGGGGCAGGTAGGTACCACACAGGTAGTCCTAATGTTAATCCTGGGAGATTAAGTGTAGCCATGACTGGTGTGCTGATGGTGCCTAAAGGGGGAAATAAAAATGGGATAGTATGAATTGGTGTGGCTCCTACATGAGTTGGCAATGAGGGTGGTTGCAGGAGTAAAGGGGGCTGTTGGTTTGGTACCTGTGTGTTCTGTGAGAGGGTGCACAAATCAGATATCTCGGTTATATTCAAAGGGGGTGGGATGGATTGGAATGTGGAAGTCATAGGTGATTCCGAGTATAATCCAGGTCTAACTGTGGAGACGAACAATGTAGGTGCATTCTAAACTGGTTGTTCAATCATTGGGAGAATATTTTTAGGTGCAGTGGGGGTGTATTGGTTTCGACGCGTTTGGAGATTCATGTCGGACGATGACATCATAAGGAGATGATGGCTACATGAATCCATCGATTGGTTTGTGTGTGCAGCATATGTGATTTGCTGTTGTGGTGCTGTGGTTCCTTGAGGAGGATCCAATGGACGAGTGTTCGCCACTTCTTGTGTGGGCAAAGGATTCTGCAACACCATGGGTTGTGGTTGAGGAGGTGGCACTGGTTGTGCCACGTGCCCTTGGTATTGGGCGTCATCAGACCACAGTTGGCATGCTCTCCCCAAATGGGGGCAAGTGTGTGTATAATGGTCGTATACCCCACATATGGAACATGGGTGGTTTGTTCGTAAATTGGGGTTCTTACCCTATTTCGGTGGTTGATCAGGGTTTTGGTTGGCGGGGGTAGCGTTGTTGTTGTTTGGAGGATAAGTTTGAGCAATTGGAGGTTGTGGTGCAGCAAGGACTACCTGTGGTGCGAAATAAGCCGTTGGGGCTTGTGAGTGAATAGGAGCATGTGTGGCCTGTTGATGGTAATACATAGGGGGTGCAACCAGAGGTGAATAGGCTGAAGGTGTGTGACCATAACACTGTGGTGGACATGGGGGTCCATGAGTGTGGTGGGGGTGGGCCATGAGAGCATACGAAGTTGTAGCTCCGGAGTGAGATGTGGCCCGCGAAAGATTGGGGCCGTTATTATTGAGGATAATGGAAAATGGTTGGTTGTGGGATGCAACTTGTCCAATGATGCCGTTGGCGGCATGGGATGCCCTCGGCGCGTCAGTCTGGGAGGAATCACCGCAGGGAGCGTCAGGTAAAATGGTATACAGGTAGCCACACTAGGCGTAGATCATATCAAACTACTGGGATTTTAGAATGGCTTCTTCTTCCGACTGGGGTTGTTTAGAAGCTACATCCTTGGCTATGAGGGGTAGGAGTGATTTGAGAAACCAATCCAAAAATATACAGTCGTCCATTTTTATCTTACAGAGGATACGGCGCTTGCGCCACTCATGGATATGGTCGATGATGTGGGTTGCTGTGTTTTGTCTACAAGACAACAGTATTTCAACTCCTACATCATAGCATACAGGTAGTTGAAAAAACTGAAGGAAAGTGGAGGCGAGGGACGTAAATGTATGGTGGGTCCCATGTGGTTGTTCAATGTACCACTTGGATGTAGAGCCAGTGAACGTTCGTTGCAACAGTCTTAGTCTAATGAAGTCATCCACTATGGAGTTAGATGAACACCATAGGTGAAATTACATTATGTGGTTTTGGGGATCTTCCCCAGGTTTTCCTTAAAACTTCGGGATGTACGAAAGAAGCTTTGTGGGCATGGGGGGCCAAGTGGGGTCATGTCTAATAGGATCATTAGTTAGTCTTGCCAAGTCTAGAAAATTCAAACTTTCCAGAAATGGTAGACTCGTCGAGGGGTGTGATGTAGTGGCTGGGACATAACTGTTAATGGCAGCATTATGTAGTGGTCCAGTGGCCCCTAAGGGTATGCTAGGTATGGAAGGTATGTGTGCTCCAACTGATGTGGTGTGGAAAAGGCCAGTGCTCCCAAGTGCAACATGGGTTGAAAAGGGGTTAGGAATAGTGCCAAGAATTCCTGGGATCTGGGTTGTGGTAATGAGAGGGGGTGTGACCCCTATGTTAGGCATACCCATAACAGGTGGTGGCCCTGTGTTGGGCATACCTAAAGGGGGAATGACTGCTATATTAGGCATGCCTAATGGGGTTGTTGTTACCATGGGTGGAACAGTAGTAGTAGGGTTTTTCGATGTATCTCCAATAGTACTGGTGAAAAGGGGATCGTATGGTGATCCAGCCATGGGGTTGGTTGGTGATATTTCAGTAGGGTTTTCTGATTTAGCCTCAGAACTAGATGTGAAGTGAGGCGTGTCAGAATCGGATGACTGTGTGTTTGGCCGATGACATGTCGAGTCAAGGGATAAGGCTCTACGTCTATGATGTGTAGAGCCAAGTGTACCGAACTGAGGGGGTTGACCCTGAAGACGATGAGATCGTCTTAAATTCTCAATGGTGAGAAATATTTAAAAATTTCAGTGTAAGGTGGTGATGTAAAAAACTCGAAACCATAATGCAACAATGAGTGCAAGAGGGGAGTGAAAAAATAAAGGCTCTCAGGCAAACAACCAACCTCAAAAAACACTTATTATAGCAGCTGTGCCATAATAAGTGGAGGGATGCAACAAAATTGGTCAGAATACCAAAAGTCAAACAGTTCCTAGAAAAAAGTGGTGTTACTAGACCAAAGGTGGGTATTGTATCATGCAAACACCTAACTAGAAGTATTTTGAGTCAACAAACGATATTCTCTGCAAGGTGATGAAATCCAAGTCAAACAATATAGAGTGTTGAATCAACGGCTAGATATCCCCCTACCAGGAGGGACACCGGGTAGACAATCCTAAAGAGTGGCAACTAGGATACCCTGTTCATGACATGTTGGATTGGGTGAATCTGTAGTTTGGTTCTATCGCCACTGTACACCCTCTTGGGTGTACACCGAGAACTTCGAAAGGTATCCTTCGGTTACTGAATGGATTGCGGTATTCCACTCAGACTTCCAGAACTAGTATGGCTACTTCAACCCTCCTAAGGGAGAGGCCTTCTTGATAAATTGGTTGATAACCGTGTCAAAATTATAAGGGATTTTTGTACCGTAGAGGACAACCACTATGTCTCAAATGTAATAATTGAGGGGTGTTATTGGAACACCTATCCCCTCAATTCTACCTAACTACAAAATTCTTTTAAGTGCTCCCCAAGTGGGGTTAAAAGTTTGTTGAGTTTAAGGTAAATTTTAAGGCTCAGTTTAAATTATGTGGCAGAGTGGGTGCAAGTGTGGTATTTAAACTGAAATTAATTTGCCTCGCTTGGGTGATTGATTACAAATGAAAAAAAAGACGCTTCCAGTTTTGCAAAAAATAAAGGCGTTTTTGAAATGTAAATGCTTGAAAAAACTATTCAAAAATAATGGATCTTTGAAATAATTTAAAGGGAAGCAAATAACATAAATGTTTCAAGAAATAAATGGATCTCTTAAAAAATTGCTTGGGCAAAGTATTGAGCAAATAAACAGTAAAACCTTGATCTAAAAAAAAAAATGCAGTAAAATATTTCTTTCAATTACTGAAAATTTTTAAAAAGACTTTTAAGGGAGCATATATAAATAGAAAAGGATTTAATATGGCTGTAAAAATGCAGAAAAATTAATGCTGGAAAATATGGGCCAAAATGGGTGAACTGAAGTGATAAATAACACTAAAATAAAATATTAGATAAATTTCTATGAACAATTTCTTAAATCTAATAGGATATTTGGATTCCTTGATTGCAAACACCTAATTTGAAAAAAACAATCGTTTCAAACGGAGTTCGGGAGAGGGAGATATGGTCGTTTGAAAGTTGAGCCATGCTGCCAGAAAATTACATCGCGGGTTTCGGGCTAAAAGTTGTGATGCGCATCGCGGCTTTCGAGCGCACAGTCATGATGTGTAGCACGGAAAAATGCCGCAAAGCCGCGATGTGCAGCGTGGAAAAGGGCCGCAAAGCTGCAATGTGCAGCGCGGAAAAATGCCGCGAAGCCATGGCGCGCAACGTGGAAAAAGGCCACGAGGTCGCGATGAGCCGCGCGATTGTCGGGCGAAAAGCCACGAGGCGAAAGACGAAAAACGGATGCCGAAAAATGAACCCGAAAATGGAAATTTTAGGCTGTTAATGGCAATAGAAAGGGCCAAGATCTAGAACAACAATGGATCTGTTGTCTAGGATGGAAAATCTATGAAGTAAAATGATTAAAACTAACAAAAACTAAGATCTAAAGCAAAAAACTGAGATCTAAGAATTCGAAGCCAGCAGAGTTGCCAAAAACTGTTGGCTTGGTTTTGCAACCAAGCTTTGTGAAATGGGCACCTATCAACAATGTGATAGCAGTTTCAATATTGAAAGAAAAAACAATTATAAATTAAATCTAAATCTAAACTAGCATGTGCATATAACAATAAAATTGAAAAGATTTAAGAGCAGTCCAGCACAGCTAAAGGAGCTTTGCGATATTCCACAGTGGGGGACAATTTTTGGATTTATATCAGACTCTACTCTAGACGGCATGGGAATCATCATCAAACAGAAAGATATATAGAGGAATGATGGAAACCCTAGCGGAACTGTCAAAGATAGCATGGGTTAAATTCAATTGCACGGGAATCTTATTGGGATGTTAAAAATCAAAGACTGTATGATTGAATTTGAAGTCTCTCATTCAGAATTTATTTTTCTCAGTTAAGAAAGATTTAGAGACAGTTTCCAAAGATTGATTTACTTATCAAGAAAGTTTTATTTTTTTTATTTTTATTTTTTACTTTTTTTAATTTATCGGCAATAATGCGAGCAGAACCAAGCACAGTGCAGCAGACGCTAACCAAGGAGGTGGCTACGACGTTTTTGGAAGCCCTTGCTATCCATCTGCACCAAGCTTGCTTGGAAATGACTTCAAAGTTTAGGGGTTGGTGCTGAAGCCACTAGCAATAGCAATGATGAGATTAGAAGACTCATAGAAATTCAAAACATTTAATATATATTGGGTTTCTTCATTACGGATTTGGGGAATTTCTAAGAGCAAGAAGGAGAGATCAAGGGTGCCAAATTTTGGAGAGTTTCTTCAACTACCAAGTTTAGTACATTAGTAACTAAGCAAGCATACCTCAGTAGAAATTCCATGAGATGAAGAGTTTGAACTTACCGATGTCATTGTGGGACGAATTGGCTGACAATCTTACTTGTTGAATATGCTCCCGAAGCTCCCCTTGCTTTGTGAGCCAAATGCTTATGTAGACCAGTTGATGTTACCTTCACTCTTAAGCTGAGGACCGTAGAGAGCGAGGGATGATGAACGATGGCCAGGGGCACCGTTAGGGATATGGGAAACCAATAAAAAAAACCCTCATTTGCCCCGAGTTGCAGACACCGAACCAAAAAACGAGTTGCAAACGCCGAACCAAAAAACCTTAGCTTGATGAACGATGATCGGGTGCCAAGGAAATGGTTAGGGCACGAAATGGAAATGCTTAGTTTTTATTTTTATTTTTTGTTTTGATTTTTTTTGTTTAATTTTATATTTTATATTTTTTAATTTATATTTTATATACTTTTTATTTTATATATTTTAATAATATTTTATATTTTAATATTTTATTCTAATACAAATTAAGGAGGATTAATAACTAAGATATAGCATTACTCAAACAGCTTGATGTCACATTCAAATTTTAATCAAGATTCTAAGGAAATAGATCATCCTCATTTCCTCTAGGAAGATGAGATCCTAAGATAATATGCATTATTATTAAAATATGTTGCTAAATGTTGAGGGGCCTCTAGCTAAGGATGAAATTCCCAAAGTTGTACTGCACCCAACTAGGGAAAATACTAAATAGTACCAAATCTTAGAAAATAAAATGACAATAAGAGTGCTTGAGCCACTGCAGAAGAACTAGTTGATGAACTAACTCCTTTAGAAAATAATTGGGTAGTATACATTATATGTGCCTGAATTTCCTGAATCAGATGAGAGATAGAAGTTGTTTGAAACGACTGCAATTATGAAGAAGAATTGCACATTAATTGAAAACAAAGATATGAATAATAAAGGGAACTCAAACTTTGATAATAATCATGGTAAAAAAGCAGAAGGAAAAAATAACTAAACAAAAATGAAATACTTATATGCCTAATTTATTAAATATTCTAAAACTAAAGCAATCAAATATTAAAAATGTTGGCGACGACGACGATGATGATGAGGATGAGGATGAGGATGATGACGACGACAACGACAACGATGATGATGACGACGACAACGATGATAATGATTATAATGATGATGATGATGATGATGATGATGATGATGATGATGATGATGATTAGGATGATGATGATGATGATGATGAAGACGACAACGAATATTACGATGATGATGACAATATTGATGGGCATCGTGACAATATTGAGGATGATGGAAATGGCAACGTGATGATGATTGTATTGATGATGATGGGAATAAGCACAAATGTGTGTTAACCTTAACGAGCTTCTCTTTGTTTCAAGAATATCTTAATATTCTCTACTCAACAGGGACAACCACATGAAGGTGGAAGCTCATCTGCCCCCCCCCCCTCCGCACATCACTTAGAAATATTCAATGCATCTGTTCAATGCAATTCATGATCGTCTTCTCCATCCAAGTCTACATCTGTATCATCTGATCTGGATTCAACATTATAAGGATTAAAGGCCATATCATCATCGTCATCGCTGTTATTTTTGATAAAGTGATCATCGTCAATATCATCTTCATCATGAACATTGTCTCTTACATCATCTACTTCAACTAATTCTTCAACATCTTCCTCCGGAACATTATGATCATCAACATCTAACTCATGTTGATCCTCTACATGATCACCTTCTTCTTCAACACCCTTTTCATCTTCCTCTACAATATTATACTTTACTGGCTTTCCTCTTGGATCATGTCTAATAACAAACGACCAACCCTGTCTACTAGGAACTTCTGAGTAAAATACTTGTTTGACTTGGAAGAACATAGGGCTCTGACGTTCGTGACTCAAGCGACCTTGTATTGACCATGGTAAATCCATTAGCATGTTCAATAACAGTTATATTGGGATCAAATCGATTCAGTCGTAGCCTGTACCATTTCACAATTAAAAGAATTATTTTGAATGATTTAAAGTCACAGTCAATGATATCTTCCAAATACCCATAATATCTATTTTCTGACAATTCTGGATGTTTGTCGCTTCTAGAGGAAACATTAGTGACCTCAAAGACTGCAGTTATCCCAGAATCACATGTTTTCCTTGTTTCATCCAACTTTTTAATTCCATATTTACAACCATTGCACCACATAGCCTTGTGGTGTTTTACCTGCAATATATTGCAAAACATGTAAATTAAATGATCAGTACATCATCAATTGATAATGAAAAGCTAGTAAGTATTTTATGTTCTTAAAGTACTATGCAAAGAAAATGAAATAAATCAAGATGACATGAATATCATAATTGAAAATATTGTGGCTTATATTTATATTAATATCATGCTAATTACCTGTTTATCTTTTAAACCATATGCTAAATCGATTTCCCTTTCTGTTAGATTGCCATCTCCATTGCAATGTGCTTCTTTAACCAATGAAGCCACACCGTCCCATGATAGTCCTCAACCAGATAGATTACATCGTTCAATCCATACCTTCATCCAATCAAGATTGTTTACGACGTACAAATGTAGTGCATCCCACTCGCAGCCAACTGCATGAAAAAAAAATTACAAAAATCAACTCAGAAAAAGAATTAACGCAGTGTAACATTATAATATTAATGATGCATATAATTAATGAATATTAAAAATGAAATAATTAAGTACAATATTATTAAAATGTATTAACATTATTAATCTACACCAATATTTAATAATTACCTTTGACCTTCCTCGATCTACCTTTCCCCAACAGGTACTCTCCTTCGAATTTCTTAATAGAGTTTGGATCACCATTGCATCGATCTAATTCCATCTTAATAAATGCCAACCCTAGAAGATATTCAACAATATACACCATGGCCTGAAATAGCATATATCCCTCCACCATAGAACCCTCTGGACGTGCTCTTTGTCTAACTAAAGCCTTCATAAATTTCAAGTGCCTCTCAACCATCCACATGGACCTTGCGTGTATAGGTCCACACAATTTAATCTCCTCAACTTGGTGTATGAGGTAGTTTTCTTGTGCATTGAGAAATGCCGACGGTAGAAATCTCTGCATTTGACACATTAAATGAGGAATTTCTCTCTTCCAATACTGTATATCTTCTTTGTGGATTTCTTTAGATGACAACCATCTACATGTGATGCAAGAAAATAATGATATCATTTAACGACATAAATTAAACATTGTAGTACAAATCTACATGATTGACTAAAAAAAATGTCATAATTCATATAAGTTATACAATGGATTAAACAAATTACAAATTTAGGGTGAACAAAATTATTTCTAATTACCTCATGTATTTTCCAAGATCATATATGACCTATTTGACATTATTGTCAAAGTTGTCTCGGAGAGATATAGGTAGAACATACTGTAACAATGAACACGTTTCATCAATATATTTTTCAAAATTAGGCAAAGAAGTAAACCAAAAACATGCAGTATTGTAATATAGCAATATATAATACCAGAAATATATAATTACCTTAATGAAGATATGGCAATCATGCATTTTTACCCCACCAAAATCACCTTTCCTTGTTAAGATATTCTTTATGTTCGAATAAAATCCTGTGTGAAATTTCATTTTTTCTATCACTTCTTTTACCGCATTGCTTTGTTGCTCAGTCAATAACCATGGAAGTGACCTTATATTAATTTGGTCTCCATCATTGTTTAAATGTTCAATGATATCTTTCATTGCATGATTGGAGTCCTGAATGTCACTGCAAATTTTGACAATTTTTTCTTTGTCACTCCTTCCATCTAATATTTGCCATAGTGTTTCAGCTACATTCTTTCCGATATGCATTGTATCAAACAAATGAACAATTAGTAAGTTCTCAAAGTAGGGAAACCTACTAAATTGTTTGGGATAACTTTTCATTCCTCGTGGAAGCCCATTTACACCTTCATGTTCACGACCATCAGTATTAATCAATATATAAGCTAAACTAGAGATTAAAATGTCGTATATTACAATAAATAAAATTAAATATACAATCGGCCAAAACAAAACATTAAAAACATATCAGAGATGATCAATATGAATATATAAGATAGACAAATTGATTCGTACCTTGATGATTTCTATTATATTGCAACTTCCATATGTGAGGTGTCATTCTCTGTGGTTTTAATGCGGTCTCCTCTTTCCCATTGAAAAGATGTTTTTAGGTAGTTCAATACCTATGATTCTTAGAGAGGAAGTGCCTATACTCATCAAACACTTCCTTTGACAAACTCTTTGAATGACGAGATTTCATCTTGGGACCACAAACTGGACATGTAAATTTTCCCTTTGTTTGAAGACCTACATGGATAAATTATGGTAAGCAAAATATATTTTATATAATATCATGCTAATTATTTAAAAAACATACATATAACTGATTAGTATATCACTAAATAAAATTAAAAACTATCTTAGTGCAGTACGTTACAATTACATACCACAAAAATGTGTTAGCCCTGGAGCATCGTGAATTGTCCAGGTAAGCATTGCATGGAATTGAAATCCCCTTTGCCCTATTGGTCTAGAGACATCATACATAGTGATGCCACTCCATAGCTTAATTAGTTCATCAATAAGAGGCTTGACATATACATTCATATCTTTAACTTGGTACTTACCTAAAAGAAAACAACAAATACAATACATATAAATAAATATGCAACAAATATCACAAATTAAATACTAGTCATGCATATTTAAAAAATTATTGTTCTAAAGTACAAATTATACCTGGAACAATCATTGCCAACATTATATGCTCCCTCTTTATTGACATCCATGGAGGAATGTTATTGTTGATAACAAAAATAGGCCAGACCGATTAAGTAGATCTCATTTCTGTAAATGGATTGACACCATCCGCTGCCAAAGAAAGTCTAGCATTACAAGGTTCTTCTTTAAAGTGTGACCATTTTTCCTCCATGTCTGTAAATGCAGAACCATCTGCAGGAATTCAAAGAATATCATCTCCACTTCTATTCCATGCATGGTAATCCATAAATTGTGCTATGTTTTTGCACCTAAACAGTCGTTGCAAGCGTGGAATAATAGGAATATAATGAAGAACCTTACAAGACACCTTTTTGGTTACTTGATCTGTTCGGTATCTACTGCTATGACATATAGGGCATTCTGTTGCAAATTCATACTGATTATAATATAAAATATGATCATTAGGACATGCATCAATTGCTTGATAATCCATTCCAATATATTTCATGATGGCAGCTAAATCTCGGTATGTGCGAGGTAAAATATTTGATGGTGGTAACAAATATTCACCTATCAACCTGTTACAACAAATTTAAAAAATAATGGTTAATATAAATATTTCAAGAATATATAATTAACGAAAAAAAATTCATCCTTATTACTTTTTTTGATGAACTTATAACAAGAATAGAAATATTATAGAAACATAAATATATATAATTTATCGTGATCATATATATGCGATTGATGAAAAATATAATCACATACCTTAACATCTGCGTGATGGATGTGTTTTAAAAACCATTCATAACCTTCAAGTTCATTATCAGCAACATATTAGAGAGAAGAGTTATGTGGGAGCCTTCAAAAAGGGGATCATCTGCCTTGTCAAGTATAGGTAAATCATGACGATCATCAAATTCGTCATGATTTTCATGATGTTGATCATCGTCCATTCTAACATTAAATGCATCATTGATTAATGTATTTGCACCATCATCCTCAAATATGTTATCATCATGATCATCGTCTAATTCCATATCATCATTAACTTGATCATCAATATTCGCAGGACCTGCATATTGTTCCTCCGACGCTATTTGTTCCACAATTACCACATTAACCATGTTCGCAACTGCCCTAGGAGGCCCTTCCTTTATAATTACAATTAAAACATCAAAAAAAGAACATTAGTCATGTCGATTAAGTAACACAAATAAAAATGATACAATATACAATTACAAAAACTCTCAATATAAAGACCTCATATATAATATTGAATTAGGACATACCAATGGATGATATTCATGCCCCCTCTCAACATGTCCATGTTCCCTACAATGTCTTTTAGCTATTGAGATCAGTAACCTTCTCGAATTAAATCCCCTACATCGACTGCAAGGGCAATAACATTTTCCATCACCCCTTCTTTGCACTCCATCCCACAACCTAGCAAGCAATTGTCGATTTTGTTCTTGATCTTGATGACCTGTAACATTATTGTTACGTGGCATTTTATTACTCAAAACTAAGATCAAAGTACGAGCAAACCCAAGTAGCATTAAATATGCCCTAGATAGATTTTGGTTGGCCTACTTCTTTTTACCTTATGCGGATGGCCTAAGAGAAGAGGAATCACAAGTGAGTGTATGTAATTGGCCTACTTCTCTATTTATATCACTTAAGCGTCGGATATTCGATGGCGGCTCAAATCATGGAATAAAAAATTAATATAATTAAAAACTTGACCAAAATTTAAGGGTTGACCAACGATCAAATTTTCCACTACCGTCGAACATCCGATGCCCCCTTAGCTAACTGTAGCAAAACCGATGGGTGTTAAACGCATCGTCGCAAAACCGACAGTCGGGGACATTTAAAAAAAAAATTACAAACTTGTGATTTTTGATAGGTAAAAATAGAGAGATCAACGCGCCATCGGTTTTTAAGTCCAAATGTAGTTGTGCCAGAATGTTCTATGTTTTTGTTGAAGTTTCCTGACGAAATTTATTCTAGCCACTGTAAAAACACCTCTGGTATATATGCTTTCAGATAATAAAATAATTATTTTGTGTGTGTTGGTTCTGTTGTTTAAGCTCTGCGTGAGTGGTTACCTCCCTGCTCTCTGCCTTCATATTAATGTTTGTCATGTTTTACACATATAATTCCCAAACAAGTTACACTCTAAGTTATGCATGTATTTCTGCAACATAGTGCATTGGGATATAAATGCATAGTTTTCATTTTATTGTATTAAGTAGCTTACATGAAATTTTAGGTCAAAAATATATCAGTGTACAAATACTGCATCTAAAAGTACCACCATTATTGCTAATAGAAACCCAATGGAGAAGTGAGAGAGACCAAAGGAGGAAGTACAAGAATATCAATAAAAAGGAATCATTGTGTGGAAGTATTCTACCTCAGAGTGAAGATTCGTGTCTCCTATGGAATCTATCAGAAAAACAAGCTCTACTTCCTTATTTGTAAGTGTCTCATGAAGTCATGCCCTTGCATGGCTAGCTTGGTCTACCTTCCTATATTAAACCTCCAAACACTCTTTATCTAGTTCTAAAAGCATCTTATTCCTCTTGACATCACTTTCTCCAATCTCATCCCAAATATGTTGCACAGCCACAAAAAAATTCTTTAAATAAATTGAACAAAAGTCTTAATGCGAGGAGGAATAAGTGAATTCCATTCACCTAAAACTAGCATTCCCATCATGAACGCTATGGTGACAATATGCGAAACGTGAATTCCTTCCCCCAAAAGAGAAGAAATCATAGTGACCGGTCTAGGGGGAAACACTTAGAAGTCGTGGGTGGAGTCAATAGTGCATTCTTTTGGTTTTAGGTCAAGATTTATGAAAACAATCATATAGCATCAGGTAAGGTTATTTGCGTTAGCTTTGTACAAGGTGTTGACTGAAAGGCCCATAAATTGAAGGCTCTATCTATATGTAATTACACATTTATAGGTGCTAGGCCAATATTAGCGGTAAGATATCCTTCCAACCCAAGAGTTCGTAAGGAAGCTTCCTTCTCTCTGTTTATAGAGGCGGATTTTAGTTCTAGGTGTGGATAAAACAGTTGTTGAAGAAGCACAAGTGGATCCCATAAATTGGCCTCTGTGATCTACAACATGCATAACAAAGAGGCGATTTGGGGTAGATTGGGATAAGAAGCATGGCCGAAACCACTTGCCCTAGGGAAATCCGAGATCACAGCGCTGCAAGGTAATGGGACATGGCTCCACCCACCACCATGAGGTTGTATGAGATTTCCCCACCACTCACCACCATGAGCTGGGATACCATGTGAAAGAATGGGCTGGATATTTGTCAGATGGCAATGAGAAGAAGATGTAATTTTACAAAGATCTAAGTGCCCACCAAAATGTAACTAAAATCTAACAACGTCTTGGTGGTTAAGCTACAATCATAATGTAGTTAGGCGATGAGTGCACAGGGTTTGTCTACCCTTGTGGCCACAACTAGTAGTTTAAAAAAAAGCATAATGGTGACATTGTGATGCTATAAATTTTTCATGTTCAAGTAAATATACATTCCAACAAAAACAATCTCCTAAAAAAACCAGCAAAAGAAGAAAGATTGAGATAAATTCCACTCTACAGTTGGCATGAGTTCGAATATTATGGGAATTGCTCAAAACATGCTCAATCACAGGATAAGGAACACAACGTTTAATGACCCTTTAGCATTTCTATAGTATGTCATGTGAATTCCATGGCTATGAAATTTCTGTGCTTACCTATATAGAATGAGCCATAAATGGTTAACTATAACCCGAATATAAATTAGAACATTTTTTGTGGCAATGAGGACCTAGATCCATTCAAAAATTTTGTGTCCATTCTTTGCAAAATGTACATAAATTCTATTGCAATTTCACAAAGCATGTAAAATTTCCCATTTAACATCAACAATCTATTTACTGAAACAATAAGAAGCCATTGATTACCCACAACACAAAAACCCTACATTAAAAAATTGAATTCATTTGATTACATTTAACCAAGACATTTGCAAGATCCATTGCCTACTAAATTGCATGCCAACCATGACCATTCGGGATTTGCTCATTTGGACATAGAAGAAACTTTCTCCAATTTCTACTTCTATCAATTTCTATTTTCCCACATTTTTATTTTCCCCCAATTTCTATTTTCCCCAATTTTTATTTCCCTCACTTTATGAGTTTTTAAATTTTGTTAATATTATTATATTATCTATTAATATAATATATTTATATATTAAAAAAATATCATTAATAATATATTATATATTATATTATAATATATTAATATTGTATTAATATTATAATATAGAGTGCCCATATTATATTGTTGAAGGTGGGGGCATATGTGGAGGAGCAGCATAAACTACAGGTCTCCATGGTGCCAGAACACCGATTAGAAACAAGTAGGAAAACCAGCACCATTCTTTTAATAACTGAGACTTGACCACAAAACATTCCACTTTTTATCTAAGCAAAGAAAAAATTCATAAGATCAATGCTTTGGACAAGTATTATTGAATATGGTTGAACTTATACCTCGAATTCTTATTATTCAATATGAAAGTATTAGAAATGCAGATCGTCATATGTTTATGAAGAAAGTAATAGTCAAGTACTAGTTAAACAGCAAGATAAATAGGTATAAATGAATGATATTGAAATGCTAGTTTATAGGAGTAAGTAAACATTGTTTTAGTCAATTTTATTTGTGTGATTTATTATTTAGTTATACTTTTTATGGACTAAATTAGTCATTTTTAGTTGTGTTAGTCAAATTTAGTATGAATATTTAGCCTAAAAACACTTTCATGACTAACGTTTTTAGTCATGTAGTCATTTATCACCTCTTTTTATACTAATATAGTCTTGGTCCTCTTGTGCTTCTCATTCCCTTTCTCTTGATGCCTCTTTTGGATTACAAATTTCATTCTCCCTCATGCCATCATAACCCCTCCCCCACAATGTCCATTATGTCCTCCTGTAGACACTTTATGCAACACACATACCATGCTCTGATCAAACAAATTCAGTATCCACTCTATAATCATAATCATAAAAATGTTTACATTTTTCATATTAAAAAAAGGGGGTTTGCAAAAATATTGGCTATGGCCTAACCCAACTGAAATCCCCTAAGAATCTTGATCATACCAAGCCACCAAACCCAAGATTCAAGCCGAAGACAAGTATTTTGAAATGTTATATGTGCATAGCATGTCAAAGAACATATGAAACAAAGCCGCATATAAATAAGCGCAAGTATAGTTTCATTATTCAATGTGGCTTATGAATCATACAACAAAACAAAAAAAGTTTCATTGAATATTGTAATGGGACAAATGTCCAAAAAAACTCCTAAAGCCATGACAAAGATAAAAATTGCATTGATTGGATATCTTCCAAATAAATTTGGAATTAAATAGTGGATTTGTAATTATAAAATAACGAAAAAATCAATTCTAGTGATGTCCTTTGAATAAAAAAATTTCAATGTTAATGAAATATGTGCTTGAGGATATTTACTTAAGAAAAAATAGAATATTTCTCCTTGTGAATATAAAATCCATTTAATTATGAATTAGTTTAATGTTTTCACTCATTTCTTTGATTTAATTATGAATTAGTTTAATGCTTTTACTTATTTTTTTGATTTAATTATGAATTAGTTTAATGTTTTCACTCATTTCTTCAATTTAATTATGATCTAGTTTAATGTTTTCAAATTTTTTTATATTCTCATAACTATTTTATTTATGTTGAGAGAGGTGCTTTTTACGGCCCAAGTGAGTGAGAAATATCACATTTGTAATGATGACATGGAACATATTGGCTCCAAAACAAATATGTATTTTTTTATTAGAAAAACTAAAGAAATATAAAAATGCAAAAGCAAAGTGTAGAAGCTAAAAACTATGGATTATTCAGCGAAACTTGAGAAAAGTTAGGTTGAGTTCCAAAATGGTTGGCAAATGTATAATGCTATAAAAATAGTAAACAATAAGATGAAAAAAAATGTACTTATCAAATAGGCTTCCTTTTTTAAAGAACTATGTTTTCAATGGAGCCACTAGTTATCTGGGATTTGAACCAACGACCTATGTTCCAAGGCTTACACCGACTTTCCAATAGGGTAGGAAAGTCAAGATTCATTATGGTATTGGTTGTATTAATAACTTTTTACATAAGTTTTAATGGCTAGAATTATATAGGGTTTTTCTATTGGAATTTTTTTTATAAGATGTGTGTAATGTCCCTAAAACTGTAAAAATTTAAAATTTTTCTTGTATACCTTATCACTGCCTATTTAAGTAGATGTTCAGTAAATTAACTTCAGCACTGGGAAAATAACTAAAAGACTTATTAATATAATGAATATGCATGGTTTATACCTCTGCTTATGGCTCACTATTTGACGTATCTAATGTGGTTGGATTTACTTTATGGTTTTGCGGAAGGGATGTATTTGAAATCATGTCTTCATGAACCACATTGGTAATTAATTCTGTTCGATTGATCAACTTATTACTTGGTTGAAATCCTAAGGGTCTTTATGTCTTCCTCTTTATTATATGTTTTGGATTTAAATATTACAACTACGTGTTCACTTTAAATTTAATGTTTTAGCTTGATATATATATGCAACTGTATCTTATACATCTTTTAATGCTTGAGGGGATGGACCTGGTAGCATTTGGCCAAGATTACTTAGCATTCATGCTAAAGCCTATTTCATCTTTCGTTTTGTAGGTATTTTTAAAGACCACTTAAGATCTACCTCATAGGTTTTAATATCTATATATCAGATTGTTAATATGGTTTTGGTCCACATTTTAAAATGTAAAACCTGCAAATGTTTAAATGGAGTTCACAACTATATGAAGTGGGTAACAATTCAAATGTTAGTGGAGGTTGGTATTGCATTAATTGTATCCAACACCCAACCATTCGAATGGAACCCAGCTGGTTGGCATTTAAGGAAAATCCCTAAGGGTTTGGATGACCCACTGCATTATCGTGTTGTTTTGTTTCGAAGGGAAAGTAGAGCCATGCTCTTCTAGTTTTGGAGGCACCCATGGTAGGGCTCGACTTGCTTTGAACTAGCTAGCGTGGAGACTTCGTGAGGTAACCCCTATACCCAGAACTTGTTTTCAATACTTTCATTTAAATGTTTTCGTTTGCTAGTTGTAACGTAATTATTTTTGGGTTGAATTGGCAGGGCTTCAGTGGTGTGGTTCGAGCTTGGCATGGGGAATTTGTAGCTATGGCGATCATGGGTAAGTATGGCCCTATGTTGGCCATTTCCTCCCTTTGAGCGAAAGTTTGACTATTGGTCTGTTTGCTCTGTAAATAAGAATTTTGTGGGATGGTTTAAAAATTGGAGTTAAGATGTATTGTTGAGTTTGGAAATGCAAGTCGTGGCCAAACCCTATGGCACACTCTGTAATGTATGATCCACAACGTTGGCTATGTTGTAGCCTATATGGCATTTTGAGAGAGGAAGCGTTTAACTTTGCTCCTGGTAACTTCGATGTATGGTTACGGCCTTTTGGGGAAAACTTCTAATTAATGAGAAGGTTCTTTTATTTTACCTCAGCAAATTTTGTGGGTACATTTTGTTACTCCTGTAAGATTACATTTGGACTTTGTGTGTTATTTTAATACTAAATACCAAAGGCATTGGATGTATGACATCTCTGTATGTTTAGGTGTTTTACGTTCCAGAATTTAGGTGACTTTGATAAGCCCCAGGGTTTGATAAATTTATATGAGAATTCTCTGAGTTGACCTTTGTTGTTGTTGAGGGTATAATGGAACTTGTCTTAAAGCGAAAAACCCTGTGTAAGACTCCTTAGTTTGACTAAAACTTCTTCCTATTATTTATTCTTTGTTTCCTGTCTAAGTTATAATTTATGGTAACTTTGGTTTTTAATCCCGTCATTTTAAGTTTAAGCTCTACTCTGGAAAACGAAGCTTGCTGTAGATTAAGAGCTTGACGTGTTTGTTTAAATTACTAAAGGGAAAATCCCTAACTAGATTATGTGCTTCTATCATGCTTCTGTATAGAAAATCGATTTCACTTTTGTAACGGGAATTTTAATAATTAAAAGTTGGGTTATCGTATTTCTAGTTGGGAAGGAAAATATAGCTAATGTAGAGAGTAATGCCCTTCGTTTGAGCTAAGTCGTTTGAGGATGCAATCTTACTGTGTGAGATCGTTAACTAAATGATAAAGACAATGTATGAAAATATTTATTGATTTTAATAATTCTGATGTGGACTTTATGACCCAGTTCTAGCATTTAAAATCGCATTCATTTTTATTATGGTTTAGCATTTATGAATAAATGATGTTGATCCACGTTGTAGCGTGATCTCAGTAGGGAGATTCATGGATTTGTTTTTTTTTGGGTAATGTGCAGAGGACTCAATCCTGAGTCTTTTGGCTTCTATTAATGAAACCTAATTCTGGAAAATGCATTCCAAAAGTATTTAACCTATGTGAGGTGAGTTAAGGAAGTATGCTGTGTTTTGATAATTTATATGGTTGATGTTTCTTTAGCTATGGTTTTAACATTTTAAATGTTGTGTTTTAAATTATCTATCTAATATTTTAAAGGAACAAAACAGACCCTACGAAATCTATGCTAGAAACAATGCAAAACTGGATATGCACCTATATAGAAAAGAAATCATGGTTTTTAATTTATGTAATGAGGAATAAGATTCTTTTGCTGAGTTTGATTGGTTTACAAAAGGCCATTGATAGAGTTTGCTTATTTAATATCTTTAAATAAATGTTGGCATAGTAAGGGTTTGAATTAAATTAGATCCTAGGTTTTCTAAGCTTGGATAACCAAGCGAATCGATCTCTTTATAAGAGATGAATCTGTTGTGAAAATACAATCAAATTCGTTTGTGCAAACTTTATTGTTTGAGTTTTAGCTAGGGTTTTAAAAATCTTTAAAATAAAAATATTGACCCAGGAGAGCCAATGCCATAGGCCCTTGCTCTCAAAAATATATACTACTAGATTACTATGAAGAAGAATTTTGACAGAATTAAATTTCTAGATTTGACAGCCTATAATAATTTGAAAGGAACATAAGAGTAACCCATACCTGGATAGTTGCAGCTTGATCTTGCTGCTGGTACATACCTTCACACTTTCAAACACTAATTACTGAAAACTAGTATGTATTGATATGGATGATCTGTAGAATAATTTAACCGAATGACTTTGGGACTACCACGTTCCTCACAACCTTGACCCTGAACCGTTCCTGGTTCACTAATGGATCCCCTCGAGCTGGTTCCAACATGCAATAGGAAAATAAAGGACCTAGGGAAAACTATAGATGATAATCAAATCTTGGAAATAATAAGCTCCTTTAGTTCTGTGGGAAAATTCTCTTCTCTTACCATAAGAGAATGACAGGAAGAAAAGATGATCCCTCCCTTTGGGAATTGTCCTTCTTTATATAAGTGAACTTTTGGAATATAGCTGTTGAGTTAATAATAATATCTTTATATTAACTCCAGTTTTATTTTAAATTTTGAATTATAATATATGTAAGAAATTTTTTAATTAATTCTTACTCCTAGTTTATCTAGGACTTTTAACTTGTTCCTCTATGATTTTTTTTAAAGGAACCTTTATATTTTTATTTAGTTTGTTTACAAGTATGTGTTTCTATTAATTTAGATCACAATCTTTTCTTTATATATAATATAAACAAATATCTTATGCATATATTTTATGCATGCTACTTATACATAATTTATATAGAATATAAATAATATCTCATGCATACTATTTATGCATAAGTGAGACTTCTTTTATAAACAATCAACTTGATTATTTAATTAATTAAATAGCATAATGATTCTTTGGTAATCATTTAATACAAGGTCCAACCTTTGGACAAGGTCATTTTGGTATGTTTGTATAGTCGACTAGGTTAGGTAACTCTAGGTTCCTCTTGCATGTTGGATTCCCTTGTTTAACATGGTAGTTCCCGCAGTCCTTGATGAGAGATAGAAATGATTTATTTAAGCAAATAAATAATTTTGATGAATAGTAGTTCTATTCAGAGTCTTCTCAACTCAACACTTTTAAGATCAAGTAACCCCGAGTGCTCTTCAGAGTTTTGGCTCAACACTCTCATATGGGCGTTACGCTAGTGCAATTCCAGAGCATTCCGCTCAATAGTAGTACTATAATGTGTTTGTGAAGCACATCTAGAAATACAAATGGCCTCAGATCCGATACGTATTATCAAGCTTGGAGTGCTCCAGGGCTTATGCCCAACACTCTATCTACATCGGGGCTTACGCCCGGTACATAATAAAAGTCCTCTATGTGCATCGGGGATTTATGCCCAGTACATAGGTCATCCATGTGCTCTAGATTCCACGCTCAACACATCATAAAAGTCAATCATGTATACTATAACTCTGCATAGTATGTAACAAAAGATCATCTTAGTATAGTAGGGTCTTGTGCTCAATCTCATAATAAATCGTAATTCAAATACATTGGGGCTTTTTGCCCAGTATATAACAATATCTAGCATCAGTCAGGGTCCATGCCCAAATATGTATATCTATAAAAATGAATCATGTGCATTGGGGCTTACGCCCAGTATACCAAAAATAAATCATATGTGCTGGGGCTTTAAGCCCAATATATAACATCAATATAGTCAATCAAAATTTAGGATATTACAATGTGATTTGGAATAGGTTAACAACCGTTTATAAAAACATGAATTGTTTTTTTTTATTTTTTTATTTAATATTTAAATATATCTATTTTATTTTTATGTTCAGTATTAAAAATAATATCATTTTTTACTATTGACATGATGTATAATATTATTAATCTTATCAATTAAATTCAACAAGGTTGAATATATTAAGTTGTTTTTGTATATATATACATATATTGAACTTGGCTCTCTCAAAGGTAAAGAGGGATCAAATCTCTTGAGGTGCAAACCTTTCCTCAAGTATAATATTTTAAAAGGGTTTGCACCTAAAGGGATTTGATCCCTCTTGGTGTTTGATAGAGCCATAGTTCAGATGGATCTAGATTGATTATGTATCGATCAAACAAACTGAATCTTGGTTATCTAACAATCATTAAAGAGAATGTTATCACAACAATCATTAAAAAGGGAATTTAAGAGGGAAAATAAAGAAATCGATCAAATAAACTTGATACATCCATTGTCACTAAAAAATTAAGCTCAATCCACACTAAATATCCAATAACAAGATCAATGGGATAAAAATATTTGTCTCCGCCAACTTCTAGGGCTTCGGATTTATTAGAGAATTAAGAAATCATGACACACTTGGGACAACAAATAAAGTCTTGTTGGAATATTGGTCAATATTGAGAGGGGGTGTGAATCAGTATTGTTAACTTTTTACCACTTTAAACCACTTATTAAACTTAATTAAAACATGAACTCAACAAGATACACAGAACACATATTTTTTATCGTGGAATCCCAATTGGGAAAACCACCAACTCTTTCTATACTGCACAATTATTTTTACAATGACTTTCTGCCTATTACTGTAGACAAGGATGCTACTACACCTTGGTTTATGCATGCTACTATAGACAATGATGCTACCACACCCTATTTTCCAGCCACTACTGGAAGGAGGCTACGACCCCCTGGTTTTATCAGCTGCTACTGAAAGGATTCTTTGACACCCTTATTTACCAGCTACCACTAGAAGGAGGCTACAACCCCCTTGTAGGCATGTAGCCTGCCCTAGCACCACCCTACCACCCTAGTCTTATGCTTATCAGTCTTCCAGATCTTCCTCAAATGCTGCCACTGGTATTTTTCTTCATTCACTTGGTTTCTATCTCTTTTTTCTCCTGCTGCTTGGATTTGGACTTCATACAGCTTCAATTCTTCTCTTTCTTTCTCTAGCCCCTCACTGCCTTCGATATATATGCTAAAACAAACAGAGACACACTGTTCTGCATTTTACCTTCTC
The DNA here is from genome assembly GCA_027924585.1 of Larix kaempferi. Classification (NCBI taxonomy): domain Eukaryota; kingdom Viridiplantae; phylum Streptophyta; class Pinopsida; order Pinales; family Pinaceae; genus Larix; species Larix kaempferi. The sequence continues at coordinate 1,220,904 of BSBM01000876.1, read as the reverse complement.
TGGCCTCGCTATACTGCATTGCTTCATATGCTCATCTTTTATACGTCACAGAGACACTCAATTTTTCTTCTTACTACACCTTCAATCTGAACTGCAGAGCCATTTTTAATACACTTCAAACTTATGCTATATATATATATATATTCTTCATTCTTTATGAATTGCATTTTTTCAGAATAGGCTCACACCCTTTCATTTTCATGCCTTTTCAAAACTCTGTTTGATTAACATTTAATTCAGAATTATGTTAATCATTTAATTATTAATTAATTTAGTTAATTAATCATCTGTCTGCTTCTTTTATCTCGGTCATTTGGGCTTCTTCAGTCTCAGGTCATAAGCGATCTTCTCCCATCATAGACCCTTAGGCTTCTTTAATCTCAGGCTTGCGGGATTCTTATTTCTTTCACCAACGAGCATAGTTCAAGCTCTCATGAGCTTTGCTTTTTAAGCCCCTGCGGGCATACCTAAGCTTCTACGAGATTTCTTTAAATCCCCACGTGCATATAATCCCTTGTGATCTCTTCACAAACCCCTACAGACATATAAGAATCCCTTGTGGGCATCTTTAGCCCCTTTGTGGGCATATTAATCCTTTTTGGTCTTAATCATAGCCCCTACGGGCATCCTTAGCCCTCTTTGGGCTTACCCTTACCTCCTACAGTCATCACATACCCCCTGTGGGCTTAACTAAGACCCCTTGTAGGAATTTTCAAATCTTTCCCCTTTCCAACACTTAACCATTTTTTCTTTTAACCTTAATATGCATAACAATGATTTTCTATTGTTTTTGCCAGATAAAAAACTCACACATGTGAGCACTAGGAAGAGATCTGACTCCATGACTGGATATCCATTTCATCAAAGAAAAATCCCATGCCCTCTGATGAATTTATCATCATCATGACAATCTTTGGAGGGAATTTCTAAATTCCTTATAAACCTATATTTGAACATCAACACACACTTCTTCCCATTTTGGCAGACTTCTATTTCACACGTGTGAACACCAGATGGAGACTTGAAGTCATGAACAGATAGACAACTTACCAAAGAATGGATCCATGACATTTGATAAATTTATTTGCACAAGGATAGCCCTTGGTGGGCATTCCAAATTACCTCTCAAAATTTATGTTCTTAACACTATTTTCTTGTGTTTCTTAATATGCAAAATAGTATTTTTCTTACTTTTGGCAGATTGCTATTTTGCATATGTGACCATTGTAAGTCAACCTAAAAGTATGGATGGGTAGCCATTTCAACAAAGAACATATCCATGCCAATTGATGAACCTATTGACACACACCCAACATCTGGCAGGCTTTTGAAGATGGTCTTTCAAACTTCTTATTTGACACTTAGACAAATTTCTTCAAACCCTAGGTCACCAAGATGATTTTATTTTTTCATCAAACGTGGAGAGTGAAGCATCTATAGTATGGATAACATCATGCTGACTTCATCTATGGCCATTTCAATCTCTGAAACTTCTTTCTCTCTCCTCGGCGGGCATTTTACTGGAGTATTGCAAATCAAGGTGAGAGGCACTTTTGGAAGATTGATATCTTTCTCTTCAGGCACTTTCAAGTCAATGTGAGAAAATGGTTAGGTAGACCAAACAACCACCTACAAGATGCCCATATTGTGTAGGAATTTTCTTCAACACACAAACTATGGTGGGCATTTCCCTGAGGCCACTTAAGCAGTTTTACTCCTTCTGGTGCAAAACAACCTGAAACCCTGTTTTGGCAGACCATTATCTTTGTCATCAAACATCTTCTTTTAGAACTGAGACCATAGTGACAGAGCCTATTCAACAAGCTATATCATGATATTTTCATATAGTTTTTATCATTCTCCTATGAGGTATGGAGGGCATTTTACCAAGGCCACCTAGACTAGTTTTCCAACATAGTCATTTTCAGGAATTTCTCCAAAGTTTATCCTGAAACCCCATTTTGGAAGATCCATAACTTTTTCTTCAGAGATGCTTAAGGAAACTTGAGACCATAGTCAGGTAAACAAATCAACAGACTACAACTTGACCATATGTTGCAGGCATTTACTTTAACATATGATTTATGGTGGGCATTTTCTTAGACCATTTTTGACTAATTTTTCCATACTTAGTCAATTTCCCGATTCTCACCAAATTGCCATGTTTCAATTTCCCGATTCTCACCAAATTGCCATGTTTCTCCAGAATGATGTCAGGATGCAACAATGATTTCCTGATAGCACCAAAAAACCATCAAATGTATTTTCAACTTCATGCCACATCATCATACATGCCATGCCATGTCATCATATTTGCCACATCATCATATAGGCCATGTCATCACTCTCTTTGTTATTCTTTTGTCATTTCTGAACTCCTTTGACATCAATGCCAACCATATTCAACAACTCTTATAAAACCCACTAAAATATGAAAAGGAAGTGAAATAAAATCCATATGCTTTGCATTAAAGTTAGAGGATTGAAACATAATTAGATTAATTGGAGGATTTTCTTTTAAGGGAGTTAGTGATCACTCACATGAACCAACTTGATGAAATTAATATTTGCACCAAAGGATAAATTTTATGGGACTTATTAACCTTAGCATGAACTAATGCTCAAGGTTACAATCATAATCCTAGAGTCTATTTAGGTTTGGGGTGTGGGAATGTTTTACACACACACTATATAATATCCCTCAAGTGTTGTTATACTACTTATGTAATATCCCTCAAGTGTTGGATACTACCTATAGGAATCCATATCCTTGATGGAGTAACCATGGCATTCCAAGCCTTGCTCTACTACTAGTTTGGCATCCATATATGCAACGAAGGTTTCCTACATCACCATGCTTTAGCTTAATTTAATTTATCTACCTTATGTTTTAAATGTTGTTTATGAATTCATGGGTGAGAGATGAAGCGACCCCTTGGAGGTTAGATTTGGTTGATCACACATCCTATTGGGATTTGTTTTAATATTCTCTATTCATTTGTATTTAAAGTATACCCTTCATATTTGTAGCCCTACACTTATGATTTTAACATTTCACATGATCTACTCATTTAGTGTGCGTGAATGGATATCTTGAATGAGTTTTATTGTTAATAAAGCCAAGACACAAGAATAATCAAGGGGTTAGTTCCATAAATCTTAAATTATTCCACTAGCTATGAGTTTTATTGTTAACAGTCAAGTTGAACTTACCTTCATCTCATAATCAATAGAAATCTATCTCAAATATTTTTAGGGAAAAGAGATGAATTTTAAGAAATGAAACTAACATGTGAAATCAACCATATAATCCAAGGATCCATGAAATTCAAAAAGAAATAAACAAACTTATAGTTGAATGAAAGCATGAAAATAAACTCCTTCTAAACCAAGTGTGAAATCAAATGACTAAATAAACACATTATAGAAATCACTAATCTATGAAAGCAATGAAATACTTATAATATGAACAAGTTAGTTTGTGTTAAGGTAAAGGTAACTAAAATATTATTTCAATAAATATATATTTATTGCAATGGTACTTAATTCCCTCCATGTATTCGAAATTATATGCTCAAGGGATTTTCTTTTTTGCAACTTGATATGACTTAGCAAAAATTGTTGCTGGAAAGCCAAGGAATTGTAGAAGTGATTAACTACAAAATCCATGGGAGACCAATGTTTTAAAACTCAAAATCAGACTCAGAATTGGTCGAGGCTCAACTCAGATCAAACTCAAACTTGGCTATGAATCGGACCGGTTTGATTTTAATGACTTAGTTTTAAAAAAATTAAATAAACTTTTCAAAATTTAAATGAAAAAAAATGAATTTAAATATTCCAAACCATTAAAGAACAAATATGCAAAGTATATTCATTTATATGGCACCAAGGGTGAATGAAAATTGAAAATATAAAAATGGCACCAAGTGCAATACATATCTGAATGAAAATTGAAAATACATAATCAATGAGGCTCTAAATGGCCTATAGATTAAAAAAAAAAACATGATATGCCTATAAGGATACAAAATCAACATGATCATTCATCAAAGATCAAACTCATCACATGGGATGATTTGAATCATTTCATATTGTTATGGTACCTAGAGAGTTGATTATTGGACTATGATAGTGGAAACATGAGGAAACAACCAACAAAAAAAATCAATGGTCAACAACTTCCTCAAGATAGGTTGTATCCTGCTCAATATTTCTCCAAACCGACTTCGAAAAATCCAAGAAGACTTCCCAACAAGCTCCGTAAACTCTAACTTCTCATCCCACAATTCTGCTCCAAAACCTCCAAATGATCACAAATGCTCAATGAAGAAGTGTGAGGAAAATAGAGGGTGGTGGTGAGGGGGGGGTATCCTCATAGAAAATCAAGTGAAATCCATATCCGATTCAAAATACATAAACAAAGAGGCTCTAAATGGCCTGTAGATTCCAAAAATATTCATGCTACCACAAACAATTAGATATCATCAAAATCATTTCCTATATTCGAATCCTATTGATCAATATCACCTTGTTCCACCCTCCTCTAGACTCTATCCCTTTCCACTAGCTCAAATATTGAAGTTGATCCTCCAAGTACATTGGTCAACACAATACAATTTTGATGAAACTTCATAATCCAAGCATTAAAATATGGTAGAAAAAGATTCCCATGCTTAATAAGTGATATTGCTTAACTGAAGGGTAGTTTTTTATTAAAGTCATGATAGAGGAGTACAATCAACTTCAATAATCAACACCGCCAATATCAAGGTACATAGATGGGTTGATGTGCTTGATTAAATTTCAATCCATTACCCTAATACATGATAGAATCTAGTGGAAATGTTACAATCCTAAAATCCAGAAAACCACAAAAGTCTATTGAATTATAAATTAGATCTAAAATTCTATTTTTTGCATAGAAATTTGATGAGGTTGGAACAACTCTCAAACATATTGAAACAATTAATGGTAATGTTAAAAATTTAAGTGAAAGGATAGAAAATGAAAGATATGGAGAATGAAATGAAAGATAATGATAATGATACTTTTACTTTAAGAATTTAACATTACCATCTAATATTATTGACTTCAACATCACTTGTACAAAACCGATTGGGTTCGTACAAAATTGGTCCTCTCCACCCCAATGTCTTACATGTCAACCCAGTTGAGTTAAAACGAACTCGACTAGTTTGACATGTTTAGTATCGAACTAGCCAAGTCAAGGTATGACTCAATTGGTTCGGTACCAAAACTAGTGGGCCAAGCCGGTTTGGTGATTGGTTCAGAATCTTCACCCAATAACTCAATCAAACTAGTTAGATTTGATTCTAAGCCGCTATTTTTTATAACATTGTGGGAGACATGTGGTGTCCAAATACACTGTTAATTAGAATATCTCAACATATGAAACAAATGTATATGGATTGATCAAAATGATCATTTATACATACCCAAAAGTGTAACAAACTCCTTTAAAATGAGGAAGACCTGGTCAACTTTCATCACCTTAGGCACATGTCCAAGGTCCATGTTTTCTATGCAAACCTAAGAACCAATTGACCTCGATTGGACCACTTATAATCCATCTAACTGACTATTCAACCATTGAATTGACCACATAGCCAACCTTTGGTGATCACTATTAAAATGAAACTAACTAACTCCAAAAATATAGAGTTGCAAAGAACCTTATTATCTAACACCCCCTCATTTACATCACTTAAGGTGTTTTAAGATCAAGTGTAATTATATATACACATCTCGTTGTAATAATGCATTCTAGAACCCCAAGTATATCTCAAAGTTTCACATAAATAGCTTCAATTACTGGTAGGGAATCAATTTGTTAGGAGATCAAATAAGAGAAGAAAGAATGTTATGTTCTCAAAGGATTGTAGTAGGTCAAAAGACCGTAGAAAAACCACAACAAATGCCACTAAGGTAAGAAGTAATATAATAGTTGAATTGTCATTTCAAAAACATTCATGACAATTTTACATTAATTATTGTTATATTTTCAATATTAGCTTAACTCACTTGTGTAAAATAGAATCTTTGACAATCAAAAGAGCATTATGTATATGTTTTGGGCTAACCAAAGAAAAAGTATTGATTTTATTTATCTTAATCATTGATTAACAATACTTGGTAGGTGATATCAATTATCACAAATATCTTAGGCTACATTAATGGAAACATTAATTATATTTTCTTATAGAAATACAGTAGGAGGATTATGGCCACAAACCAACCTCAAAGGAATTGAAATATACCTTATCATTGTAAAATTGGTTGAGGACATGAAACCTTTCAAAAGTAAGGTAGATTATAATAATTTTTTCTTAAGTGTGAGAATTGATCTCCTTTGATCAAGGATAATTTTAGGGGCGAAATTTAGTCCATGGGCTAATTTTCCATGTTTTTTTCCAAAAACGATTCGCCAATTTGCATTTTTTGAAGCCCCATTTCACCCAATTTTGATGGGGTAAACTTTTTTGACTCTACAAATCGCCAAATTATTATATAAATTATATAAAATCCATATAAATTGAAATAATTTTAGAAAAATATCGCCAAATATTTTATAGTTTACATTTTAAGAATTGGTAAGATTCGCCAAGGTTTATACACTTTTAAATAAGTATGGGTCCTTAAAATTATCCCTGCTTTTCATAAAATCTTGCACTTAGTCATTGTCAAATACAAGCATATATATTATCCTTATATTGTGTTCTTACCTCAAATGAAGAAAAAATTCTTTAACAGTTGGAAGGTGATGACGATGATGTCATATCAAAATCTTTATCCTCAATGATGATTTATTTGATTTCTCGTGCATTTAAGATTAAAATTTCCATAAGGTGTATGTAAACCACTTGTTCACAAAAAGAACATATTTTTCTATGTACTTAGTATTAATATTTTCCATGTAATTGTGATACATCACTTGTTACATTGTTACATTGAGAACAATGACTATTTTATATAATTGTTTTTGAATTTATACATGAATTTTTCTTTTTCTTATATATTGAAAATTGAAAAATATTGATTAATGTGTGTGTCATGTTGGAAGTAAGTAGTGGTTGAGTAAAGTCACATAATAAGCAACACTTAAAAAGATATAAAAGTTCATTTAAGGACACTAAAACAATGTTACAAAGACACATGATGATGCTTAGAACACCACTAAGGAATGCAATGGGTTGCTAAAATGAGTTGATGACCCTCTAGATGGTAAGAGGATGCTAAGATGATGTTAGTAGTACGTACATGAATGGCATCGAAAGGATGCTAATTGCTAAGAGTATGTTAGTCAAACACCTAAAGACATTATTGGGACACTAGTTAGGTACCTATGGATACAAAAGGATGCACTAGTTAGGTACCTATGGATACAAAATCATGCTAAAATTACAAGAAATGATGTAAGAAGAATGCTAACAAGAGACTTAATGTGCAATTTGGTTGCTATTAAGATGCCAAAATGATGTCAAGGAGACTAGTATGATGCAAAAAATACATAAAGAAATATGTAAGGTCACACAATAAGATATTGATGGACCTAGGAAAAATGTAGAGAAGGAACATTCCTATTGCTCATTTGAAAAAATAACAACGTAATATAACACAAAATTACCCTATTGTAATAGTGGTTATAAGTAAGAAACATTTAGTGGTTATAAGTAAAGAAACCTTTAGTGTTAGATGATTTAAATAAAGAAATAGAAGTATGTAATTATTTATAGATAAAAGTAGTTGACAAGGAAGGGGAACAATTTTGACATCTAAATCTAACTTATTAGGAGTCTATGTTCATTGCAATTATCTAATTGTTGTTTTTCCATCTATATGTCATTTTCCCAACTTTGTTATCAAATAGCATAGTGTATTGTGATACAATATTATTCTCTTACTTGTTTTACTCGTGACTTTCTTCTAATTTTGACACAAAATCAATTGCTTCCCTCTCATCACTCTTTTTAGTTTCAATTCTTTTTTGTGCATTCATAATCCATGCAATTATCTACTTATTTTTGTTCTTCCATATATCTGTGCCCATGTTAACTATCATTTGCATGGTAAATTTTAACCATTACATTTATTTCATGCTTTTCAAAGTTGGTTAAGACGTTACTTGTGGAAAAGTCGACCTATTTGATTAAGTAGAGCATATGGTTACCTTTTGCCAACGTTGATATCAAATAACATAGTGTATTGTGACACAATATTATTCTCTTACTTTTTCTACCCTTCACTTTCTTCTAATTATGACTCTAAATCAATTGCTTCCTTGCCAACACTTGTTTAGTTTCTAATTCTTCTATGTGCATTCATAATCCATGCTACTTATTGTTGTTCTTCCATTTATGTGTGTACGGGTTAACTATCATTTGCATGGTAAATTTTAACCATAATTTATTTTGTGTTTTTCAAGTTAAGACTTTAATGGGGGCAATGTTGTCTAATTTGATTAAGTAGAGCATGCGGGTAGCTCAAGGGGTTATCTCAATTGATTCTAGAGAGTGCTAGTTTGAAACTCTTTGGATGAAGGCACTTGTGTAGGAAAAAATGTTTACTAAGAATATTATCCTAAAAAAAATAGTACATGTAAAGAGAAATCATTTAAGCATTAATAATAGAAGAGGATTAAACATTCTAGATGTTTCCCTCGATTGATAATAAATTGTTGTTTTCAATGTAAAAATAGATTCAACATCCTCAAATTGCCCCTATTACAATTATTCAATATTAACAAATTTTATATTTACATTTTATTAATTCAAAATTATTATTACCAAATTTTATTAATACCATTTTTTCCAATATAAATATATTAAAGAACATAAACTCTTGCCTGCTTTTATGAGTTGGGAGTTGTAAATCTAAAAATTCTTCCATCTTTGAAGACGGAACTTGAACATTCGGGTTAGTGTTATTAAAATACTATGCATTAGTCCAGGAAGATTAAAGAGTTCACATAGTTTCCATGTTGGTTTATTTGATCGTGCGCAACAAGGCCCGGTGTTCCTGAAAGATGGAATTAGTTTGTGGCAGTTGCTCTAACATAAAGGCTTAATTGTTGGTTCACTAGTGCAACTGAATTGAAGATCTTATAAATTCTTTTTATGAACTATCTTTTCTCACATTTTTAGAGAATAGAAAAGTGAAGTTAATCCATTATCCAAAGAGGCTTTGTTTGGTGTTGAAGGGTCTCTTCTAATGGAGGAATACATTGAGAACTATTTAACCTTTCATATTTTTCTAGATATTTTGGCTTAGTGTTCTCACAGCTGTGAGGGAAGCTCTATAGTGTTTTTTTATTTTTAGGAATTGTGAAAAATAAAGATTCCAAATAATAATAATATTAAAAGAAATAATATTAATATTAAAAGATGGATAAATATAAACATAAATAAGAATAAATATAAATTTATATTTGTGAAAAATATAGATTTCGTAACTAATAGTTAGGATAAGATCCAACTCAGGGGTTAAATTTGACAGGCACCCTTACCCATCAACAAAAAAAAAAATTGACGGTTTTTTTCCCAAAACTACCCTGCATATAACTTTTAATAAAAAAATTTACCCTTCAATTGAAATTTATTCCTGAGCAGCGAAGAAGTTGTGAAATTGGAAACTCCTATTAAGAATTCTGTCGAAATTTCAAAATCAAATTGTTTGATCTAAATAAATTTTAATATTGTAGAGAGCCCAATTGGATTCATTAAATTGGATGTTCCGGCGCATTTGTAATCTCCATGTTGATCTAAACTGCACTGAATGATTCAAATTGTCCAAGTGATCTAAGTTAGGTATGAGGAATATTTATTCAGTTGAAGTTGCCTCTTGTTTTTTATTTTTGTTTCCACTAATTCCATGGAATTCATACCATGACTGCGTAGGAAATTACCCCACATAAGTTTGTGGACCTCATTTTGAAAAGTCATCCCTTTCATACAAAAGAAAATGTGTTTTGTTTCTAGAGGGTATGTAGTATGTACAAGTACTCCTATGCAAGTATGCAATCCTGAGAGCACTGAAACATGAAATTAAATGTTATTATTTCATCCACCACATACTTTTTTTCATGAAAAGAAAGCCTTTAACGTTATCCATCTTACTTCTTAAATAACATAAGCCAAATTCACTAAGACTTTTGTGAAGGGTGTAAATAGCCTAAGAAAATCTTGGATAGTGGATTATATAGAAAGTATTACCTGATATACACGAGTTACTATAAGTGGGTTTCAATTAGTGGGTTTGAATTAACTGATACACACGAGTTACTACAATATGATTCTAAAGTTCCCTCTTTCAAGTCCCATTTTCCTATTTTGATCATTAGTGCAAACATATTTAAGAAACCATGATGCTTGAAAGGTTGAATTTGGTGGACTATTAGCTAATACATGTTTAGAAGTGTATTGGAAATGTATTATCAATAGTGTTGAGTCTTGACGACATTCTTACCTACTTGTGATAACTACTACTAGCAGTTCGAGTTTGAGCAGTAATGTGCAGTTCAATCGCTAAGCATGGTCCATTGCCACTATATTTGTCATCTTGGATTGAGATGAAAACTTCCCCTGAGATTCCTTGTCTTTTTACATTGTTATGGAGACTACCTAATAGCCAATCTATGTAGGATTGTTATGCCTTTGGGATTGCCCCCTAGGCTTCTAAAAGTCCTACTAGCATTCTCTCATAGACTACAATCGATACCAGCATTTACACGATGATGAATGATTTTGGACAGCCTGGGGGATATCAAAGTTAGAACCCATATATGCATATTCAGTCTTGTTCCCTACTGTACAAATAGTTGTTTACCTCGGCTATCATGGTGCTTGACATGAACAAGGCAACCCAAATTAGAAGCATTTATCTTTGAATGACTATCCTAGTTCGAGCTCTCTTAAATCAAGTTGTATACTTCATTGTCTCACTGTATTTTGAATTCTTTTATCTATTGATTGTTGAGGTTAAATAAAATAAATTGCATCTAGAATGTTCTTATCGAAAATAAAAAGCAATTAATAAATTTTATGTGCATTCATAAAATAAAAAAATAAAACTAGTATAAATCTATCTTAAACATAGATTTATTTATTTATTTGTTTTAAATTTTTTATATATCAAGAAAAAAAATACCATAAGAAATTGGATCCCAAAAAATTATACCATAAGAAATTGGATCCCTCTTGTACTTAATAGTTTTGGGTTTAAAATAAATCTATGCTACATTAATATGCAGCAAGATATATTCCTCCATATTTATTTCATTATGTCAAAAAGACATTGACTCATTGTAAAGATAAATCAGAAAAGATTGCCTGGAATTTCATCCTACCATGATTTTCTTTAATATCTACATAATGCTCCAGTGACAGTCTCTTGTAGAATTTGGTTTAGTAATCTAGATGTCTCGATTCTATTGGTAGAGGGACCTCAGATGGTGATTGAGATGCCAGTCACCTAGGAAATTTAACCTACAGTAGTTCTCTTTGATACCTCAGCATTGTTGCTATATTAAAGATTATGATGAAATTTTTGTTGATGACATAGCTTCTATTCTTTTTCATTGGACAAATTCAGTGGATGCATTTCTTTTAAAATCAAATAAAATTAAAGAGTAGATAAGCTCAGTGATATAGCATATAAATTGCATTTAGTCACTTGTAGAGAGGTTGCATGAAGTGTATCATTAAGTGTGTTACATGTGGCAGTGATACCTTGTTTTCTTTAATCTTATCTTGATTTGGATACTGCAGAGAAATGGAAAAAAATTCATTTTAAGTGACAGACTAGGTTTTATAAATTGTTTTAGTAGAACTAAGAGCTACTTTATTCTCTAGGCCAAGAAACCGGCGAAGGAGATCACATATGAGGATGTCAATGTTTTGTAAAGGCATGTGTATGTCAATGTTGTGTAAAGGCATGTGTAAGGATGGTGAATACAAGTTTTGATCAATCTATTACTATTACAAAGGATTATTGAATCCCATAAGTCAGTTTTCATTAATGTCACACGATGTACTTGGTATGTGAAAGTTCTATGGAATTTTTGAATAGTAGTGTTGATTCCCAATAAAATTAATTTCAACAGTTTGTTTAGTGAGGATGCTTCTTCTCTGTGTGGGAGCCTGGGATGGCATGTAAGAACAACGAAAGGGAATTTATTGTGGAAGGGAAAAGGACTGCCAGATTGTGAGACACATTAGGGTTCTTTGACAATTTTAACTGAATAAAATACCCTTCAAACATAGGAGTTTCAAACTGTTCACCTAGGCTCTGAGGCAACTTCAGTTGAATAAATATTCCTCATACCTAATAGGACATAAATAACATGCACTTCCATTGCATTGTAGTCTATAGAGAATCAAAGATAAATGGAAAGAAAAATAACTCATATAAATGGAAGCAAATGAAACTACCACATTTTATATCATTGAAATCATTTACTGTGAAAATGTTCAAAAAGCACATAGAATACCATTGATTGTGAAAATGTTCAAAAAGTACATAGAATACCATCTTGAGATGTTCAATCTTGTCTCACTTGAGGTTGGTAGTGCCCATATTTAAGATTTACCATTACAAACCTAAACATAAAAGAGAAAACCTTAAATATTTAATATTCTTCTTTCCTTAACAGCTTTCTAGATTTCATATACCCTATCCCATTCCACCATCGCTGAATCTAGACCTATTAGTGACACCCGCATCAAAGCATCTAATGCATCCAATGATAATTTTGTTCTTCGTACATCCTTTATTATGTTTTGTCTTGAGAACCCTCTTTCACATGCCACTGTACTTGCAGGAATAGTAAGTATTGCATGCCATAACTTTAACAAGTTAGGAAAATATGTATATAGCTCTGTGACACCAAAAATCCTCCAAGCATCTTTGATGGATGATCCCTCGCAATTAACACGAAGAGTATCAACAAATAGATGCAACTCTTTTAAACAAGCTTCAAAATCAAATGTTGTTTTGTTTTCCTTCTTCTCACATAAAGTATGTTGCACGTGTTGGAAAATTTTATCAAGCCAATGTTTTGAATTCCATTCTCTTTCGTGAACATCCTGTAAATAATGACAAGGACTAAACAACCTTATAGAATTGAAAAAAGAAAGATCAGGGAATCTTCCATTAAAACTCTCTACAAGAGCTTGAACATAATCTTTTGCAAGTTGTTTGCAACTCTCTACTGAACCTTCAATGCAAGGTTTCCATGATTGATTTTGTGTATCACCATAATCAATAGATGTATGTGGAATTGCTACAAATTTCAATTCATGCCTATGAACAAGTCCCTCTTTATCACAAATCTCTAAATAACCAAATTTAGAGGCATCTAGAAATTTATATAGGTAACATGTGCCATCTGCAAATGTATCATTTCTTAAAAACCACATTTTTAAAGTGTTTATGGTAACATCTATGGCTGCCCCTAAAGAGGTAAAATCAACATACTCTTCTTGGAATTCCTTGTTCAACTTGTTTAGTTCACACATTACATCTACAGGCATATGTAAACAAAGTTGTACTGAAAATATCCTTGCCTTATCATACCATAAGTCTTTCTTTTCATTTTTCTACAAAGTCAATATTGGAGGCATCATTACAACAAGTCTTTCAATAACGTGTCCCCTTGAGAGCCATCTAACTCCATGGATTTGAAGAACATTAAGTGTTTCAAGTTGCATAAGTTCTTTTAGAGCAATAAGTTCACTATTTCTTTTAGTATAATTTTCCACCCAAGAATATACCTTATTTGCCAATTTTTCAACAAATAATAATTCGGGTATTCTTTTGGAAGCATCTGATGCCACTAAAGCTTCATGATGAGCAATGGAGTGAACACACACAAGATTAGGTACATCTTTTTTTATAAAAGTAACAAAACCATTTTCAATCCCAACCATTGATGAAGCGCCATCTGTAGAAACTCCTATCAATCTTTCCTTTGAAAGACCCCTTATTGCAATTAAATCATTGATTGCATCATATGTTGTTTTTCCTCTTCCATCACAAACATTTATGAGCTTTAAAAACTATGAAATTGGAGACCCAAACCATTTTGAGTCTAGAAATGTGGCATAAACCACAAGATTTGTTTCCAAAGTGCGATCTGTACTTTCATCTAGCATCAATGAAAGAAAAGGGCTATCCAACATTCTTGAAATATGGAGCTCTTCAAGATACTCGGATATAGAAAAAAGAAATTCTTTTGGAGCCATGTGATTTGTATATGATGTGTAGTATTTGATCTTTGGCATGTTTGGTGTTTGCAAGTACATTGTAAACAAGCAAAGAAATTCATATTTTGAAAGGGGTAAATCTTCTTGCACCATCCAATAAACTAATGTCATAGTTGTGATTATTTTTTCCTTGTTCCTTTCATCAATGCATGCTATGTGTTCTGGAATAGGTTTTGCTATCCTCTCATTTCCACATATCCATTTTGCTTGTGAAAGTTTATGAATGCTTGAACTAGCATGAACAACTATTAAATCATGTTGCAAGGTATAGCAACCAGTGCCAACTCCCCATGGTCCGATTGCCTTATGCGTTTTACAATATATACATTTCATAACTATTTTTCCTTCATGTTTTGCCTCTCTCAACCACTTATATTTAGTTTTCCATTGTTCACAAAACTCTCTTCTTACTTTCAATTTTCTTTTCTTTTGAGTGCTAGGTTTTCCTCCTTGAAATTCTTCATCACATTCTTCATCATTCCCTAGGATATCTAAGTCTTCATTCAAATCAAAATTACAATTCTCTCTATTAGCCGATGCAACTTGTGATGTTGACAACCATCCAAGGAATTTTTTGTTAGAAGATTGGTTCATTTTGCTTTGAGACATTTTATGATGTAATAACTATATAATAAAAAATGTAATTAAATATTGTACAAATTCCCAAAAATACATCCTTCCACTAAAATGGCAATCTTACAATATTAACAAGTGAAATATATCACAATATTGTTTCATTATAATAAATCAAAGTTACATTAGAAGGATTGATATATATTGGAATACACACAATCAGATTTATTAATATATATCAGCCATAAATATTAATCCTAATATATCCTAAGATATATATTAATAGTAATATATCTTGGGATATAAACACTCAGATTAAAGATAAATCTGACTATGTGGGTGCCATTTCTGATTTACCTAAAAGTATTTTCAGCATGTCAACACTATCACATGAGTATGGGTGGCATTTCTCATTTACCTAAAAGGATTTTCCTCATTATAGTGACATGCAAAAGTATTTTCCTCATGTTTCTAAGTCATAGCTATCACTCTAGCATTTGGATGTCATCGATACATAACGAGTGAGATGCATAACTTAAAATTATTAGGAGCTTGGATTTGGTAAAGGGGTTTCCAAAAGACCATGATGCAACTAACAAGGTTAGAGTGAAGTAGTCCAGAGGTTGAGAACTGTAGGGAAGCATTCACAACCACATGTAGCTAGTGCAAACATAATGTGAACTATTGAATTTGAACATTATTAGATCATCTC
Organism: Larix kaempferi; assembly: GCA_027924585.1. Classification (NCBI taxonomy): domain Eukaryota; kingdom Viridiplantae; phylum Streptophyta; class Pinopsida; order Pinales; family Pinaceae; genus Larix; species Larix kaempferi. The sequence goes on along the minus strand of BSBM01000876.1, from coordinate 1,205,337 downwards.
AAAGAACACATAGAATTAGTTTTCTTTTGAAAGGTTTGAACAGAATTAAAGCAATGCAAGATAGTGGATTACTTTCATAAATACACATGAACCTTGGTTGCTCAACTACCTCAATCAAATGTAGATTGGAGGTTGATAGATTGGTTTCTTAGTGACAATAAGAAATTACCAATGTAATCTCTACTCTACATAATAATCATTTCAACCTACACATTTACTTAAGCTAGAGGATGAGGATCATTAGTTGCCCTAGTTCAAAATAGCACCTTCAATTTGTGTTTCTTTAGCCTGATGAAACCCAATTTGAAGTTTCACGTTATGTGCTATCTACTTAGAATCTATCTGGGTAGATATATAGAGAAATTTAGATATGAAATGTCCATGCTTTCAAACTGAAAATGTTTCATGCAGGCTTGAAATTTCACAATTACCATTATCTAGACAAACATTGTTTTCATTTGTTGCGGATCTGAAGGATTTTTACTCTATTGTAATTCATGGTATTTTAAAAGAGCCTCACCTTCCTCATCCTCCTTCCTCCATGAAAATCCTTGACCAAATGTTTGAGGCAATAAGCTCATTAAAATTGAGCATGCTTTTCTCATTGTAGTTCCATGAGTTGCCTTCATCATTTTGTTGGTGTTTGATATATTTTTCTTCGTGCTGCTAATTTTAAAGCTCTTATTGGAATGAATGAGGCTTTCTGCCGAAACTTTATGGTTTTTCAAAGGTGTTAAAAATTATAAGGATCTAAAAAATGTTAAGCCCCATGCACACTTATATCTTCTCGGAATTATGATTCTCTTTTTCTCATGTAATGTAATGTTGTTTTATCAAATTTTTAAGTGTTGTTTGAAATTTCAAGTTAGTTTTTTTCAATATTAACAATTTTTCCTAGCTTACAACCCAAATCTATTAACATCTAATGAAATGGATTTGCAAATACTACAATCTCATCTTTTATATTTATTTGTTATTTCATAATTCCATGCAAAACTTTGCATGACAGATAAGATTGGCTTCCTAGTAACTCAATTTTTTAAGAAAATTTCTTGTTCAAATTTCATAAGAATCTTGTTTAAGATTATAGTTTTATCGGGTAATAAATGTAGTTATTAAAATTTAACCTTCGAATGATCATTGCAATTTTCTGCACCTTCAATATAACCCGATTCCCAATGAGTTTTGTCAGAAAAACATACATAGACAAGGACTGGAAAGCGACATCGTGGACCAACAGATATGGCTTCCTACTCAGTTTAGAAGCTGGAAGAAAGATCACTGGCATATGAAAAGAAGTTAAAAATGTCACATATATGGATATTAGTAAAGGTTAAACACAGTTTCAATTAGTTAACATGTTAAAAGGGAGTTTGTTGGTTGGAAATATTGTAAAGATGTTTTGATATAGAATGGATAGATTTTTCGTCCATTCAATATTTAGATTATCTTTGACTTAGATTATAGACTCATCTTTCTAGTATAAATATCCCACTCATATAAATGATATAATCAATATGACTTAGGCTATAGACTCATCCTTCTAGTATAAAGATCTCACTCTTAAAACCATATATGAGAATCATATATAAATAATTAATATTAATAGGAAACCACCTTAGATGCTAAGGCAAAAAGACTTTATTTTTTCCATTGTGCTTACTTATCAAAGAAAACAAGGGCAATAAGGGCAAGGGAACTAAGGGACTGAACTCGGAGGAGCAAATCTTGAAAAAGACAAAAATAAAATAAAGAGATGTAAATTGCATGTACCAGGTGAGCAAATCATGCTCACGCAAAATCTGGATTGCAAAATGTCAATCGAAAAGTGGATGGATTTGAACTAATTTTAAATAATGAAAAAAATACCCATTGCATGATCAAATCATGCTTAGGAAAAATTGGTATATAACAAGGGTATAACACCAAAATCTACGCAGCTTCAAAATCCTCAGACTAACAAATGATGGGATTTCTTCATTGGTCTCAACCTTTGACCAATCAAGGAGTTTCTAACCAATATACTTATCTTGATATGTCGAGGATTTGTTTAAAGAATCAAAGAATTTCCCTCCTGCACTTTGATAAATTATAGAGGAAGTAAGAGCATCCAAACAGAGAGCTAGCAACCGAGTAGAGGGAGGCAGTTCTTGGAAGAAATTAGAATGGAAGGCATAGGGAACCATAAAGCACTAATGGGAAAACCTAAAAAGGATCTTCTAAGATGAGGCAAGCCAACAGGAAGGAACTTAATAGTTGATGTAAGTGAGTCTTTGAGGCTAGGCATGCCTCAAAGACAACAAATTGAACAATGGATAGGGGAAGAGTCAAAGGCAACAAGTTGAACAATGGATAGGGGAAGAGCAAAGAGAAGATTCACTGAAAACTTCGCAATTTTCCCAAAACGTTCTGAAGGACCTAAGAGGGAGGTAGCCTGCCATTACCATGCACTAATAGCATGTCAAGGATCCAACGACTAGAATGTTGAGGGAATTTATTAAAAATTTATTCTTGTGGAATATAGGTTGATAGCAGACATACTCCACCACATTAAGGAGGCATTGGACTTATGCAAAAGGGCAGAGGATAAACTTGAAACAAAGAAAAATCAAGTAATACTTGAACAATAGGTTGAAATAGTCAACATCGCCCATACTGTAATCCTATACTACACCCTTTTTCCAATGTCTTTGAACTGAAATTGTGATCAAAATCACAAGGATTATAGTTCCAGCTCAAAATGGTTATTTTTTCGAGTGTTAAGAGTACCCTGAGAGCCGTGGAAGTCTAGAAATCAATTTATGACTTCAAAAAATTAAATATGGTAAGTCAATCATTAATCATTTACCAGAAAAATGAACTCGGTTTGAAATATGGATTTTTGGATAAAAGTCGTCAAGCTATAGAAGACTTGGAAGAGGCGACCCTAAAACTCAAGCAGAGATGTAATGTCAAGCACAAAGTATCATTTTATTAAATTGCAGATAATTTCTACAAAAGGTTTAAAATTAATTTAAATTATTAAAAAAGAGCCCTTAATAATAAAACCTATACTTGCCAACATCAAAAACTATATGTTCAAATACTTGCCAACATCAAAAACTATATGTTCATCTCGTCACAGGTATAAATTTCTAACACAACAAACAAATATGGTTCTAAAACGGAGAACCTCCATCGTAAGGGATAACGTTGTTTAATCAACAAATTTTCTCCATATTAGGCTAACTACCTTCTGGCGTTATATTAAATAACAGAAATGGAAGTCGGTCACTGAAAGTAGCAAAACTAGATCTTTGGTCAGGATATTGACGATTCCAGCTCAAGCTTCAGAATTTAAAAGAAGAGGAACCGTAATGCATGTCAATAAAATCATCTATAAGCCATGCCATAAGTAAGAGCTTGAAATTCAGTCTAAAAACACATAAAATAAGAAACATGCATGCAAGAACAGTAATCACCGTAAAATTTTAATGCCCAAGCGAAATGCTGACCTCCAAACTTAAACTAAGAGTGTCATAAGAGAAAAATGACTTCAAAGGCCAGATGAGTTGAATGGTGTTCTGACCTTGAAAGGTTCGGTGAAGCGGCAAAGCCTCAAAGAAGTTCCGGAGACTGGAGTCACTGCTCACGAGCAGCGTTCAAATTTGAACCCTTCCCGGCCCTTCCAAAGGGTTCTAGCCCTTCCTAGAAGTGTAAAGTTAAAATTGCCCTTCAAAAAAAAATTAAAATCTGAATTTTACCCTTCCAATAGGAAGGACATAATTTATATCAACATTTCAAAAGAAGGGCAACATTTGAAATTACCCATCCATATAAATTTCAATTTCTATGTTGAAATTCCTATGCTATAAAATTCGACTCAACATTCAAAATATTGGAAATACCATAAATTATAATTATTCACTCACTCATGTCATGCACTCACTGCTTAGCTTTGCAAGTTGACGAGTGATGATTGATGACTACGAGGTACTAGCCACTGGGATTTTACTCTGAATCCCGAGTCACTTCGAGCTGAGATCTAAGGTGTAACAATGTGTCAATGACTATGGCTGTAACAATAGAGAACCACTGCTAGGCTCAAAACAAGGCCAAAACATTGTGCCTACTACCTATGTGAACCTGGCTACCAATGTCCACTCGTTTTTCGTCAAAATGAAATTCAAATTGCCGCTTTGATGAGTCCACCTCTACAAGACTTCATTTCTTGCAAGAATGTCACAGACTCATGACAACTCTAAACAACACTCAATGGCATGCAACTACAAATAATGACATGCAGCTAGAACCACAAACCAAGCAAAGATTGATTTATGCATTAATATAGAGAGGTGGCACCAGGCACACAATATGGAGAAACAATGAGTTAGAAAAAACATTTGGACCAAAGTACCACAATGGTTATTAATAATAATAAAAAATAAATTGGCTCAGGAATTGTCTTCAATTTGATGGGTGGCATGATCATGATCATGTAATCTCCCTTCGTCCTTCCAAACATATGTGGTTTCTCACCACGTTTGTCTTCAACACTCGCCGCCAAAATACGTATAAAAATTACATGTCTTTACATCCTCTTCCATTTAAATCCTCATCGCATAGTCATAACTAAGGATTATTATGCATGCACATCCTCACCTTATAATATCAATTGGGTCAAGGCGCAGAGACAACCATAAATTATCAAATGTGTCAAGACGCAAAGAGTAAGAGACAACTATAAGTAAGTCTTATATTAAATTTACCATATAAGTCTTTAATTGGCATTGTCATCTGAGATTTGACAAGTTGGATTGTTGTGATCTTCTTATCACTCCTTACCAATGTGATTGTAAGGCTTCTTTGATGGTGAAGTCCATAATTTTAAGTCTTCTTCCTCATTCTCATGCCTTTTGGTAAGACAATAAGGAGGGCAGTGGCCCGCATCAACATGGAAAACAGTTTTGACATAGAAGTATATACATTAATTATTTCATTAAATAACTTAAATTTCATGCTAGTGACTATGAATTCACTGAATCGTGGATTGGTAAAAAACACATCAAATTTTAGAGCCTCGAGCTCTTAATTACTCATGTATCTAGAATTTTCGCAAATCGAGCCATTAACAAACGTGCTTTGTTGTTCTAGTTCAATTTACAAGGTAGATTGTCGAGACTCAAACATGCAGCGAGTTGCAAGGCTCGAGTTGACTTAGGCTTGATTTCATTTTCCCTCCATCCCATAACTGTATGTTGTCGCAACAAGTGTTGAACAACAAAATTTGATGCCCAAGCCCCTATGATGCTAGCGTTGCTAACTTGCTTGGTATGGAGGATTTTTTTTAATGTTTTTTTGAGCTATTTATTATTTTTTCTTAGGCACCTAATGTCCATCATTCTTACATCTCTCAAGATTGGATGGTTTCCCTCTCTCCGGTTTGAATTAAGGTTTTGGTTGGTTTTATATGTATATGTTGGTTGTAGCTTTACTATAGCCTTGTTTTGCTTAGTGGCTTCTTTTTGTACATGGTTGAAAGTAAGTAATTTTCTCATGGTTCTAGTTTTATTTTAAGACTATATCTAGTTACAACGTCTTGCACTATGCATAAGATGATGCAGATGGCCCAATATGGTTATTGCATAGTCTAAGTAGTTTTTCTCTATAATGAAGTGTGGTCTAACCCAGAAAAATACAACAAAATAGTTGTTATTTTAATGAACTATAAAATTAATGTTACATATATGTCAAATTAATGTGTTCAAATTCGGTTTTGTTGAAAAGATACCATTTTATCATATAGATATTAAGGAGTGCTCAATTGTTTAAGAGTGTAAAAATTTGGATGAGCAATATTTGTTTTTTGGAGGAAAGGTTTAGTTAATTTATACTTTTCAATTGAAATACAATTATTTAAATTGTCCTTCATCTTTGAAGGGCTCCAAGAACAAATTCCCTTCCAATAAAAATCAAGACCCACCCTTCAAATTTGATCACTGCTCACGAGTCACACCTTGTCCATGCCTCAAGGCTCAGGCCGCAGGCGTGCCCTGGTGCCCACTACCCACTGTAGTCTGCCGCGTGAGGCAAATCGTCCACTGCACCAGGCCACCACCTGCTCCTGGAGGTTGGAACTACTGCATCTACTTTTAGTTTTCTAGGACTCGTCACTGCTAAATGGCCCATTGGGTATCAAACTGGAATTCTCAATACTTCGGCTTCCTTCGACTTCATCCTATACTTAGAGTTAGGTACTGAATTCGCCTTCATACTTAGTGTGCATTTAGGATGGCATTGGCAATTTGGCACCTACCAACCTGGGCATTAAATGACCCAACAATGTTGTACTGTAGCCAAGGCCCAAGTTGCAAGTGCCAACCGGACTGCTGGCCCTGAGCTTGGAGACGGAGGGCCAGGCCTTCACTTAAGTTCATGCTTGAAATATGATATATAATTTATAATTTATAATTTATATAAAATTTACATAAGGGCATTTTTTTACAGTGCCCATCAAATTGGCGGTTTTTAAAATTTAATAGGCTTCATTGTTGACATGTATATTCCAGCTGGACCAGTGATTTAGTAATTTACGTGTAAAAACCAAAAAACAGGTGTAAGGATGTGAAATTTAACCCTTGAATTTCCAGCTAGTGTCAGATTTCTCCTAAAAAGAATAGAATAAGGTACTAGTGTCAAACTTCTCCGTGAGAGTGGAAAGAATGACGTAAAAAATTATATAAAATAACTTAAAAAATTATATAGCTAGTGTCAAACTTCTCAATCAATATCGAATCTTTTCAGATCAAATTGACCACAAATAAGTGGAAAGAATAACGTACAAAATTGAAACTCCATAAATACAATCATGGTGAAAGGATCGTACAATTACATATTTAAAGTAAAGTGACTCTACACAATGGAACGGACAGTATAGACTCGAATAGTTGGAATTGAGCATATCAATTCACTAGTAGGGATAATATCATATCGATTCATATCTATAGTAATCCTGAAATACTTGGATGCACAAAATTTTAAAAACAGGTGGTAAAATCAAACCATTGCAAAGAGACGGTGCGCTCCTCTTACGGTTTACGTTATAAAGCTGACCCTCTTGCCTTGGAATCGTCACTCCACACGCTTCCTTCATATCCAACCGGGATGGATCCCCTTCAACTTTCCAATCAAAAGTGTGCAACAACTGAGCCACTGCAAGCTCTATCGTGGGAATAGCCATGGAAGCCCCTGGGCATCCTCTCCTTCCTGCGCTGAACGGTATCATACTGAAGTCTGATTGGCCTGTTAAATTGATATCTTCGTCTTCCATGAATCTCTCCGGGTTGAACTCGGAAGCATCTGCGCCCCACACATTGGGATCCCTTCCTATAGCCCACAGATTTACCATTACCGTTGTTTTCTTAGGTATGTAGTATCCTCCTACTGTCACAGCCTCTACAGATTCACGAGGAATCGCTAGCGGCACCGCTGGGTATAATCTAAGAGTCTCTTTCACCACACAGTGAAGATATTTAATGTTTGCCAGATCCGACTCCTTTACATTACGATGTTGGCCAACGACCGATTCGATTTCTTCCTGCAAACACTTCATTTCATGGGGATGTCTGAGCAGTTCAGTCATTGCCCATTCTAACGTAGTTGATGTAGTCTCCAAGCCAGCCCCGAACATGTCCTGCACAAATACAAATCCAATTAATGCAAAATGATGATTCACTGAAGTTTAAGAATGAGGATCATAAATAATATAGAATGGCAGAGGACCAATAGCCATACAAGCACAAGAGCCTTGATGGTTTCCCGTGTGATTTTGGCGTCGGTCTCAGCCATGTGGAGCAGCACGTCGACGAAGTCTTGAAGATGACGCTCTGCGTCTGCCTCTTTCTGGTCGGTCATGAGATGATTAGCATTAACATGGTCGTCTAATATTTTCTCAGCGAATTCATCGTATATTTTATGGATCTTCTTCATTCGACGCTTGATACCTTGCAAATCAAGCCAATCCAAATATGGAATGAAGTCTCCAATGTTGAAGTCTCCCATCCTAGCTGTTATCTCTACCAACAAATCCTTAAACCCTTTGCAATCGCCACCCAAATCATCGTCAGAATATTTCCTCTTAGCCAGTATTCGCCAAACTATATTGGAGGTGAGAGTAAACATGGCCTTGCTAATATTCACGGCCATTCTTCCACTCTCACACTCCTCCCAAATTGACCGGATCATCGCAGACACCTCTTCCTCTCGTACGTGCTTGAAAGCTTCGATTCTTTTGGCAGTCAGCAGTTCTAACACACATATTTTTCTCATTTGCCTCCAATGATCTCCATACGGAGCTAAGACCACATCCTTCGAATCGAAAAACATTAATTTCCCAGCGGCTCTTGGAGGTCGGCTGGCAAAGTTCAAATCATGAGTTTGAAGAAACTGTTTGGCCATCTCAGGAGAGGAAACGACGACCGTAGGGACAGAACCCAAGCGGAGAAACAAAATAGGACCATATTTGTCAGCAAGGTCTTTAAGAGAACGGTGAGCAGGGAGTATCATATGGTGGAGATTTCCGATGATTGGCCATGCATGGGGTCCTGGTGGCAATCTGGCACTAATCCTTCTCTGCTGCAATAACCCTAGGAAGAAGAAACAGAGGAATATACCAAGAATAACTGCAGTGGCAGCCCCCCCACCTTCTACCGTTAATGTTGCAGGCAGAGGCGGAGGGAGAGACAGACGCAAATTATGAAAAGCCATATGAAAGGGAGAGGGAGAGACGGAGACGAGGGATCTAGACAGACACACCCTTTGTAAGTAATGCACCGTATGTTTGGAAAGTAAGAAGTGTTTGATATTTAAAGCTGCCAGTATGGGATTCACGTAAGTTGAGTTTATGGAGATAAAATAAGAAAATATGGTCATTGGTGGCGAATTTCAAATTATATGTTCCCCTCTCCGAAATTCAAAACAACATGGGACCATGCGGTCCCGAGCAATCGGTATCAGACTTTCGGCGAGATAAAATAATCAATATCGTCGTTTGGTGCAGTTTTCGAATTATTGGTGGTACGTTCAATTTTCCAGAACGATATATGTAGGCAAATTACATGTACTAATTTTTCTTGTATGATTTGTACCGTGTAAGTAACAGTTCATTCGCCTGAGTTGGCAACACGCAGAAGTGGACAAACACGTAAAAGGGAAGAAGATGAGTAATGTCAAACGAAATCTTCGAGAAAATCCAGTGAGTTACACTATCAATTACTTTGTCTGGTACACGATGTTGCCATTATTATAAATAAACATCCATTGAACAAATTTGAACAATTAAATAAATATCACGAGTTTCACACTTTTACTTGCTGTCAGAGGGACTGGTTTTGGAAGGGTCAATCATCATCTACCCTTTTAAGGGTTGTTGAAAATGTGATTCTAACACATGTATTTTTTATATGGATGAAACAAGTGGTTGTATAGACATCAAGGTTTATGTAAGGGATAAGTTTTGTACAAAACATCAAAGTTGCATAGCATTTCTCACAATAAAGATTATGTGACATTCGTGATGTGTATGTTATTAAGTATATCTATGACATTTAATGGAAAAGTGGTCGTTTATAGCATTTCTAAATATTTTTAAATTTTTTGATTATATATATATATATATATATATCACAATAAAGAGAATGTGATATTTAATTGTGTAATGTGTATGTTATTAAATATATCTATAACATATATTTCAAATTTTTAAATTATATATATATATATATATATATAATTTAAAAATTTGAAAGTATTTAGAAATTCTATAAACATATGTAGATAATCTATATGAATTATTCATATATAAATTAAAATACATCTTTAAATATTTTGAAATTTTATATTTTAAAAATGATTAATATTTTATTAATAAGTTTGTAGCATTTCTAAATATTGCAAATTTTTAGATTATATAAATATAATCTAAAAATTTGGAAATGATTATAAATTCTATAAACATATGTGGATAATCTATATGGATTATTTATATAGGAATTAAAATATATTTTTTAAATTTTTGAAATTTTATATTTTAAAAATGGTTAGTATGTTATTAATAAGTTTATTTTGTATTGAAATTTGATATATTTAAATTAAGATAGATGCATGGTAGTTTTATTTAATGTAAGGTTTTTGTTTTTTGTTTCTTTTGTTTTTATATATTTTATTTAGTAATGTTGTATTGTGACACATAGTATTAGTAATCTATATACAATGCCTACATCAAATTACTTGATGTGCAATGTCTCAAATGCACAAATCTATTAATTAAAAAAGAAAATATCACATAAGAGTATCAATGTGATTCAAACATTATTATGATGATTATTTCTAATTTTGTAAAATATTATAATGGGCTAACTTATAGGGATTCAAATATTAGAATTTATTTGAAATTAAGTTGTAAAATTCAATATGAATCTAATTAGTAATTTTATTTGTGTTTGTGTAATTTACTATATTTTTTTTAAAATTTTAATTCCCAATCTACATAATACTTTTTATATTAATTATTTCTTAACTCAAGATCTTTTACATATTTACATATTTGGCACATCTCACCCATGCTACAAAAATACCCCTCACCCCTTATTAGTAAGTGGAGTGAACAAAATTCTGAAACCCACAATAATTCGATAAATGAAAAAATATAAGATGATGATCATTACAATGAATTGACCTAGTTAAATATAATTTGGGCTTCAAGATTTTAGGAGTCGCATCCTTTTATTATATTTAATAGTTATTAATAATTATTATTAGGGTACCCGCACGAAACTGGTACCCAAAAAGAACGCAACAGCAGCACGCGAGCGAAAAAAACAAAGTGACGCGCACGTGCTTCCAAATGCGCACACACGTCACTGCTTCGGCAATGTCGAACGTCCATGTGGTTCAGCGCACGTGGACAAAAGGGGTGCACACGTGCCTTTGAAACGTACGCACAAAATGGCGCACAAACGTCAATGACGTGTGCGCACCTCTGTTTTTTATAAAAAAAAAATAGAGCTCACGGGTCTTTCATTTTCAACAGACCCATGAGCCCACTATCCAACCCACGAGCGCACTGTGCAACCCCGCGAACGCGTCTTCGAGCAACCAAATCCTTCTCAGCACCAAGAAATCGCCCCTACACCATGGTGCCATCTATTTCTCCAGGTAGGTGCTCCTCAAAGCACAAATTTGTGTTTATTTTTGTTTTCTTTTTGTTTTCCATTTGAATTTTAATTTAAAAAAAAAATTACAATCCATTAAGAAACCAAGGAAATTTAATTGCAGGCCATCTACACCTAACAAGATGTCAGACACACCTGAACCATCCGATGAAACTAATGAAACCCAACCTCCAGAAGACAATATGGGAACCAACAATGAACCGAATGAAAACCCCAAAGATCAATTACACCAAGACTTAAATCAATTGAGGGCACTAAATAATGAATTGAACCGTACCAAGGAACCCTCTCGGGTTTCCTTGGCTTCATCACTTCAAAACATTATTGAATCAATCAATATTGCACACAGTGAGATAACAAAATTGATCCAATATAGGGCTCGAATGAGGGAACACTACTCCACTGGGTTGTCCAAAGAGCAGATAAAAGACCTCAACATCACCAAAGCCCAGTTGTATAGCAAGTTCATAGTTCCCTCGATGAGACAGCCTCCAGCTATGACAAGGGCTCGGGTTTGCATGGACTGGTGCATTTACCAGCTATGGAGAGATAACTAGAGAAAGAGGTGGTTCATGGTGTTTGACAGGCCCCTGTGCAACAATTTCGAGGTCCCATAGTACTTCCTTCAAAAATTGTGGGCTGAGTTTGAGCTAGGGTACCATGTCAACTATTTTGACATCACTGAGTTTTAGGGTGTCAGTCTTGGCTCTGCCCAAGATCAACCTCAGGTGCACCGCAACCCACTTAGAGGACCTCCTACACCCAAGAGAGAGCCAAACCCCCCTCCTCAGCCACCCGGGTTTGGTAGCGGCCTAAATGAGATTCATGACTCCGTTAGACGTGCCACACATGACTTTCTTAGACATACCAAATTCGTGGCCATGTCTTCCTAGATCCGAGAGGACATCGATGAGACACAGACAGCTGCAGAGTTTATGGGTGGTGGCCGGGACATGCTGGGTACAGGTGGAACCCAAGCGGGGCCTTCTAGTTCTGCTGGAACAACGGCACATCATTGTTTTCACTGTGGACATTCTTGCCATGGTGATACACAGCAGCATGCCACAGGGACTTCATGGATCAGGTTTGTTATTGTTTTATTTAATTTTCAAGTATTTGTTGTATTTTATTTGATATCGTATTGTTTAATACATTTAACTTTGAATTACACATTGTTGACTTTATTTGTTTTAATGTACAGCTATTTGGGGCCGGGTCTCCATCCCCTAGGTGGGAGGACATCGGTTCCTTTGACCTCGATGGAGCCATGGTGGCAGCAGAGGAGATTGTGGCACCATACACCCATGTAACTTCTTTACTTTGAATAATTAGATCCAGTTACAAGTAATTTGAGTTCAGTAATTACAAATTAATTAGCACTGAGTAATTACCATATTATCATCGTATTTTACAGTTTTGTTTATAATATTGTCTAATTTATTTGAGATCTATAAATTCATATAATCCCACCAAAAAAAAATGAAACCTTATCAAACATGAAAACCTAAGAAAACTAGAAACATTTGTCCATGTTCACTTTAGGCATCCTAGACCTCTGATGATTATACAAATGGAAGAGAAATTTCCAAAATCTGTCATTCTTACTTGACCAATGATGAGCCCGCAGCTGGGGTTTTGGTGATGCCCGTAGTGTCCTTCATCCTCAAACTACCATCCAATGCTTGCTTGCTCTTCCTATGCTTCACCAATGCCATGTGTGTTATTTTTGCTTTGCCATTTGTCATCTTTTCCATGTACTCTCCTTGTCCAAATCATCTTCAAATGACCACGGTATGGGTCATTTGACTCTTGGCTCAATAGGTGTGCCAATGAATCCAATGCCCATCACTTTGTCCACCAAATCAACCTTTGCTTCCATGCCCTTATGCCATGTGTTCTTCAAGCTTAAACTTTGAGAATATATTACCATGGTAATTATCACTTTCCCCCATATTCTACTAATAGGTTCTTTTAATGGTAAAGGTGGTCAAATCACTTCTATGCTTCTGCTAACTTTGTTGCATCAATTGAGTTCACTGAGATGTTGTACTTGTCACTTTTGCACCCACCAAGACCAATAGGAAAACTATTTATTACAATGAATTTTCACTGCATTGTGCAAAACTCTCAAGGAAAAGAAAAGCATAGTGGCCAAGCTTCTAGAAATTCAAGAACCTGATGTTTCTCATGTCCTTATTGTAAGTTTTAAACCTTAACAGTGAAGTACAAACTTATATGATTCTTAAGCATTAACAGAAAATACACAATGGCACACACATTACACAGAGATTTTCACCTGGAAACCCTTAACCGGGAAAAAACCAGCAAAACTTAGAGCCGTATTAGCTCCTTTTTCATTATATGTTTTATTTAACCATGTACAATACAATAAATGGTATTCCGCAGCATCTAAAACCCTAATTCGTTTACCCGAAATTAGGTTACAACCCTAATCCCTTTTACCAGGATTAGATAGAGTACAATGGGTCAAAAATTGCGAAAAAAGCAAAAAGCAACCCAAAAAATTTTGCGCTCCGCGTAGACTCCGGGGGCCTAACGACCCCCTCCGTGTCGTTTCGGAACCTAACGGTCCAAAACGAAGGGGGTGGGCCCTGTCGGGCTACCCCCCCCTCTAAAACCCCCCCTCCGGACGCGCTCAGCGCAGGTGAATCACTAGTGCCGTAGGGATCGTGTTGTACACACAGCGACCATGTGAAGATATATAACATACCCAACATTCTCCCACTTGTTGTTCTCTTCACATACAGGATAAATTTATGACTTCAACAATTCAGGGCAACAATGCCCATGTTCTCTTTACACCAAGAGAACTTCTGAGTACTCACAGACTTTGTCAAAGAGTCTGCAACATTTACCAAAGTGTCAACCTTTTCCAACAACACTTTGTTTTGTTCAACCATGTCTCTGACGAAATGGTACTGCACATCAATGTGCTTTGTCCTCGAGTGATAAGCAGGGTTCTTTGCCAGAAATATTGCACTTGAGCTATCACAGCCAATTTTTACTGCATTCTGAACAAAACCAATACCTGAACACAATCTTTGCAACCATACAGCTTCCTTACTTGCATGGGTAGCTGCCATGTATTCAGCTTCTGTAGTTGAGAGTGCAACTACAGCTTGTCTTCTACTCATCCAACTGATTGCTCCTCCAAATAGATTAAAAACGTAGCCACTTGTAGATCTTCTGTGATCAAGATCTCAAGCCCAGTCAGCATCAGCAAATCCTTGTATATCTATCTCTCTGTTTAGACCGGGTCTTCCTTGGTAGCAGATTGCAGAATCTGTAGTGCCACGCAAATACCTGAAGACCCTCTTTACTGCAGTCCAATGTTCCTTTCCTGGTTTTGACATGTATCTACTCAAAACTCCCACTGCATGGGCTATATCTGGTCTAGTACAGACCATGGCATACATCAGACTGCCAACTGCACTAGCATAGGGAACATGAGACATGTCCTCTACCTCTTCTTGTGTCGTGGGACACTGTTCTGCAGATAACCTTACACCTACAGGAATGGGCACCTTCACTGGTTTGCTTTCCTGCATATTAAATCTCTTCAATATCGTTTCAACATATTTCTTCTGATTTAACCAGAGATTCCTGTTTTCACGATCTCTTTTTATTTCCATGCCCAAAATGAAATTTGCAGCACCAAGATCTTTCATGTCAAATTCAGATGAGAGCTGATTCTTGACATCCTTGATGATTTCCTTGTTGTTTCCAATTAGCAACATATCATCAACATACAATATTACATAAATAAAATGATCACCAGTTAGCTTAAAATAAACACAGTGATCAGCTTTGCTTCTTGAGAAACCAAGTCCCAGTATATAAGTATCAAATTTTTGATACCACATTCTGGGAGATTGTTTCAATCCGTAGAGAGATTTTTTCAGCTTACAGACAAGCTCCTTTCTTCCTTTCACCACAAACCGTTCTGGTTGCTTCATATAGATCTCTTCATTAAGATTTCCATGTAGGAAAGCCGTCTTTACATCCATCTATTCTACTTCAAGGTCAAAAGCAGCAGAAATAGATAGAAGAAATCTAATAGAAGTCAATTTTGCAACCGGTGAAAAAATCTCACCAAAATCGATGCCCTCAATTTGGGAGTAACCTTTCACAACTAGTCGAGCCTTGTACTTCTCCACTTTACCTGCTGCATTTAACTTCTTTTTGAATACCCATTTGCTTCCAATAGGCTTTCTTCCTTCTGGCAACTCAACCAGATCCCATGCCTCATTTTTGTCCAAGGAATCCATTTCTTCTATCATGGCCTTCTTCCATAGTTTACTATCTTCTGAATCCATTGCCTCCTTAGCAGTTCTAGGATCATCATCAGTAATAGATAACACAAAATTAGAACGAAAATCAGCGGGACTGTACCTTTCAACTTGCCTTCTTTCTCGGTCAGATCTCCTCAATACTGGAGTCTGTGGATCTGCCTCTTCATCTGATTCAGACGATTCTGCCTCCTCATCTGATTCAGACGAATCTGGTTCCTCAAAGGAGTCACCTCTTTCATCCTTGATATCAAAGTGTAGCTTCTCTGAATCCTTTTCCTTTGGTACATCTTCAATCTTGGAAGTGCTTTCAACTTCTCTGAAGATCACATCTCGACTGTAAACTGTTTGCCTTTTTACTGGGTTCCACAGCTTGTAACCTTTCACTCCATCCTTGTAACCAATGAAGATACATTTTTCCGCTTTATTATCCAACTTGCTCCTTTTCTCCTTTGGAACATGTACAAAAGCATCACACCCAAACACTTTGAGATGAGAGAGAGAGGGTTTCTTACCAGTCCAAACCTCATGAGGTGTCTTGTCAACCAACGCTGATGAGGGTGTCCTATTCACTAGGTAACACGCAGTGTCAACAGCTTCTGCCTAGAATTGTTGTGCTAGCCCTGCACCACTGAGCATACTCCTTGCCTTTTCCATCAATGTCCTGTTCATCCTTTCTGCAACCCCATTCTGTTGAGGTGTGTATGGAGTAGTCTTTTGCCTTGCTATTCCACACGTTTTACAGAACTCCTCAAATTCACTTTCACAGAATTCTCCACCGTTATCTGTTCTGAGTACTTTTATTTTCTTCTCAGTTTGATTCTCTACAAGAGCCTTAAATTCTTTGAATCTATTAAAAACCTCAGATTTCTTACGCAGGAAATAAATCCAAGTTTTCCTTGAGAAATCATCTATAAATGAAACATAATACACAGATTTACCAAGTGATGGAACAGGCACAGGTCCAAAAACATCACTGTGTATTAACTCTAAGATTCCTTTAGCTCTTACAACACCAGATGAGAATCTTACTCGATTCTGTTTACCATATAAGCAATGTTCACAGAAATCAAAATCTAATGTGAAATCAGACATGCCTTCAGCCATACTTTTACCTTGTAATAGTCGAAGACCCTTCTCTCCAATATGTCCCAGCCTTCGATGCCATAGCGATGTCTTCTCACTAGAGACAGTAAGGACTCTGTCTCCTTCATTTTTACCCTCAGGAACAATAGTACTGTTACATCCATTTTTGAAGGTGCTTCCCAACAACTTGTATAGAGTTCCAATCCGAACTCCCCTCATCAGCACCAGTGATTCTCGAACCATCTTGCATGTGTTCTTTTCAAATAATGTTTTCACACCTGCATCATCCATTTTACTTACAGATATAAGGTTTCTAGCCAGCTTTGGAATGTGCAGAACCCCGGGAAGAGTTTTAACCCTTCCATCTTTGAGCAGTAGCTTGATCTTTCCTCGACCTATGATTTTCGCCACCGAGTTGTCTCCCAGAAATACATCTCCTCCATCATACTTTTCGTATTCAGAAAACCACTCTCTGTGAGGAGTCATATGATAAGACGCACCTGAGTCAATCAACCACGAATCATGCTCTGCATGTGTACTTGAAGATGCTAGATACACATCTCCTCCTTCCTCTGTAGATTCTTTCCCATCTGTGGATGGAGCATCATTAGGTCCTCTGCTTTTATCAGTATTTTTGGATTTACAATCTTTCTTGTAATGCCCAGGTTTACCGCACTTCCAGCATTTTCTTACAGAAGGTCCTGGAGATTTAGATCTCCCTCTAGATTTAGATCTACCACCTGAAGACTTATTTTTAGATCTGTCTCTAGAGCGACCTCTTACAAATAAGGCATCCTTGGCTGAACTATCTATGGATCTCCTCCTCATTTCCTCTGATAGTAGGGATGCAACCACATCATCGAAGTTTAGCGTGGTTGCATTACTCCCAATAGCTATAACCAGATTATCCCATGAATCTGGCAAAGAGCAAAACAGACTAATACATATTTCATCATCAGCAATTGTAATACCAACAGATGTCAACTGACTTACCAGAGTATTGAAGGCGTTTAGATGCTCTGAAACAGAGTCTCCATCAGTCATCCTCAGAAGGTACAATTTCTTTCGCAGAAATAACTTATTTACCAGGGACTTTGACTGATACAGAATTCCCAGTTTATCCCATAGCTTCTTTGCACTGTCTTCTCCAGATACGTTCACCAATACCGAATCTGCAAGGCAAAGACGAATGGTGCTCCTTGCTTTTCTTTCCAGCTTTTCCCATTCTTCTTTTAATGCACCAGAGGGCATGGTACCTGGATCTACTGCGATCCACTGTTCTCTATCTACCAGAAGATCTTCCATCTTGAGCTTCCATAGCTCAAAGCTCTGACCATTAAATTTCTCAATCTCGAATCTAGAACTGCTTGCCATTCTTTAAAGAAAAAAATAAATCACCGCTGCAAAGCTCCCACTGAAACCAGGTTTATCACAAATCCAAGATCGAGACAAACCCTTGGAAACAAAGGCGTCCCTCTGAACCCAAAAAATGCTCTGATACCAAATGTAAGTTTTAAACCTTAACAGTGAAGTACAAACTTATATGATTCTTAAGCATTAACAGAAAATACACAATGGCAAACACATTACACAGAGATTTTCACCTGGAAACCCTTAACCGGGAAAAAACCAGCAAAACTTAGAGCCGCATTAGCTCCTTTTTCATTATATGTTTTATTTAACCATGTACAATACAATAAATGGTATTCCGCAGCATCTAAAACCCTAATTCGTTTACCCGAAATTAGGTTACAACCCTAATCCCTTTTACCGGGATTAGATAGAGTACAATGGGTCAAAAATTGCGAAAAAGCAAAAAGCAACCCAAAAAATTTTGCGCTCCGCGCGGACTCCGGGGGCCTAACGGTCCAAAACGAAGGGGGTGGGCCCTGTCGGGCTACCCCCCCTCTAAAACCCCCCCTCCGGACGCGCCCGGCGCAGGCGAATCACTAGTGCCGTAGGGATCGTGTTGTACACGCAGCGACCATGTGAAGAGATATAACATACCCAACATTCTCCCACTTGTTGTTCTCTTCACATACAGGAGAAATTTATGACTTCAACAATTCAGGGCAACAATGCCCATGTTCTCTTTACACCAATAGAACTTCTGAGTACTCACAGACTTTGTCAAAGAGTCTGCAACATTTACCAAAGTGTCAACCTTCTCCAGCAACACTTTGTTTTGTTCAACCATGTCTCTGACGAAATGGTACTGCACATCAATGTGCTTTGTCCTCGAGTGATAAGCAGGGTTCTTTACCAGAAATATTGCACTTGAGCTATCACAGCCAATTTTTACTGCATTCTGAACAAAACCAATACCTGAACACAATCTTTGCAACCATACAGCTTCCTTACTTGCATGGGTAGCTGCCATGTATTCAACTTCTGTAGTTGAGAGTGCAACTACAGCTTGTCTTCTACTCATCCAACTGATTGCTCCTCCAAATAGATTAAAAACGTAGCCACTTGTAGATCTTCTGTGATCAAGATCTCCAGCCCAGTCAGCATCAACAAATCCTTGTATATCTATCTCTCTGTTTAGACCGGGTCTTCCTTGGTAGCAGATTGCAGAATCTGTAGTGCCACGCAAATACCTGAAGACCCTCTTTACTGCAGTCCAATGTTCCTTTCCTGGTTTTGACATGTATCTACTGAAAACTCCCACTGCATGGACTATATCTGGTCTAGTACAGACCATGGCATACATCAGACTGCCAACTGCACTAGCATAGGGAACATGAGACATGTCCTCTACCTCTTCTTGTGTCGTGGGACACTGTTCTGCAGATAACCTTACACCTACAGGAATGGGCACCTTCACTGGTTTGCTTTCCTGCATATTAAATCTCTTCAATATCGTTTCAACATATTTCTTCTGATTTAACCAGAGTTTCCTGTTTTCACGATCTCTTTTTATTTCCATGCCCAAAATGAAATTTGCAGCACCAAGATCTTTCATGTCAAATTCATATGAGAGCTGATTCTTGACATCCTTGATGATTTCCTTGTTGTTTCCAATTAGCAACATATCATCAACATACAATATTACATAAATAAAATGATCACCAGTTAGCTTAAAATAAACACAGTGATCAGCTTTGCTTCTTGAGAAACCAAGTCCCAGTATATAAGTATCAAATTTTTGATACCACATTCTGGGAGATTGTTTCAATCCGTAGAGAGATTTTTTCAGCTTACAGACAAGCTCCTTTCTTCCTTTCACCACATACCGTTCTGGTTGCTTCATATAGATCTCTTCATTAAGATTTCCATGTAGGAAAGCCGTCTTTACATCCATCTGTTCTACTTCAAGGTCAAAAGCAGCAGAAATAGATAGAAGAAATCTAATAGAAGTCAATTTTGCAACCGGTGAAAAAATCTCACCAAAATCGATGCCCTCAATTTGGGAGTAACCTTTCGCAACTAGTCGAGCCTTGTACTTCTCCACTTTACCTGCTGCATTTAACTTCTTTTTGAATACCCATTTGCTTCCAATAGGCTTTCTTCCTTCTGGCAACTCAACCAGATCCCATGCCTCATTTTTGTCCAAGGCATCCATTTCTTCCATCATGGCCTTCTTCCATAGTTTACTATCTTTTGAATCCATTGCCTCCTTAGCAGTTCTAGGATCATCATCAGTAATAGATAACACAAAATCAGAATGAAAATCAGGGGGACTGTACCTTTCAACTTGCCTTCTTTCTCGGTCAGATCTCCTCAATACCGGAGTCTGTGGATCCGCCTCTTCATCTGATTCAGACGATTCTGCCTCCTCATCTGATTCAGACGAATCTGGTTCCTCAAAGGAGTCACCTCTTTCATCCTTGATATCAAAGTGTAGCTTCTCTGAATCCTTTTCCTTTGGTACATCTTCAATCTTGGAAGTGCTTTCAACTTCTCTGAAGATCACATATCAACTGTAAACTGTTTGCCTTTTTACTGGGTTCCACAGCTTGTAACCTTTCACTCCATCCTTGTAACCAATGAAGATACATTTTTCCGCTTTATTATCCAACTTGCTCCTTTTCTCCTTTGGAACATGTACAAAAACATCACACCCAAACACTCTGAGATGAGAGAGAGAGGGTTTCTTACCAGTCCAAACCTCATGAGGTGTCTTGTCAACCAACGCTGATGTGGGTGTCCTATTCACTAGGTAACACGCAGTGTCAACAGCTTCTGCCCAGAATTGTTGTGCTAGCCCTGCACCACTGAGCATACTCCTTGCCTTTTCCATCAATGTCCTGTTCATCCTTTCTGCAACCCCATTTTGTTGAGGTGTGTATGGAGTAGTCTTTTGCCTTGCTATTCCACACGTTTTACAGAACTCCTCAAATTCACTTTCACAGAATTCTCCACCGTTATCTGTTCTGAGTACTTTTATTTTCTTCTCAGTTTGATTCTCTACAAGAGCCTTAAATTCTTTGAATCTATTAAAAACCTCAAATTTCTTACGCAGGAAATAAATCCAAGTTTTCCTTGAGAAATCATCTATAAATGAAACATAATACACAGATTTACCAAGTGATGGAACAGGCACAGGTCCAAAAACATCACTGTGTATTAACTCTAAGATTCCTTTAGCTCTTACAACACCAGATGAGAATCTTACTCGATTCTGTTTACCATATAAGCAATGTTCACAGAAATCAAAATCTAATGTGAAATCAGACATGCCCTCAGCCATACTTTTACCTTGTAATAGTCGAAGACCCTTCTCTCCAATATGTCCCAGCCTTCGATGCCATAGAGATGTCTTCTCACTAGAGACAGTAAGGACTCTGTCTCCTTCATTTTTACCCTCAGGAACAATAGTACTGTTACATCCATTTTTGAAGGTGCTTCCCAACAACTTGTATAGAGTTCCAATCCGAACTCCCCTCATCAGCACCAGTGATTCTCGAACCATCTTGCATGTGTTCTTTTCAAATAATGTTTTCACACCTGCATCATCCATTTTACTTACAGATATAAGGTTTCTAGCCATCTTTGGAATGTGCAGAACCCCGGGAAGAGTTTTAACCCTTCCATCTTTGAGCAGTAGCTTGATCTTTCCTCGACCTATGATTTTCGCCACCGAGTTGTCTCCCAGAAATACATCTCCTCCATCATACTTTTCATATTCAGAAAACCACTCTCTGTGAGGAGTCATATGATAAGACGCACCTGAGTCAATCAACCACGAATCATGCTCTGCATGTGTTCTTTAAGATGCCAGATACACATCTCCTCCTTCCTCTGTAGATTCTTTCCCATCTGCGGATGGAGCATCATTAGGTCCTCTGCTTTTATCAGTATTTTTGGATTTACAATCCTTCTTGTAATGCCCAGCTTTACCGCACTTCCAGCATTTTCTTACAGAAGGTCCTGGAGATTTAGATCTCCCTCTAGATTTAGATCTACCACCTGAAGACTTATTTTTAGATCTGTCTCTAGAGCGACCTCTTACAAATAAGGCATCCTTGGCTGAACTATCTATGGATCTCCGCCTCATTTCCTCTGATAGTAGGGATGCAACCACATCATCGAAGTTTAGCGTGGTTTCATTACTCCCAATAGCTATAACCATATTATCCCATGAATCTGGCAAAGACCACAACAGACTAATACATTTTTCATCATCAGCAATTGTAATACCAACAGATGTCAACTGACTTACCAGAGTATTGAAGGCGTTTAGATGCTCTGAAACAGAGTCTCCATCAGTCATCCTCAGAAGGTATAATTTCTTTCGCAGAAATAACTTATTTACCAGGGACTTTGACTGATACAGACTTCCCAGTTTATCCCATAGCTTCTTTGCACTGTCTTATCCAGATACGTTCACCAATACCGAATCTGCAAGGCAAAGACGAATGGTGCTCCTTGCTTTTCTTTCCAGCTTTTCCCATTCTTCTTTTACTGCACCAGAGGGCATGGTACCTGGATCTACTGCGATCCACTGTTCTCTATCTACCAGAAGATCTTCCATCTTGAGCTTCCATAGCTCAAAGCTCTGACCATTAAATTTCTCAATCTCGAATCTAGAACTGCTCGCCATTCTTTAAAGAAAAAAATAAATCACCGCTGCAAAGCTCCCACTGAAACCAGGTTTATCACAAATCCAAGATCGAGCCAAACCCTTGGAAACAAAGGCGTCCCTCTGAACCCAAAAAATGCTCTGATACCAAATGTAAGTTTTAAACCTTAACAGTGAAGTACAAACTTATATGATTCTTAAGCATTAACAGAAAATACACAATGGCACACACATTACACAGAGATTTTCACCTTTAAACCCTTAACCGGGAAAAAACCAGCAAAACTTAGAGCCGCATTAGCTCCTTTTTCATTATATGTTTTATTTAACCATGTACAATACAATAAATGGTATTCCGCAGCATCTAAAACCCTAATTCGTTTACCCGAAATTAGGTTACAACCCTAATCCCTTTTACCGGGATTAGATAGAGTACAATGGGTCAAAAATTGCGAAAAAGCAAAAAGCAACCCAAAAAATTTTGCGCTCCGTGTCGTTTCGGAACCTAAGGGTCCAAAACGAAGGGGGTGGGCCCTGTCGGGCTACCCCCCCCTCTAAAACCCCCCCTCCGGACGCACCCGGCGCAGGCGAATCACTAGTGCCGTAGGGATCGTGTTGTACACGCAACGACCATGTGAAGAGATATAACATACCCAACACTTATTACCCTAGTTTATTATCACGGGATTTCCAATTTATTCTAATAATTGAGACTGAAAGTAATCATACTACTACTCCTAGAACATGCTATTAGTAAAGACATATAAACAACGTAAAACAACTTATAACATGTATTGTCACTAAAGTTTTTGAAAATGATGTAAGGCCCATAAGGAAAAGCGATAATATTACAAATATGGTCTATGGGGCCTTGCTATTATCTTGATTCAAATACAACTTATTAAAACATTTGGCATCAAGAATACTCATTTAACTCATTTCACTCAATATTTCTTTGATTTCAATCAAGTGATATCATTCTAACAACATAGCTATTCAATCAAGAACACATAATTACTCATTCAATGCAAAAGAACATGGCACATTCAAGCTTGCAAGTAAGTTAATCATGAAAATTTTTTCTCTTTCTTCCTTTTTCTAACGACGAAACACTCTAAAGTGTATTAAATAACATGCACACTAACTTAACTGCTATTTAGCACCTCTTTGCAAATTGAAACAATGAGATGCTATTTTATTTTATGATGTAAATGTTATGCAAATAAAGGGACTCAAGATCCTCACTCTAGGGATGCAAATACTTTTCCACTTGGTGAATCAAGCTTGTAGGAAACTACAAATCTATAAGAAGACATCAAAACCTAGGAACTCTTCATCAAGAACACAAACACATTACATAGG
This sequence comes from Larix kaempferi, assembly GCA_027924585.1. Taxonomy (NCBI): domain Eukaryota; kingdom Viridiplantae; phylum Streptophyta; class Pinopsida; order Pinales; family Pinaceae; genus Larix; species Larix kaempferi. The sequence goes on along the minus strand of BSBM01000876.1, from coordinate 1,181,344 downwards.
TTTCCAGTTCAAATTTGTAAATGGACATGAATTCCATTCACTTATGAGGCACTGCACATCTCTCTAGGGCCAATGTAAAAGCTCACCTACTCATGGGGATGACTCTAGAAAAGGAAAAGCTCACCATGTCACCTTCTATGCCCTGTCACCTTATTTAATTTTAATTTCATGCCATGCCACCTTCTATCCTTTCAGAATATTGAATATCATCTAACTTGAATATAAATTAATTGCAGTCATGTTTTTTAAGTACCATCCTTGTCATTCTCATTTGCATTGTGTTTAATATTGTTAATATTGTTTTTATAAATTCAGTCTAAAAATTGTAGTGTTCGCACAGGTCTCCACGGGCTCCAGCGACCAGCCACCGCCACCAAGGACCAGCAGTTGTCCACGTGCGCAGGTATCGTGTGTATTAAAACATAAATTTAATTTCAAATACGATGACTTGTCTATGTATATTTATATTTTTGTATATTAAACTATGAGGTTATAAATGTGTATACAGGTGCGAGCACCTCGGCATGCCAATGTCGTTCTTCCTCCCGCCCCGACCTTTCAGCCACCCTATATGCCAGTTGTATCCCTTGGCATACATGCCCCATCCCCCAACCCCTTCCATCTAGCCCCCCCCCCTCCTATATAGCACCACAATTCCATCCAGCTCCCCCTTACGTTTCATATCTAGCTCCACCTCTGTATCAGTTTTCCATGTCCCCACCCTCCCCCATTCGACCACAGCACACCACCCATCCAAAGTCACCCATCCCTCTACCGCAAGACAGACCTCTCCCCCCCCACATTCTCCCACCACACTCGCTTCCCCTTCCAGCGTACCCCGATCCATACTACAGCCAGTTGGGGTTTATAGCCCTAGACCTCCATCTCCACTTTGCCCACCCTAGTCCATGCCTCCTCCTGCCACCCCCCCTTCTTCCACTATTCCCCCAGTGGTGTATCCACCGTCGATGTGGCTACATCCTCCCCTTTACCGTCCACCCTAGCACTGGAGTAGGTTTTCTAGTCGACTCTTCCATCTGCCAGCTCCGAAGACCAGCCAATTTTGTTCACGGTGAGATTGACTAGTTTATGAAAATCTCGTTCAATTTTAACGAAAATTACTATATGCATCTAGTTTCATCATTGATGTGATTGTTCTAAATGTTGCAGGGTGGCATTGCCAAGAGAACATGATCACGGAGGAGGGAGACCCCCTCATGACTTACAGTCTCGCATGCGGTGAGTTTTCTAAGATTTGAAAACTATTTTTATTTTGAAATTATGTTTTATACTTGTATAATTTTCAGGAAAAGTTGACATATTATTGTTGTCATTTCAGGGCTCATGGGGACGTGGTCAAAGACGCCGGAAGGACCCAACTTCCTCTAACGCGAAGAAGAGGAAGATCGATTTTGGAGATGCACCTGGGAGCTCCGAGGGTGGGCAGGAGGATTGAGAGACCCTCCTATGTACACTAGCCACGATGTGGCATTTTCGGCACAAGTTGCCATATTTTGTATAGGGCACCATGGGCCATATTTTGTATAAGGCACGAGTTGCCTTTTTTTGTACGGGGCACGAGTTGCCATTATATAGATGCTGGGAGCGATGTTCCATTTTTCCAAAAAGTGTACATGATTGGATCATTTTTGCATATTAATAGATGGATCTACACTTGTGTATATGAGTTTGTCTTTGATTACATTTTTTGCATACATGATTTTGTCTTCGATAAGGATGTTATGGAAAAGTTCTCACATACATATAGATGTTATTTCTAGACACCAAGTGACCTCAATATGAGTCCCTTGTATTTGAATGGGTCTTGCATCTTTTCCTTTCAGCAACAACATAACTAACCAAGAAAACTAAGGAGTGATATTTACATTACAAAGTGTTGTGACTTTAGGGCTACAAAACAATATATAGGAGACGATGACTTATTCTATACTTATCCTTGTAATGGTTATAATAGTCAATTCTAACAAGCATTGCATCATATATTATATCAAATTAACCTAGATATATGAGAATTTCATACATGTGCTTTTATGAAAGAGTTAACCATATCACTTGAATTAGTTCAAACATGAGGGATGTGCATAGGTGCAATTGGATTGAGCAATAAAAGAGAATTGTTAATGTAGTTACATATGGATTGTTCTTTTTGTGTTAGTATGTGCCTTTAATGAAAGCATGGTTAATGTGTTGAACTACTACTTGCACAAGTTGGCATAGACCCTTAGTGTTGATAATGTCTTCAATGTTTTGGTAATATTGATAATCACTCTTTGCAATTTAAGTATCTTGGGTTTTTTGAGGTTAAGACACATATTGAACATAGTCAACTCAATGGTTCAAGACATCATTTTACCCCATGATCCATGGATGATTCATTGGAGTCATATGAACCTCGTTGTCATCACCTCAACAATGGTCCCTCTCTTTAGATCCCTCCTTAGCAATGCATAAATTATATCTTCTACCTGTACTAAAACCTTATGGCCTTTTCCTTCAAAACAACCCAAACCCCATTCAACCCCCTATTTATCATCACCAAGAAATTCCTTCCTAGATATTAAATAATATCTATTACCTTCCACACTAGGGCCCTTCCTATTTTTATTATTTACCTCAAAATCCCCATCACTGGAATCAAACCCAATAGGGGATCCCTCAGTAGAATAATTGCAACACACATATCCTCGAATTGCCTATCCCCCTTCAATCCTTTCAAAGAGAAAGACAAACCCTAACAACTATCCCCAAATGAGTATACTATCCCAAAATTTTCAAAATCAAAGGAAAGATATTGCAAACTTAATGAGAAGTCTTTAATAGACTTGCCAATTTTCTTTTGGCATTGATCTAAGTGAGGTTAAACCTCCATTGAAGGTGACCGGAAGTCCAGAGGAAGACTAAGACACTTCATCGAAACTGGAGCGATGTCATTCATCTTCGAGTATGAATAAAAACAAGGGGACCATTGTTTTAGCGTAAGCAAAATCATCTCCCACTTCCAATCATGGGCCAAAATATTCCTCAAAATCCTCTTGATATATGAAAAGAAACCCTAGGTAACTTATAGTTGATATAAATAAATTAGGAATGTACCCAAGCCTAAGAGCCCATCTTTCCTACAACTACACCCTTAGAGACAACTCCCCCACCTTTTTACCATGAAATCTTCCAACAAGAGCATGGGAATCCATTCCCACCACCTCATGCATTTTGATATCCTTTCCTAGGACTAGCCTCATAAGAGATATTTTATGTTTTACACACTTCTTCCTCTTCATTTTGACACTACCAACATCATTCACCTGCATCTCTTTGTTGGATTCACCTTTATCATTATCAACATTCTTTAAAGAATTGTCTCTTCCATCTCTAACCTTCAACCAACTACCATCCTTTTCCAAAAAAACCCTTCCATCCTCGAGATCTATAGGATTCACCCTTGGACTTACTAGGTCCATAACCACTTCATACACAACACCTAAAATAATTTGATTATCCTAAATTAATCCATTTGAAATAGGACCCTTGCCACATATATAATGACTAGTTTATCACAATCCACAACTCTCATCTATGGATCATAGTGTTAATTGCATGTTATTTGAATGGTTATTATTTCACAAATTTGTCTTAAGCAATTACACACAACATATCCTAAATGTTTATGGTTTATTGAATGAATGTTTACAATCATCTAATCATTTACATTGTAGAAGTTACCAAACCTGCACAAGTGGTTTACTGATTTTATTTTCAGCACATCTTTTTATATTTATATGCTCATGGATCATATGGAAAAACATTTAATTAATTAAGTTTGTGAAGATAAGATTTCAACCATTTTTATTGAAGTGATTCAAATCACTACAACTTAGTTGGACCCTTAATAGATTGGGTGACACCCTTTTGCAAAGATTTTACTCTCTCCAAGAGGGTCTCATTCAATAATCACTCGTAAACTAATAACTATAACCTTGGCATTATTAGATAATATCATTTGTGGATGATTTTGGGAAATAAGCCAACATGTTTTAATGTGAATTTTGATTCTACAACATTATGGTTCATTGTTGATTTAATTTTTGTTAATGTGAATTTTGATTCTACAACATTATGGTTCATTGTTGATTTAATTTTTGTGAATATCTTTATTTATCCATGAATGATCTTTCATTTTACACATGAGCAAATATTTATTTCTGAAAGGTGTCTATTTAATTAATTCAGTTGCAACTTTCTGAATTAAGCACTCACATGGGACTTTAACTTAATGGAAAACACATCTTAATCTTCAAACAAGTTTGAAATCCGAAGACCTTTTCTCCAACCTTGATCTAGAAGCCTCCCTTGGCCTTTAAAGTAGGCCTAAAACTTGGGAAAATCTTTGATGAGGTGACAGTGGCAATCATCTTCGGAAGTCACACTTGTAGCATTAGAGGATTAGGACTTTTCCACGTGGGTGTGAAAATAAGATGTAACAGGATGCACTAGCATTTATTGATGAGAGAAATAGGGAGCGCATACATGTGCCATCCTCCATTAATTTCCAGTTTAGATGTTTTTCCTAAATTAGAAGTTCAGTTCTAATTCTGTATTTTTTGCTTTATTTAGTTTTGCATGCACAGTGAGAGAGTGCATTTCCCTAGGCACTCATATGTGAGGATTACAGTCTAAGTTAAGGGGGCATATCTCTAGGAGGATACATGCTTGCATGCCTTGGATAATCCCACTACAGGTGCACTTAGTTGTCCCATTTATCCATGAAAACAAGGTGCTCTAGAGTTAGAGTCTTACACTCTTAGGATACCCAAACCCTAGCACTAAACCATCTTCTTCATCCTCACCGTCACCATCACCATCACCATCACCATCAACGTCTTCATCATCACCACCATCTTCATCATCATCATTAACTCTAACTCTAACCCTAATTCAATTTCCTTCTATAAGTCTAGCCCTAACCCTCAGCCAAACCCTAGCACTAAGCCATCTTCTTCACCATCACCATCACCATCACCATTATCATCATGTCTTCATCATCATCACCATCTTCATCATCATTGTTAACTCTAACTCTAACCCTAATTCAATTTCCTTCTATAACTCTAGCCCTAACCCTCACCCAAACCCTAGCACTAAACCATCTTCTTCATCCTCACCATCACCATCACCATCATCATCACCACCATCTTCATCATCATCATTAACTCTAACTCTAACCCTAATTCAATTTCCTTCTAAAACTCTAACCCTAACCCTCACCCAAACCCTAGCACTAAACCATCTTCTTCATCCTCACCATCACCATCACCATCATCATCAACGTCTTCATCATCACCACCATCTTCATCATCATCATTAACTCTAACTCTAACCCTAATTCAATTTCCTTCTATAACTCTGTCCCTAACCCTCACCCAAACCCTAGCACTAATCCATCTTCTTCATCCTCACCATCACCATTACCATCAATGTCACCATCATCATCATGTCTTCATCATCATTGTTAACTCTAACTCTAACCCTAATTCAATTTCCTTCTATAACTCTAGCCCTAACCCTCACCCAAACCCTAGCACTAAACCATCTTCTTCATCCTCACCATCACCATCACCATCACCATCATCATCATGTCTTCATCATCATCACCATCGTCATCATTATCATTAACTCTAACCCTAATTCAATTTCCTTCTATAAGTCTAGCCCTAACCCTCAGCCAAACCCTAGCACTAAGCCATCTTCTTCACCATCACCATCACCATCACCATCACCATTATCATCATGTCTTCATCATCATCATCATTGTTAACTCTAACTCTAACCCTAATTCAATTTCCTTCTATAACTCTAGACCTAACCCTCACCCAAACCCTAGCACTAAACCATCTTCTTCATCCTCACCATCACCATCACCATCATCATCACCACCATCTTCATCATCATCATTAACTCTAACTCTAACCCTAATTCAATTTCCTTCTATAACTCTATCCCCAACCCTCACCCAAGCCATAGCACTAAACCATATTCTTCATCCTCACCATCACCATCACCATCACCATCAACGTCTTCATCATCACCACCATCTTCATCATCATCATTAACTCTAACTCTAAACCTAATTCAATTTCCTTCTATAACTCTATCCCTAACCCTCACCCAAACCCTAGCACTAAACCATCCTCTGCATCCTCACCATCACCATCATCATCATGTCTCCATCATCATCACCATCTTCATCATCATTGTTAACTCTAACTCTAACCCTAATTCAATTTCCTTCTATAACTCTAGCCCTAACCCTCACCCAAACCCTAGCACTAAACCATCTTCTTCATCCTCACCATCACCATCACCATCACCATCAACATCTTCATCATCACCACCGTCTTCATCATCATCATTAACTCTAACTCTAACCCTAATTCAATTTCCTTCTATAACTCTAGCCCTAACCCTCTCCCAAACCCTAGCACTAAGCCATCTTCTTCATCTTCACCATCACCATCACCGTCATCATCATGTCTTCATCATCAGCACCATCTTCATAATCATTGTTAACCCTAACTCTAACCTTAATTCAAGTTCCTTCTATAACTCTATCCCTAACCCTCACCCAAACCCTAGCACTAAACTATCTTCTTTATCATCAACATCACCATCACCATCACCATCACCATCAATGTCTTCATCATCACCACCATCTTCATCATCATCATTGACTCTAACTCTAACCCTAATTCAATTTCCTTTTATAACTCTAGCCCTAACCCTCACCCAAACCCTAGCACTAAACCACCTTCTTCACCATCACCATCACCATCATCATCAACGCATTCATCATCACCATCATCTCCATCATCATCATTAACTCTAACTCTAACTCTAACTCTGGTTTCCTCATCAACATCTCCATCATCATCATCTTCTCCATCGTCATCATCTTCATCACCATCACCATCACCATCACCATCATCATCAATGCCTTCATCATCATCACCATCATCATAATCATATGTGCCCAACAGACGATTTTGCAAAGTTGACCCCTGTGTGCAAAAATTGCACACTCCTTCACTGAGCAAAACCCTAGTTTCCAAGATAGACATACAATATGACACCGAGGACACGATACCAGAGGAGAGGGGCACCCCTGGCACTATCCCTATGTCGTCAATCCAATGGAGTTGATGGTTCATCGATCGGAGCCACATTCGTCATTCTATGGCTGGTTCCATCTTACATCCAAAAGGCCTTCAAGGACACTTGCTGGATACCTGTCGGGGGCATAGAAGTCCAACCGTGCAGCAAAATCAAGTTCTGGGGAGTCCTGCAGGTGTTTCTAGGCAGGTTTCGGCTGGGAATGCTAGTCGTAAGTTCCCAGTGGATGATTTTGTAGACTTGACCCCCATGTGCAAAAATTGCACACTCCCTTACTGAGAAAAACCCTAGTTTCCAAGATGGACGTACAAGATAACACCGGGGGCACGGGACCTGAGGAGAGGGGCACCCCTGGCACTATCCCGGTGTTCTGAATCTAGCGGCATCGACGGTTCGTCAATCCGAGCCACGATCGTCATTCTATGGCTCGTCCCGTTGCGCATCCAAAAGGCCTTCAGGGACACGTGCTGGATACCTGTCGGGGGAATAGAACTCCAACTGTGCAACAAAATCGGGTTCTGAGGAGACCTGCAGGTGTGTCTAGGGAGGTTCCGGCTGGGAACGCTAGCCGTAAGTGGCCGACAGACGATTTTGCAAAGTTGATCCCCATGTGCAAAAATTGCACACTCCCTCACTGAGCAAAACCCTAGTTTCCAAGATGGACGCACAAGATGGCACTCGAGCCACGGGACCGGAGGAGAGGGGCACCCCTAGCACTATCCCAGTGTCTTGAATCCAATGGAGTCGATGGTTCGTCGATCGGAGCCACAGTCGTCATTCTATGGCTTGTTCCATTTCGCATCCAAAGGCCTTCAGGGACACCTGCTGAATACCTGCAGGGGGCATAGAATTCCAACCATGCAGCAAAATCGGGTTCCGGGGAGTCCTGCAGGTGTGTCTAGGCAGGTTTCGGCTGGGAATGCTAGCCATACCTTCCCAATGGACGATTTTTCAAAGTTGACCCCTGTGTGCAAAAATTGCACACTCCCTTACTGAGCAAAAACCTAGTCTCCAAGATGGACACACAAGATGACACCGGGGCCACAGGACCGGAGGATAGGGGCACCCCTGGCACTATCCTGGCGTCCTAAATCTAGCGGAGTCGACGGTTCGTCGATCTGAGCCACGGTCATCATTCTATGGCTCGTTCTGTCTCGCATCCAAAAGGCCTTCAGGGAAACCTATTGGATACATGCGGGGGGCATAGAACTCCAACCGTGGAAAAAAACCGAGTTCCAAGGAGTTCTGGAGGTGTTTCTAGGGAGGTTTCGGGTGGGAACGCTCGTCGTAAGTGCCCGGCGGACGATTTTGCAAAGTTGACCCCACTAATGTCAATCTTACACAAAAAGTAGGTTATTTCTTTCGTCTATAACTTTTTATTGGCTCACCTATTTTGAAAACGGAAAAGAACCCGCACAAGTACACACAAAAACCTACATCCTAAAAAAAAATAATGTTGATTGATTATGTTAAGACCATGATATCGGGGTCTAACGCTTGGCCTATTCATTTTAGGGATGAGTTGTCTTCCTTAATTAAAAAAATAAATAAAATTAACATAAATAAATATGGAAAAATAACATCGCACTAGAACGACCTGGTATCTATGACTATATATAATTTTTTTAACAAAAATCCACCATTTGAATACTGAACCAGGGGGCTAATGCAAACATATTCATTATGTTTTCTTAAGAAAATAACATACCAACCTTAGGAGATCCCCATTTTTTTGGAGTTATACTTAATTTCCATAAATAATATTTATATATTCTTGAAGGTAATCCGATTGTCTACGTTTGATCTTCTTGTGCCATATTCCAAAAAGTTGTGTAGGTAGCTCTAATATTGTTTTTTGACGTTCATATTTTTGTTTTTCCAGAAGTCCATTGCAACTAATGCGTCATGAGTGGCTAGCATTAGCTTGCACCAGCCCATTACTTAATATTAACATATGTATATTTTTTTTTTTTATGTTCATAGCATTTCCCTTCCCTTAAGGGAAGCTTCGTCCTCAAAGCTTAGTGTATTGATGTCCTCTTTTAATCTAGCTCTATGTCGAAATGATGACTTGAGACATGCAATTTTGATTATGACTGTTGCTTCATTTTCTTCTTGTTGTTTTGGAATATGTATTAAGTATGTACTTGGTGAATTTTCATTTAATATTTTTCCACTTGCATGGTTGTAAATTTTAACTATTTTTTTTGTCAACTGAATAGACTTGACAGACTTGACGACAGTAACTATTTTTCGTGATGTCATTCCCAACATATTATGTACTAGTTCCTTTGAAAGGTATCTTTGTACTTATAATGTTCACAAAAACACCAATCTTATCTTGCGTCTCATTAATATTATAGTTGTTCCCATTGATGTTCTTCATAACATTCCTTGTGTTGACATTTGTCCTTTGCACTTCTGTTATTGTGACCTTCTTGTTGATGCTTTGATTTTTGTTATTGTCAGCAATACTGGCTTGACTCTCATCATAATCTTGGTCAAGATCATCTTCATCTTTATCAAATATATCATTGTTGTTTTCGTCATTGCTATGATATTCTATATCCTTATCTTGGTTATTATCTTGATTGATATCATTAATCTCATCCAAGTTAACATAAGGGTTTTCCGTATCTTCCTCTTTTTCATCCTCTATCAAATATGTCATCTTTTTTTTCAGCTTCCTCTTCATCACAATCCTTGTCGGAAATTGGTGGATTTGCAGATGCTTTATACAAAGATGATATCATTGGGGATGTAGCTGTGGATGAGGAAAATTACATACTCGAAGTAATTTGTTGTTTAAGGGGATTAATAGACTTATACTTTTCCATCCTCTTTCTGGTAGCGTCTATCTCGAATTGGGTTTTTAATTCTGTCATTATTGTTCTAGTATGTGGAGTAATATATTTTGACGCCATTTCACATTTTATTAAAAATAAAAATATACAATTATAATAATAGTGATTAAAAAATAATTTATATTATATTTTATATATTTATATTATAATGTTTTAAATATAATAATTATTAATTATTATATTTTATAATTATTTGTAATAATACGAATTTAAAAGTAGTTAGGGTTACTTCATATCCCTTTGTATATCTCCTTTTAGCTCACGATTAGTAATATATATGTGTGTGTGTGTGTGTGTGTGTGCTTGTGTTTATTTAGATATTACACTTTTGAAAACCATGTGTGGTTTTATAAAACCAAGTATTGGTTTTATAAAACCATGTGTTGGTTTTACCTTCTTCTTTCTTTCTTCTCTCCCTTTTTTTTCTTTCTTTCTACTTTAGTTTTCTTTTATAAAAACCACGTGCGGTTTTTATAAAACTAGGCTTTAATACCACTTGGAGTGAACACAATTATGAAACCCATGGTAATTCGGAAAATCCACGATATTTGATAAATGAAAAAATATAAGATAATGATCATTACAAGGAATTGGCCCATTTAAATATAATTTGAGCTTCAAGATTTTAGGAGTTGCATCCATTCATTATATTTATTATTTAATTATTATTATTATTAACGTATGCATTTTTTTTTTTTTTTAAGTTCATAACAATAAGAAATATAATGCTTACCTTTTAAGTAATATGTACTTTGATAATGAGAAAATCTATCACAATATGTAAAAAATTTGTATCACAAGTTATCAACTCAAGTCACTCTATTTATAGAGTCATTTGTATCCTTAATGAATTAACTCTAGAATACAATTGACCATTGAGACCGAAGATCCTATTCCATTGAGGTTTTTACCACTATAACTCTCAAAATCAAATCTATCTGTATAATGATTTATTTCTTGGGAAAGTTTATTTATTTTATCATGCGAGTTTTTATTTAAATTTTTAACAATTTGTATGTGTAATACCCTTCTCTTATGACTCCTTATTGTTGTAATTTATGTGATGTAAATATTTGTATGTACTAGTTCATGGAGAGGAGTTCAAGGCCAAGGCCCTACCAATGAACATTGTAGCATTAGACATTATTATGATTTTGTGAGGAATCCATGTAATAGTTAAAATCATGTTGATGTTATTTATTAGATGTAAAGTTTAATAATGAAATAATGAAAAAGACCTAGGAGGATGAATGTGCAACACAATCGAAAAGAGGGACAACAATCCTTGAGAACCCTAATGATGAATAAGTGTCATCTTGGTACCATTGGGTTCAATAGGTGAATTGTGAATGCTCAATTATTATCCCAAGTCAATGGGTATGGCTATGAACCTTACTTTTAACCTTTGAGCATTGTCAATCATTCAAGCAAGGAATCCTTATTATAAGTTTATGCTCTATAGTGGAAAAATATATTATTATTCTAAAAAGGAAGTTAAATTATTATTATATATCGCAAATAATTTTAGTTACCAAAATCCCTATGATTTTTCCAAGGGTTATATCTAGGGAGGAAACTTCTAAGGAAAGAAGTAAATTCCCTTTACAAAATCAAAGTAGTGGAATTACTTAATAATTACATTAAGAAAAGAGAACTAAAATTATTACGGTTATGTGTGTGTGTGTGTGTCTGAGAGAGAGAGAGAGAGAGAGAGAGAGAGAGAGAGAGAGAGTATGCACATACACGCATGATCATGCACTATAATGAAAATATATTATTTGTATAATGAGACAAAGACTAAAACTATGTCAATACATGATTCATATAGACTATGAGGTTACTCTTACCCTAAAAAATCATAATAATATTATTAATTGGAAAATAAACGAATCCTCTATTGAATGAAACATGTTAAAGATTATATACAAGGTTAAGTGCTTGAATAAATCATACCATAAGCCGTGCAGATTTAAATTAGTTATTACTATATATCTAAACATGGTGCATACAACAATTCATTTAAAGGTTGGAACCAAGTCCTCATGGTACTTAGGGTTCGATGTTGTTGACGAGGGGATGGTTCTTGGTGAAGAAAGGGAGGATGTCCTTTATTTGAGAAGAGGTTTCTAGGATGGACTTAGTGATTGGGAATTTTGAGTTTGGTTATAAGTGAATAAGGTGGAAATTAAGGTTTGTTATTGATTGGAAAGAATAAGAATGACTATGCGTCTTAGAAAGGTTGAATCTCAATCGATCAAGTGTGATCCATTGTTGGAGAGAAAGCAAAAAGAAGTTGAATAAAATTTTATGATACAAGCTCTAGAAGAAACACAAAATCGGAGAAACAACTCCATCCAAAAGAAACAAAAATTACATAAATGGAGGGAGGATGAAGCCCTTGCTTTTGTTTCTGCATATGAAGTAGAAGAACACTATGATCATCTCTCACTTGTTGGCGCACTTCTACTTCGACCAAGGTTCAAATGTTGATGTATTTGTAACTTTAGAAGATATTCACTTGTATATTGTATGTATTACATTTGTACTTTATTGTATCCCCGACGAATATGTTCTTATTCCTCCGATCGGAAGTGTTGTAACTTGTATTTGCAAGTGTCGCAAGTTATATTGTAAGTGTCGTAACTTATATTTGATACATTATTGGACCTCCTTAGAGGGTTTGGCCTAGTATGAATCAAGTGGAAGGGTTATTAGACTCCCCTGAGGGGTCAGCCCAGTTACGGTAAAAGGAAGGTCAAGTTGAAGTATAAATAGAGTGGTTGCACCACTCTATTTGCTCATTCACTCACACATCCAACTCGCATAGTTGAGAGAGAGGAGTGTGCACAAGTGGAAGAGGAGTAGCTGCTGGAGACATTTATGTTTTGGGGTTTCATCTTTGTGATATTTGTATTAGTGCTTATTCTATCTCTGAGGAAGTTGCGGGGTTTTTCACCTTTATGGTTTTCCTCAATGAAAACATTGTGTCTCTTGGGTCTATGATTGTTATGTTGTGCATGTTATTCTTTTAGTAGGATCCTAAATAATATTTGAATGAAATTATCAAAATTCTAACATGGTATCAGAGCGGAACTAAGAAGAAGACATTGTGCAACTGCGAAAGGTAGAGATTCTTGATTTTTGGGTTTCTGTCCATAGATCATCAAAGGCAGAAGGCTAGGCTGACTCTCCTAAGGAAGGTGCATCTTTTCGTTGAAACATAATTTGATTCTGAGCATTTTCAGTTTTTGGACAGTTAGTGCTGTGGGAAATTAGGGCTTTTGACAGAAGAGGAATTTTGGATTTCTCTCAGCATAGGAGTGATATCCTCAGCAAAATCAAATTTTAGAGACCAATATCAAACTTTTTGGTTGGGAAGAACCTTAGGATCTATCAAACCCTAGTTCAGGTTTTGGACCAGAAAACCAGAATTTGACAGAAATTGCAGATCTGAAATTCGCATGTCATTTTTGAGGGGTCAATTTTCGTAGTTTTCAAAATATGAGCACACCAGCTTGCTCACCTCAGTCAATTGCATCTCCTTGTCCAAACAGAAGTTTGAAATTCCAAGTTTGGATTTTTAGGGTTTCTCTGTCAAACCCTAGCCAGCTCCAGATCTAGTTTCAGCAAATCAAGTGGTAAGATCTAAATATTTTATTTCCATTTTAGTTTCTCATTAACATGTGTCACCACACCAAGCTTGAGGATAAGCTTGAAGGGGTTGATAACTTTCGAGAATGTAAGTATAGGATTGGGATAATCCTAGAAGAGAATGAATTGGAAACCGATATAAGTGAAGAGATTCTAGTTCCAAAGGGAGATGAGGCTAAGGCCTTACATAAGAAGATCTTGGTCAAGGCCAAGAGAATAATTGGAGATTCTATCAAAGACCATCTCATACCACATGTGTCTTCTCTAAAGACAACCAAGGAGATGTTTGATTCCTTGACCAAGCTGTTTGAAGGAAAGAATATAAATTAGAAGATGACATTGCGGAACCAATTGAAGAGTGTAAAGATCCATAATGGAGAGACCATCCAATCCTACTTTACTAGGGTCTCTCAAATCAAAGAACATCTTGAAGCTGTGGAGGAAATGGTGGAGAATGGATAAATTGTGATGACCACTTTGAATGGCGTACCTAGGTCATGGGACTCCTTCATTTAAGGAATTTGTACAAGAAAGAAATTGATTTCTTTCAGTAGACTATGGGAGGAATGCTCACAAGAAGAAGCTAGAGTTGTGGCTCGAGAAGAAAAGATGGGAAGTGAATACCAAGCTCTCACAGCACACACCAAGAGAATTAAGTTCAAGAGGGAGCAACCTCATCACAAGAGATCTTCTCACCATCATCAAAAGGAGAACATTAAGAAAGAATACCCTCACATTAGATGCTTCACATGTGACGAGAAGGGACACTTTTCCCGAGATTGTCCCAAGAACACAAAAGACTTCAACAACAACAACAACAACAATAAGAGATATCATGCTCATGATGCAGAAGATGATGAACCTCCTAGGAAAAAGACTAAGGAAGAAAGTGAAGACTCTTCAAGTGACGAAGAGTATTTTCTAATATCTGCTCTCACAGGTACTGTTACACATGGGTGTAATGATTGGCTTATTGACAGTGGGGCTTCCAAACACATTACAATATTTAAAGAATATTTCATGGACCTATCTGAACATGATTCACCTCATAAGGTGAAACTTGCGGATGACTATCAATAACCTATAAAAGGAAGTTGTGAATCCTCCTACAAGTTAGACTCTAGGAAGTCTTTGAAGATGAAGGAAGTTCTATATGTACCTAGACTCAAGAAGAATCTTCTCTCCACATCATCTTTGGATGCAAAGGGGATGAGAGTTGCATTCGTGGATGTCTAAGTACTTATGTGGACAAAAGGTAATACCACAGATGTTGTAGTAGTGATTAGAGAGCAAGAGGGAGGATTGTACAAATTGAAGGGACAACCTAAACAAGCCATGGTACATGAGTCCATGGAGCCAAGTGAACTTTGGAACAGAAGGCTTGCACATGTGCACTATAGAGCACTACCAAATGCAAGCAAAGCAGTAGAAGGTCTTCCCAAAATCCAATAAAAGATTGAAGGTGTCTGCAAAGGATGTGCAAAAGGAAAGAACACAAAGAAGGCATTTCCAAGCAGTGAAAGCAAGGAAAAAGGAATCTTGTAAATTATACACTCCGATGTATGACGTCCGATGTCATCCAGTTCTCTCAGTGGGTATGTATATTATGTTTCTTTCATTGATGATTTATCTAGAAAGAATTGGATTTATTTTTTGAAGAACAAAGATGAAGTATTTAGCAAATTCAAGGAATTCAAAGCTTTGATAGAAAACCACACTGAAAAGAAGATCAAGACTTTTAGATCTGACAATGGTGGAGAATTCACTTCAAAAGACTTCAAGAAGTTATGTATTATGTCGGGGATTAAGAGGGAGTTGACCACTCCTTACAATCCACAATAGAATGGAGTTGCAGAAAGGAAGAATAGAACAATCATGGAAGTAGCATGGGAAATGCTTCATGACTAAGATCTTCCTATGCACCTATGGGCAGAAGCAGCAAGGACAGTTGTATATGTACAGCACAAAACACCATGCAAGATACTTGACAACAAGACACCAAAAGAATCTTTCTATGGTGAGAAACCATAACTTAGCTGCCTAAGAATATTTGGTTGTCCAATATACACAAATATTCCAAGAGAAAAGAGGACAAAGCTAGATCCTTCAAAAAAGAAGGGTATATTTGTGGGTTACAGTGAAAACTCAAAAGCATACAGAATCTACTTTCCAGGGTTCAAGAAGATTAACATTAGTAGAGATGTGACTTTTGATGAAGACTCAACATACATCACATCGAAGAAGCCACCTGCTGAAGACAATGAAGAACCAAGAGTACCCAGAATACAAGACACCACCATGAATGAAGCAATTCCATAAGAGGATTGTGAGATGGAAGATCCACAAGAGCCTATAGATCCACCCCGTGAGAAGAACTCTTACAAGAGGAAACCAACATGGGAAAGAGAGCTCATCCAAGATGCAGAGAGGTATGGTGTTGCAGAGGAGGAACACAGAGAAAGAAAAAGGACAAGGTCACACACCACCTATGTAGCCTTGCTATGTGACATAATGGACAAAGAACCTTCCAGTTATGAAGAAGCGGCATAAAAGAAAGAATGGAAGGAGGCCATGGTCGAAGAATACTAGTCGATCATGAAGAATGATGTATGGGATGTGGTCCCAAGACCAAAAGGGAACTTTTTTGTTACTTCCAAGTGGATCTACAAGATAAAGCATGCTGCATATGGTAGCATAGAGAAATACAAGGCAAGGTTTGTGGCTCGTGACTTTTCCCAGAAAGAAGGGATAGATTATGAAGAAAATTTTGCACCTGTAGCCAGATACACTTCTATCAGAATAATATTTTTTCTATCTGCAGTGATGAAGTGGACGATACACCAGATGGATGTCAAGACAACTTTATTGAATGGTGTAGTCGAAGAAGAAGTGTATGTGGAGAAGCCACTCGGTTTTGAGAAACATGACAGGGAGTCACATGTGTGCAAATTGAATAAGGCCTTGTACGGTTTAAAACAAGCACCTAGGACGTGGTACGACAGGATTGACAACTTCCTGACTATTTTGGGATTTACTAGGTGTAAAGCGGATTCCAACCTTTACTAAAAGGTTGAGGAAGGAAATCCATTGATAAACGTCTTATATGTATATGACCTGTTTGTGACAGGTGAGGATGGGTTGATTGCTGATAAAAAGAGGAAGCTTGCTGCCAAGTTCGATATGAAGGACTTGGGTATGATGCATTACTTTCTAGGGATGGTGGTGTGGCAGAGTGGAGATGGAATCTTCTTTGGACAAGGGAAGTATGCAGTAGAGATCCTGAATCATTTTGGGATGATGGACTGCAAGGCCATGGCCACACCTATGGCATCGAACCTGAAGCTATTGAGTGATGCTTCATTAGAGTCGGTTGATTCCACAATGTATCATTAGATGATTGGGTCCTTGATGTACCTGATGAACACGAGACCGGATATTTTCTTTGCTTTGAACACATTGAGCCAATTCCTGACAGATTCAGGACATGTTCACTTGATTTCTACAAAGCATATTCTGAGGTACCTGAAGGGTACGGTTGATTATGGGATAAAGTTTGATGTGAATCAAAAGGTTAAACTGGAGGGTTATGCTAATTCAGATTGGGAAGGGAGTGCTGCAGATAGGAAGAGAACTTCAGAGTGATGCTTTAGTATGGGATCAAGGGTGATCTATTGGTTTAGCAGGAAGCAGTCCTACATAGCACTGAGTACAGCCGAAGCAGAGTATGTCATAGCTTGTTCGACCAGTTGTGAGGCAGTATGGATAAGAAAGCTACTGTCATATTTATTTGATCTTTAATTGGATGCTACTTGTATCTTCTGTGACAACCAAATTTGTGTGAAGTTTTATGAGAACTCGGTGTTCCATGACAAGTCGAAGCATATCGAGATCAAGTATCACTATATCAGGGATATGGTGTAGAGATGAGCAGTGGAGCTCCTATATGTTGCAACGGATGAGAAGATAGCAGATGTGTTGACCATGTTCAAATATTGTAACTTCAAAGAATATTATATTTGTACTTTATTATTCCGGAGATGTTTCATTCCTCCGTGAAGATATTATTATATATCCGCAGATGTTTATTCCTCCGTCGGAATGTGGTAACTTGGGTTATTAGACTTCCCTAGTGGGGGTCGGCCCTGTATGTGTTATGTGGGTCAAAGGGTTATTAGACCACCCTAGAGGGGTCAGCCCAGTAAGCTATAATGGGGTGTTTAACTCAGTGGTAAAGTTGGGGCCGACCTAGTTAATATAAAATACAAGTCGGAGATGTGTATAAATAGAGGAGGTGTGTTCCTGATTTAACACACACTACACTCACTTGTGAATAGCGCATAGGTGGGGGAGAGGTCTTCTATGGAGGAGAAGGATCTAATTTCTATGGTTTACATCTTGGTATTTGCTGGTCATCTATATTAAGGAATCTTTGTTGGGTTTTCTTCCCCATGAGGGTTTCCCAGGATAAATTTGTGTCTCTTGTGTTTATGTTGTGCTTGTTATTCTTTCAGTGATCTTGTATATGCTATTATTGTGAAATGGAATGTAATGCTGATATTTTATGTCTTATCATATTGAATCTTAACATGGTATCAAAGCTAACATGAAGAAGGCAATGTATGGAACTTGCGACACTTGCTTCACTTACGACAATTTGAAGGTTAGGGTTTTATATAGAAAAAACCAGTCATCGTGGAACTTTCGTTGTAAATCCATTTTGGCGAAGGTTCAGGATCTGAACGTTTACAAGCTGTATAAAACATCCCCATGTACCTTGTGTCCAAAGGAAACCCTCGGATTCGTTGTACTTTGTGAGTTATGATCAGTACAAGTTAGGGTTTCTGCCTCTTCCAGATCTCAGTCATAATCAGGTGACCTAGGAAAAATGGTCATAACTTGGGCTAGGAAGCTCCAAATGAAATTTAGTAAAAAGTGACAGGTAGTGCATGAACTGTACTATCTTAGGAAACATTTTTAGAGGCCGAAGTTGAACCAGTGACATGTGGAATGTCGTACAAGTTCTCTCTCATGTTTTATCCCATAAACAGGTCACGTTGAGACACTTGGCATAACTCTCTCTCAGAGAATCCAATTGAGGTTAGATTTGTCAGGATGGAAATATGATAGGTCAGGATACCACAAAATAATTTTGCAGACCCTTTGGATCGAAAAGTTTGGAGTTACACCAGAAACAATCAGGTACATATTTCTGTCAAAACATAATTATTTTTTAGCACCTTCATTCATGGCTTCCGGAATTTAGGGTTTCGGAGAAAGTTGGAATTTTTGTAATCGAAATCCACGGCTGAATGATACTCATCAAAATTGAAATTTAGAGACCAAGATCGAATTTTTTGGTTGGGTAGAAGACCGGGCTTGATCAAACCCCAGTTCGGGATTTTGATCGGAAAGGTGGAAAATTTGGGCTTCTGCAAAAATTGGAATCTTTGAAGTCTGTGACCACGGCTGGAAGCTCCTCAGAAAAATAAGAGATTAGAGCTTTGGATCAAACCTTTTGATTCGGCAGAAGGGTGGGCTTGATCAAACCCCAGTTCGGGATCCTGTCCAAAAGATCCAGAAGTTTCAAAGGCAATTTTGAGGGGTCAAATTTTGGAGATTTCAAAATTGAAGTATGCTAGCTTGATCAGCTTCACAAGGCACATCTTTCCATCCATTCAGAAGTGTGAAATTCAAAGCTTGAATTTTTAGGTTTTCTCTGACAAACCCTAATCGAGATCCAGATCCAGTTTCAAGGGGAGATGAGGCTAAGGCCTTACATAAGAAAACTACAAGAATTACCTGACAGGTATGACTTGAGGAGATACAGGCATGTGTTGAAATATGTTCATGATTAAGTTTATAATATGCTTGTCTTCATATTATTAAGGTTAGTACAATCTTGATTAATCTTAGAATTGTCTTATTACCCTAGTAAAAGTATGAATGCATGTGAATGATAGAAGACATTCATTGATTAGGGTTATATGATTGTACTAATGCACTATGGTGTTCTATGAGGTTGATGTTGTCTGCTAACAAGATACAGGTACATCAAGAAATACAAATCAAGTTCCATGACCATGATGACATGAAGACAAAGACTCATCCATAATCCTTGATCACATAGAAGCTCTACTTATGAGGTATGTATGATTTATTTCTACTATGCTTAACTTATGAGGTATGCAGGTTACTAGCACAAGGTCTCTAAATCATTGAAGAGAATAAAGATATTGTTTGGGTATGTTAGACATAACTAAGAATGCATCTAATCCAGGTATGTTTTCCTATGTCAAGTTAGAATCCTACTTTGTGCTAGGATCTTAGTATACCCATGTATTGAATGATCATGACCATACATATTCAAGATTACTTAGAATCATAATGTTGTGACAATATTGAGTTTATACTAATGAATGTATGATTATGTATGAGATCATGATGACGACACTAGTGCACACTTAAGCATGCATAGTGGTCAAGGATGGATAGAAGCTCATGACATGGAAGGGAAGTCGAGACCAAGAAGGATACAACCTCACAAGACATAAAAAGATAAGTATTTGAATTACTGAATAGTCTATGATATTGCTCGTAATAGTTGTATGCATATTTGTATTCCTAGAATATATCATGCTAAGTGTAAGCATTCATATAGCATTGAACACTATACTACTAATATGCATATGATTGGTAAGTTGGACAAACATTCCATTGTTGATTGTCTAGAATGAAACCTCTTTGCTGACATGCTGAGAGCTATGCACGCTCTCGATAGTATGTTTTGGTAGAGATGGAAGGAATCTAGATAGCCACTGTATGCATACAAGATATGGAAAAGTGTTGTTCCAAAGTATTGGTCAAGATAGTAGCATAACTATGAAAAACATATATGTATGCATAATAAGTTATCATGTCAACATGATTTGATGATTATGAAGTATTACTAATCATGTACTTAATTTTGATTTGTAGGAAAGATCATGAAGAATGATGAACACTGAACAAGTGATGGATGTTCAACAACAAGATTTACAAATCAAACATACTATAGAAGGATCGTGACTAGAATATTCTCTTAGAAAGAGGAAGAGGATTATGACGAGCTATTTGCTCCAAGTGGCTAGATAAGACCATTCTCTCAATGGTGTGATTGAAGAAGAAGTGTGAATCGAGAAAACTCCCAGGATTCAATTGAAGAAAGCTCTGTACGAGTACCTAGGATCGATAGTCATTTGATGAGCTTAATGATCACCATGGGTGATGCAAATTTCAACCTTTGCTACAGGGTTGAAGATGGTATCTATATACAGAAGGAACTCACCACAGAGTTCGAATGATCTTGAGGTGCATATCAATAGACCCATCTGACGAGAGATGGCACAGATAGATATGCAGAAGATCACTCAATGCAGAGTGTTAATGATGTTCAGTCATAGAGGGAGAATTGACAGTTTCTTGACAAGCTTGGGGTTATGGATCATACTATTATTGTATGTAGATGATCTCTTTTTGACAGGGAATGAGAAATAGATCATGGAAAGCAAGAAAAAGCTAGCTACAGAGTTTGAGATGAATGATCTCGGATTGATACATTACTTCCTAGGACTGGAAGAAAGAATCTTTCTCAACCAAGGAAAGTATGCCGAGAAATATTAAAAGGACTTGATGTGTTGGAATGGCCACTCTCATGGATTCCAACTTGAAGCTGTTAGTTGATGACTCATCAGAGTTAGTGGATGTGACTCGGTACAGACATATTATTGGGTCATTAATGTATCTGATGAATACAAGGCCGGATATATGCTTTGTTGTGAAACACCTTGAGACAGTATCTAGTGGAACCTAGGCATGTGATGAGGTACCTAAAGGGTATGATAGACTTTGGTCTATATTATCTTGAAGATCATGAGTTTGGATTGTATGGCTACATAGATGCTGATTGGGCAAGAAGTGTATTAGACAGGAAGTGAACATTGAGTGGATGTTATTGTTTGGGATCTGCAATGATCTCATGGATTAGAAGGAAGCAGTATAGTGTGTCTCTCAGTACAGCTGAAGCGGAATATATAGCTGCTTGCTCTGCTAATTGTGAAGCGCTATGGCTTCGGAAGTTGTTATCAGGATTGTTTGACTTAGAGATGGAATCCACTTTGATCCTGTGTGACAATCGGAGTTGTATCAAGATGACAGAGAATCCAGTGTTCCATGATAAGTCAAAGCACATAGAGATCCGATATTTTTTATACGGGATATGGTGCATAAAGGAGCTATAAAGCTCAAGTATGTAGGCAATGACGAAAAAGTTGTTGATGTATTGACCAAACCTATGTCTTGAGAAGAGTTTGAGTATTTCCGAGACAAGCTTGGTGTAGTTTAGAAGGACCCTCTTCAAAAGGGGGAGTGATATGGTCGATGATGAGGCTACTTGTTCTAATGATGAGGTCAATGAAATGGTCCTTAGACTTTGTCTAAATGGACGATAAGAGAATTGTATCATCCATGGACTTCATTCCTAAAGTGATCCATAGACAGATGTCTCCGAGAGTAAGAGGATTGTATCATCCATGGACTTCAGTCCTAAAGTGATCCGCAGACAGATGTCTCCAAGAGTAAGAGGATTGTATCATCTGTGGACTTCAGTCCTAAAGTGATCCACAGACAGATGTCTCCGAGAGTAAGAGGATTGTATCATATGTGGACTTCAGTCCTAAAGTGATCCGTAGACATATGTCTCCAAGAAGTGGTCCTTAGTGGATGAGAGGGATTGCATCAGCCCCGGACTTCGGTCCTTGAATTGATCCGTAGACAGATGTCTTTGAGAATGAAGTCCTTAGTGGACAGGTGGGGATTGCATCATCCTCGGACTTAGGTCCCTTGAATTGATCCGTAGACAGATGTCTTCAAGAATGAAGTCCTTAGGGGACAGGTGGGGATTGCATCATCCCCAGACTTAGGTCCCTTGAATTGATCCGTAGACAGATGTCTTCGAGAATGATGTCCTTAGTGGACAGGTGGGGATTGCATCATCCCCAGACTTAGGTCCCTTGAATTGATCTGTAGACAGATGTCTTTGAGAATGAAGTCCTTAGTGGACAGGTGGGGATTGCATCATCCCCAGACTTAGGTCCCTCTAATTGATCTGTAGACAGATGTCTCGGAGAATTGATTATAGGACTACATCATCCCTGGACCTTTGGTTCAAAATGTATGTGATCAAGATTGCATTGTCCATAGACATGAGATTTGTCTTAAAGTGATAAGGAATGATCCTCCTGGAATTTGATCTTGATCGCATCGTCCATAGACATGAGATTTGTCTTAAAGTGATAAGGAATGATCCTCCTGGAAGTTGATTTGGATTGCATCATCCATAGACATGTGATTTGTCTTAAAGCGATAAGGAATGATCCTCCTGGAAGTTGATCAGGATTGCATCATCCCTAGACATGAGACTTTTCTTAAAGTGATAAGGAATGATCCTCCTGGAATTTGATCGGGATTGCATCGTCCCTAGACATGAGACTTGTCTTAAAGTGATAAGGAATGATCCTCTTGGAAGTTGATCTGGATTGCATCGTCCATAGACATGAGACTTGTCTTAAAGAGATAAGGATTGATCATCCTGGAACTTGATCTGGATTGTATCATCCATGGACCTATGTCCTAAAGAGAGCGGGATTAATCATCCTATAATATGATTGTGTGTATTGCAGAGTATGCTACTATGATCCAGATGCTATAGATCGACATGATCCAGATGTTGTAGATTGAGATGATGATCCAGATGCTATAGATCGAGATGATCCAGATGCTGTAGATCGAGATGATGATCCAGATGTTGTAGATCGAGATGATCCAGATGTTGTAGATTGAGATGATCTAGATGCTGTAGATCGAGATGATCCAGATGTTGTAGATCGAGATGATCTAGATGTTGTAGATCAAGATGATATAGATGCTGATGATCATGTGATGACGATGTTGATGATCGTGTGATGATGATGCTGATGATCGTGAGGATCTAGATGATGATGTTGTAGTTGTTTGAGTGCTGCAGAATATGAAGACTCAGTACTGAAGATGTTGATGTTCCAGTATTGAAGATGTTCCAGTAACTGCTTGAGTTACTGATGATGTTGAGAAAGCTTCTAATGATTTATAGATGTATCATGTATGACGTTGATGAATCCTTGCTCATGCAAATGTTGTTATAATATCCTTCTCGTTAAGGGGGAGTGTTGAAATATTGTAACTTCAAAAAATATTATATTTGTACTTTATTATTCTGGAGATGTTTCATTCCTCCGTGAAGATCTTATTATATATCTGGAGATGTTTATTCCTCCGTCAGAATGTGGTAACTTGGGTTATTAGACTTCCCTAGTGGGGGTCGGCCCTTTATGTGTTATGTGGGTCAAAGGGTTATTAGACTACCCTAGAGGGGTCGGCCAGGTCAGTTGTAATGGGGTGTTTAACCCAGTGGTAAAGTTGGGGCTGACCTAGTTAATATAAAATACAAGTCGGAGATGTGTATAAATAG
This sequence comes from Larix kaempferi, assembly GCA_027924585.1. NCBI lineage: Eukaryota > Viridiplantae > Streptophyta > Pinopsida > Pinales > Pinaceae > Larix > Larix kaempferi. Next base: position 1,157,101 of record BSBM01000876.1, on the reverse strand, counting down.
ACGAGGTGTGTTCCTCATTTAACACACACTACACTCACTTGTGAATAGTGCATAGGTGAGGGAGAGGTCTACTATGGAGGAGAAGGAAATCATGTATATGGTTTACATCTTTGTATTTGCTGGTCATCTATATTGAGGAAGCTTTGCTGGGTTTTCTCCCCAATGAGGGTTTCCCAGGATAAATCTGTGTCTCTTGTGTTTATGTTGTGCTTGTTGTTCTTTCAGTGATCCTGTATATGCTATTATTGTGAAATGGAATGTAATGCTGATATTTTATGTCTTAGCATATTGACTCTTAACAGACCAAGCCACTAGCTAGGGTGAAGTTCAAGTACTTCAGAGAGAGGCTTGGTGTTCTTCAGATCAAAGATACTTCCAAGAGGAAGTGACGAGACACAGATGCAGGAGCCCTTCCAAGCATGGTGGTAGGTAGGTCCTCCCCATGGCTGTGGATGTAAGTGTTGTGTGATGAGCATCCAGACGATGCTCCTTCATGAGCATCCGGATGATGTTCCGTATGATGATGATCCATATGATCATGAGCATTTGTATGATGCTGCATATGATGATGATTCGTATGATGATGAGAATCCGTATGATGCTTCATATGATCATGAGCATCTATATGATGCTCCATATGATGATGATCCATATTATCATGAGAATCCGTATGAGGCTCCATATGATGATGATCCGTATGATCACAAGAATCTGTATGATTCTCTGTATGATGATGATCCGTATGATCATTAGAATCCATATGATGCTCCGTATGATCATGAGCATCCGTATGATGCTCCATATGACGATGATCAGTATGATAATGAGAATCCGGATGATGCTCCATGGCCATGGATATCTTGTAGGTTGTGCTTGGCACATAATCAGTCCTGAGATTCCACCAGATGGCTCACTCGCAGAAACAATGAAGACCTACATGAAGGCTAGGCCCACATCCAGCATGAAAAAGGGTTGGCTTTGTAGAACTTCATATGATGAGTATAATTGAGAGATAGCACCAGTGATCTAGATGACGAGTACAACAACAGTGATGATGATGCTCCAATGATCCGGTGTTGATGATCGAGCTCCAGTATTGAAGACTTGTGCCTATATGTATTGATGCCTGTGTTAAGATAATACCTTCCTAGTTAAGAGGGAGTGTTGATGTATTTGTAACTTTGGAATATATTCACGCGTATATTGTATGTATTACATTTGTACTTTATTGTATCCTTGACGGAGATGTTCTTATTCCTCTGATCGGAAGTGTCGTAACTTGTAGTTGCAAGTGTTGCAAGTTATATTGTAAGTGTCGTAACTTATATTTGATAGGTTATTAGACCTCCTTAGAGGGGTCTCCCAAGTAAGATTCAAGTGGAAGGGTTATTAGACTCCCCTAAGGGGTCAACCCGGTTAGGGTAAAAGGTAGGTCAATTTAAAGTATAAATAGAGTGGTTGCACTAAAAAGTAGGTCAATTTAAAGTATAAATAGAGTGTAATATTTGCTCAATCACTCATACATCCAACTCACATAGTTGAGAGAGAGGAGTGCGAACAAGTGGAGGAGGAGTAGTTGCTAGAGACATTTATCTTTTGGGGTTTCATCTTTGTGATCTTTGTATTGGTGCTTATTCTATCTCTGAGGAAGTTGCAGGGTTTTTCACCTTTATGGTTTTCTCCAATGAAAACATTGTGTCTCTTGTGTCTATGATTGTTATGATGTGCATGTTATTCTCTTAGTAGGATACTAGATAATATTTGGATGAAATTATCAAAATTCTAACATCAACAAAAACCACATATACCTACTTGAAAGGGTTTTAGCCTTTTTGGAAACACTTGTGAAGAAGATGAGGTCTCACTCGAAGTACCTATGGATACTGCACGAACTAGGTTTTTGCAGCATATAAGGGAAGTAGTTCGATAGATAAATCATTCATAAAAAAACCCATAAATCTGACATATCATTAACTTTGAAAACCATTCACTTCGTCAGAACTCATGATTTAACCATAAATTATATAATATGAATTATACTCCGCATTCATACATTTATTCATTTAGGATTAATTATTCATCAATTCATGTAACTAATAAGATAAACAAACAACACATAACACATCACAAACATCACACATATAACACCATGATTTTAACTTGGAAACCTAGGATAGGAAAAAGCACGAAAGCACTTATTTTAATTATGAGTAACAACCAATAGATAAGCACTTTATGTTTTACAGAATTAAAGACTTTTCACAGTTACAACAGATCTGCACCCAGATCCTGGATACCATACGAATCAACTTCTCATATTAGTCTAGACTTCGACTTACCAAAACATACCAGGTCGCTAATTATAGACACAAACTAGCAATTTTCCCGTATAAATTACTATTCACTTACAACCTAAAAATTTCCCTCTTATTACATATATATAGGTTGCACACATCCTTCCCATATCCCACTATCCCACTAACCCACTACTCGACTCATTAATGTAAGTGGAAAAACTCTAACTAACTCACTCAACCCCACCCTTTGCATAATCAAAATGACCATCTTCCAATTTTCTCTACCGCTTCGTCGAAGTTCACCACTTTTTTGCATCATTTTTCCTTGGTTCTTTCCACACCAAAAATGTCTCATAAAAAATGGTACCCAAAATTTACTAGGCCCAACAGGCCCCAACACTCACATGTGGATCATCCCGAGCCACTTCAAGGTTGTGCTACTGTCTCCTTTCTAGTGTACTCAATCAAACGCTAGACTTCTTCTTTTTGCTGGTTGATTTCCTTGACCAACTCCGTAGTGATATGTTCTTTTATTTTCTCGATAGTCTGAGTGACTGTCACCTTAATCTCTACATGCCACTCTCCAATGACTTTGGAAAGTTCACACTCAGCTTCCAATTGGAGTGCTTCAAATCTCTCTGTATGCTGCTGCTGCTGTTGAACCCTCAACTAGTTGATTTTTGTCTATAGCACCTTATTTTCTGTAGCCTTCCTCATTTTATCAAATGCTCGAAGAGTCTTTAGAATACCCTGCAATTTTTTCATCTGATCTTCTACGGCCCCAATTCTGGAAGTAATGTCTCGAAGCTCTGCATATTCAAACAGAGGATCCCATGCCTACGATACTTCCTCATACATCTTCACACAATGAATCCCAGAGTCCTGAATATTTTGGATTGCTCGTTACACTTCTTCCCGTCTTTGTTCTGTCACTTCTAGCGGTGTGCTTGTCACCAACCTTGCTTCTAAGTCTTGTATATTATTTATGTAACCAGAAATAATGGCTTCCAGCTGTTGCAGCTTCTGCTCAGGTGCCATTTCATCAATTACTTTTTCCTCTTGAACTTCCTAGCATGTCACTATGGCAACCTCTTGGAACTTCGTTTTTTCCTGATGCAAAAAATCCTTGTCTTGCTGAAGCTCGGCGGATTGCTCCTTAAGGGAAGCCACTTGGTTCTTGTATCCATTCATTAGAAAAAAAAATAGAGCACTCACTTGCATTAAATGATTATGCAATATTATCTTGGATACTATGCAGCATAAAAAAAGGAAATGCTAACAACTTCAAATCCACATAGCCCATACGAGGGACTTGCTCACTTGCCCCGGCTTCAACAAAAATCAATGCCCGCAAATACAACTTGACCACTATGTTAGTAGACGATGATGTATTCAACTTCTCTTGGTGTTATTCCTCTTGTGCTCTTGCATCCTCTTGTGTAACCTCGACTCACAGAGTAGTAACCTGTTTCGGAGTTGATATGTTAATATTCTTGACTGCTTGGCATAATGTATCTAATAAGTTCGTCACTCCGTTAAACAACTCTGCTGTTCTTTCTTTAGCTATATTTTGATTTTATTTTGTGACCTTTATCATCCTGTCGAACAAGATATTTACATCATCATCAGTTAAGGCCTGCATTGTGCTAGACCTCTACGATTTTTGCTTCTTCTTTCCTCTTTGTGTTGATGCTATAGCCTTGCACTTTTATCCCAGACCCGAATCAGTAGGAGTTTGGTTTGAGACTTGGTCATAATTTTCGAACTAGGGTGGGTTACCTTTGTAACCACCAGCACTGGTGTTTTTCATACTCTGGTTTTGACTTGTGTTTTGTTGTTGGTCGGATGTCCCTTCTTGTCGCAGATCCTATTGCCACGGATCTAGTGAAATGTTCTCTACCTTGACAAGAATGTTCCATTTTGCTAGCCACTCTTGGATGATTTATTTGACTTCTTTTGTTGATAACTTGAACCTGGTAACCAACCATTGTTTATATGGGTCCCTCCTTACCTGAATGTACATATGATGAGGTCAATCTTTAAACCCCGCGATTCCCTGAAACTTCACTACGCCGTCTTCTTCAATCCACGGTATCTGCACAACATAATATTGCAGTGCCTATTTTTGCAGATTTCAGGTGATATTACTTTCCTTATACCTCATTTTGGTGTCTAAGTACAATAAATTCATGTACCAGGAATCATAACAGGGCCCAATTGGCTCCATGCCTTGATAGGCCTTTAGCTCTGACCAACCCACAAATGAAATTAACAACAATATCTGGAATAAGTAAAGTGGGTGCAATGATCCTGGGAATCTTTGTAATCAGTGAGGAAATAATTCAAAAGAAATGTCGCCTAGTTCATTTTCACTTCTATTGCGCATTGTTTTGCCGCTGCGATGACCGACACAGTCACTTGATTCGGTTGAACCTTTCTTAACACTTTTGTCACCAGAGATTTTGTAGCAAAGAAAAAGTATTGTTCATTAATAGATGCAACATTGAACCCCTTGTTGTTCTTCGACAATTGGTACTTATCTTTCTTCCTCGCAGAAAATTCCCTATCTCTCTCCTTGCCCAAAAAAATATGAGTAGGGTCCACCCTGGCCTTGGGAAACCCTATGATATTTGCAATTATATCAGTTTCCACCGATACCTTGGTGTTGATCAAGAAAAACCTCCATGAAAACAAAGTAGTAGCTTCTTCACACAAGGATTAGCTTCCACAGTCCTACAAAAATGCGGCAGGTGCATCGGTGAGAATATACCATCTCTCTTCAAGCCCAATGGCCACTCCATAGGTTCAAGCTCCAATGGTGTGCCTTTGACCATATTCACCATTTGCATGTAATTGTTCTAGTGAAATTCTGGAAATTTTGCAATGTCCTGGTCTGCATATGACAATTTATTGATGTTATTCAATATGTCTCCCTATACCATAATGCCCTTCAGAACTGGAACTGATACTAATGAATACCTTGTATTCTTTGTCAATCGAACTGGTATTGCATGCATTTTTTGCGTCGGTACATATCCAGTTAAAATAGTTGCAAAACCATATGAAAAGGATTCAGTGTCATTCCTCCTCTTCTTTCTTGCCTTTGTATTATTATGGTTCACTTCTCATGAATTCTTTGGCACATTCACTAGAATGTGCGGTGAGATGACCTTTGGTTTCTCTAGTCTAATTGCCATAGATCCCTACATGTAGTTTTATTTGAAATAACCTCGAACTTCAAAAGTAGTGGATAAATCGACCTACATATTGAGACTTCTGTTGTGATAAACTTACTCTATGTAATGTGCTCAGACTCTAGTTTTCTCAATACTCTTCCGTGTCAAGAAAATAATGAGTCTCGACTAGTTTGTGAATGCACTTTTAATAAAATAACATTGTCTAATGATTAGAAGGGATGTAGCGCAGCTTGGTAGCGTGTTTGTTTTGGGTACAAAATGTCGCAGGTTCAAATCCTGTCATCCCTACCTTTCCCTTCTTTTCTATGGAAAATTAATTCCCTCATGCTATGTTTATTTCATTCCTGATGTGTAATAAATGTATTCGATCCTTGCATTCACCATGGTGGAAACAGGGAATATGTTCACACACTTAATCCTTTTCAATAATTAATGCAAAAATCTTACTAATGTCACCACTACGTTTTCCATTAAAGAAACAATTAAGGCACATCAACTACAACTTCGACATATCAACAACTGCGGAAAAGTATTTTAGACTTTGAAAAATGGAACTGTGACAGACCCCCAACCCCCATTTTTTATATAAGATTTGACAGGAAAAATAAGTGGGGGTTTCCAAAAACCAAACTAAAACTTCGACGAAAAAAAATTGACACAAAATAAATCTTGTTGTTTCCAAAATATTCAACACATCAACATGAAAACTTCGACAAAAACGACCTCGAAACATAAAACTTAGTGTTTCTAAGAACTATATACAGACACAAAGAATTTTTTTACTATTTACAAGCATTGACTTAGAATTGTTCACTACAAAGAGGCATGGCTTTCCCTATAGGGTTTCAACCGGATTCCATTTACCGGTCAATCAAGGAGTTTTCCATCTAGTTTATACAACTATATTACGCCTCCCTCCGTCACATAGTTAATGACATAAGGACCTAGGAAATGCATTCTTAACTTTCCAGGGTGTTTGGAAAAATTACTATCATAAAGAAGAACTAAGTCTCCTTGTTGAAAGTGCTTCCTGGTGATGTGGCGATCATGCCATGCCTTTTCTCTGTCTATTTGAACTTGCTGATGAAATCCTGCGATAAACCTGTCTTGTTTTAGATGAAGTAATTGTGACAATATTTCTTCGAAAACACAACTATCAGACATACTAGTGAAAGCATAAATTATTAAACTTGGGACAATATAATCCATGTACATCACATCTTCTTGTGCATATACCATCCTGAAGGGTGTCTATCCCATCAACATTTTGCATTTCATTCTCCTCCCATTCTCCTGTGGATGATATGGAGTGGTCTTCCTATGGTAGGTCTAGAATTCTTCTGCAAATGCTTTTATAGTCTTATTAACAAAATGTGCACCCTGATTGCTCAATAAAACTAGAGGACAACCAAACCTAGTGACAACATTCTCAAATAGAAACTTCACAACAATCACAACACTAAAATATCCTACTGGCATTGCTTTATCCCATATAGCAAGATAGTCAGTCGCAGTCATAATATACCTTGCACCAGTCCTTTTTCCTGGTGGATTTATTATACCCACAAAGTCAATGGCCTAGTTTTCGAATTCCTATAACATAACTTGGGGCACTAATGGAATTTCATTTCTCCTTGATGGATTCCTAATCCTCTAACATATGTTGTAGTTCTGAAAATACTCCTTGGCAGATTTATGGAGGCTAGGCCACCACAACTCAACTCTTAATATATTCTAGGAAGTGGCTTTTCCTTCATAGTGTCCTCCCGCAACACAATCATGAGCCTCAGCTAAGATGATCGGTCACTCATTCTCTAGAACAAAGTGACACAATACTTCATCTAGTCCTAAGTTATACAATTGTCCAACTATTAATTGATAGTCCTCAGACTTAACAACTAACTGCTTCTTTTGTGTAGTCATGCATCCCTCTGGTGCTACTCTTGTAGACAAGAATTTCACAATATCTTCAAAGTGTTCATTAACCATTCTTACTGAAAAGAGTTGTGCATCTGGGAGGTTATCTTCTAAGATGGTCGATTCGTCTCTCGTTTCCAACCTCGATAGATGGTCAGGACCGACATTCATCCTCCCCGGATTAATGACAATCTTGAAATAATATTCCTAAAAGAATAATAACCATCGATATATCTCCCCCCCAATAATGGCTTGTTGACGAGGTACTTCAAAGAAGAATAATATGTAAACATTTTAAAGTGCGCTCCTAAAAGATAATGCTTGAAATTTTGCAAAGCATATACCATAAATATCCCTTCCCTCTATGTCATAGTATATTTTCTTTCTATTGTCGACAATTTGTTGTTAGCAAATTCAATAGGGTGATCAATTGAAACCTCTCTTGGCTGAGCGAGGACTACACCTAGGGAGATTGAAGATGCATCGACATGCACATGGAACTCTTTTCGCCAATCAAGGAAGACTAAAATAGGTGTTGTAACCATTTTTTGTTTTAACATGTCGAGGCTCTGCTAACACTCTTCATTCCACTAAAACTTCACATCTTTCTTTAAGAGTTTTTCCAAAGGGGCTGTAATCTGAGCATAGCCTTTGATAAAATTCATATAATATCCCATTTGACCTAGAGTTTTCCTTAACTGTTTAACTAAAGTAGGTGGAGGTATATCCACTATAATGTAAATCTTTGTAGAATCCACCAACAAACCTTGCTTGCAGAGCACATGACCCAACAATATTCCAAATAGGGCACAAAATATGCATTTCTTCAAATTTAGAGAAATATGGTACTGTCTATAGTGCTTTAACATCAACCTCGAGCTTTCAATATGATTCTTAAGAAAACCATATATTGTCCAATCATCAAAGTAGACTTCAAGAATTTATGAATAAATTCCTTAAAAGCAACAATAACTACTCTTGAGAAAATTGCGGGAGCATTCTTTAGGCCAAATGGCATTACCATATACTGAAAGAAACCCCATTCTGTCGCAAACATTTTCTTGTGTCGATCTTCCTTGGAAATTTTTATCTGATGGTACGTAGAAAATCCATTAGTAAAATAATATTCTTCTTGACCTCTGACACTTTCTAGCATTTTATTTGTAAATGGTGTTGGAAAAGGATCATGTAGCCAAGCATCATTCAGTTTCTTTAAATCAACACAAATTCGAATCTCACCAATTTTCTTGTGTTGTACACCCATGGGACTGATCCACTCTGAATCTTTGATAGGCTCAATATTGCCTGCATCAAGGATTCTATCCAACTTGGCTCTAACTTTTTCCTTGTACTGAGGATTCAATCGATAAGGTCTTTGTTTAATTGGATTAGCACCTGGTTTCAGCAGGATATTCATTTCTCCTAGGTTTCCAACAATGCCTTTCATCTCATAAAACTTCAAAGGAAACAAATATTGAAACTCATGTAGAAAATCAGTGATCTTACCTACTATTTTTTCATCCCAGTAGTCTCCAATATTGGAAAATTTAGGATTTTTAGGGGACCCAATATTTACCTTTTGTATCTTCAACGGCTTCAGAAATCTTTCAGACGAGATCTCTGTCCCCTTTCAGGTTGCGAGTTCCTTCAGTTTCTAGGATATGTATATCTCTTGGATCATCATCCTCTGGCCCTCTACTAATATTATAGCATTACATCATCTTTTCAACTATTGCATTCCACTGTGGCAAATTAGACATTGTTCCAATCATTTATTAAAAAATATTTGTTTTAATAACTTGCAAAGCCACATATATTGTTGGAATTTCATCTTCATAGTTAAATGTCTGCTTAAAACTCATAGCCAAATTATCCCACTTTGCAGTTCCTTGTCGAAGATCCAATGACGTATACCAATTCCTTGGTATATTATCTAGTGTATGAATGAACATGTGGACCTAGTCTTGCTTGGGTATGTTTTTCTAGATTGCAGTACAAGTAGCTAGATGATCAACGGGACTAGATAACCTAGTGTATTTATCTCTGACATATGGGACCCCCTCACCAAACTGGATCTCTTAAAATCGTTTTCACTGCGACCAACCCGTTATAGACTGCTTATGAATAGCCCACCATCTTGTTGTTGTTTCTTTCAAGTCTACATCCAATGCTAACAACCACTTTTGTTCTAGCACCTTAATTTCAAATTCAAAAATAAATTTATCCAAATTAGGAAAAACTTCATAAGTGGGAAGTTCACATACCTCTTTACTGACCCAACATAGTGACTTTGTAATGTGGACACATCTTCACATTGAGACCTCATGTAACCTATTCTTCCAATTCTCCAAAGCATCGCTATAATCTGATGAGCATGAGCTAACGATTTTTCAGATTAGTGTACCATCTATTGTGGGATTGATGTAGTCCTTTATCCTTGAAGATAGCTTGTAAATATTATCCAAGTCTCTAGCATCATAAAATTCCTTGACTTGTTTGACATACCTCTATCCTTCCAGTGGATCCATTGGTGTGACAACTCTGATTTTATCATTCTCAAATGTTAGCATCCTCTTCTTAAAGTTAATAATAGTTTGATTCTGAATTTCCCAATTGATTCACAGAAGTGTAGGATACCGATTGGTATCATCAACAATCTCTATAACTTCAAAGTATGCAAAATTACGCAGTCCCTCTATATCGACAGGGACCCCTACCATCCTTCCAAAAGGGATAATTTTTTGTTGATTTTCCAACTGTAGCTGAATAGGTGACCACATTAGCTTTGGATTTCCCATATTTTCCCAAGTCTGCTTGATAAGAATATTCACATTTGAGCCCAAATCCAAAATAAAAAAATCTATGTCATAATCACCAATCTGTGCATTAAGCCACAGCTCCCGTCAAGTTTTCATTCTCTTTTGAACACAGTTTACAACTTTTCTTGCCTTAAGTCTCCCCCAGATTCACTAATTAACTTATGCAATTCCCGCAATGAAATTTTATCCTTAATCAAAGCCAAACAGCTTTTCGGAAAACTATGCAGAGCACTTACCTTTCCTAGATTCTTCCTTGATACATCCTGGTGGAAGCGAGGTGGCATGTCATAGATAGGACCTTCTTGAAATTTTGGTGGTGGGCAGGACGTTCATTCGCCTTTCAGAAATTCATCATGAGATTCAAAGAAAACTCCCTTCTCTTTTTGAACATCAAATTGCAGTGGCTTCTGAAATGATGGCCTCCCTCTTGGATCCCACTAGTTGTTGTCACTTTCCTTGTCATCACCCATCGTAGCTCCCCCTCTAGTGACCACAGTGACAATAGGCTACCTCGATCATGGCTCAGCTAAAATATTCTGAAGATTCTAATTCTGTTTTTTAATATTCTTCACCTGCCACTTTTATATAAGCTGTAGATAGTCTTCAATAGTATGGTATAATGCCCTACAATATGTGCAGGTCGAAGTAGGATTCAGGAAGTCTCTAGCATAATGTCGTCGGGTACTGCAATTATAACCAAGGAAAATTTTAAGAGCCCCCCGTAAATTTCTATGTATAATAAATGGGAAAATCCCCATGATATATTGGGAAACATGAAGGCTATTTTATCAATGGTAAATTATGTATATATAATTTTTTGGCGAATCTTTCACTAAATTATAAAGCCTTGTAAAATCTTAGCAAATCTTTCACTAATTTATAAAACCTTCAAAAGTGTTGGATAACCTTTTGGAAAGTTTCTCTATGACAAGTCATGGCCCCCTGCATGCCCAAATATCCATCTATGAATGAAGTCCCAGTCCCCATAAATGATGCCCCAAACACCCACAAAAACGTTATTGTCACATCACCAATCGCAAGATTCACAATCTCGATGTTTCTTGGGGAAACTTTGGATCTGAGGTGATGGGATTTAGAACTCTCCTAGATGCAAATGGGTTTCTATAAGTCCAGATAGTAAATATCAACTACCCTTCTCATGTGTACATTAGATACTTGCAAGACAAAATTCAACCCATAAAATCAATACGAATGTAACTCCGACTATGATTTCCATTATCAATAGAAGCCGAAAGAGCCCCTAGCAATTGTCATTTATGGATATCGGGAGCGAATGGGATCTTCCGAGTGATTCTTGTGGGATAACATAAGTTTAAATCTATTTTTAGATTGGAGAAATTGTTTTCTCTTGTCTCCCCTTTTTAAATTCGATGGGGATAACTTCCTATTCATTAAAAATAAATAAATGAAATGTGGGATAATCATACCTAACGGGTGTTTAATAAAAAACTAAACCTTTAAAATTTTAAAACCCCTAAATTTATCCCATGGAATAAGATTAGCCCCTAAAATTTTTCATGATTATAACATATTACCTTACATCTTCCTTGACCAAATCCTCCTTGTCCATGCCCTCAGAATCAAACACATGGCAGATTGAATTATGCATTACTTCTTTCAGCTTGCTCTTCTCCTTTCATGAGGAAGGTATCTATTGTGTGCTTTGTGAGTAACTGGTATGCTTGACAGTTCCTCTCGTCATGGCCAACTGACTGACATAACTTACACAATAGGTTTTGTGGGGTACTCACCATTTTCTGTAGCAAATAAAATTATTCTGGTTGATGTTGTCTAGTTTTACAGATTCTACACCATATGCCCATTCTAAGGTTCTGCAGATTAGGATTTCCAACAGCAAGATAATCATGCAAATCTGTACATTGATCTTTTGAGTGACCTTGCTATTTGCATCAAGTACACCAAAAATATTCTCTCTTTTCCTTACCCTTCTTGATGTATTGAATCTAAATTGACAAGTTCAGCAAGTGTGACTTGATTTGAGCCATACCAGTACCAGTCTCTCCGACAAGTGACGCTTTCAAATTCATATCTATCTCAAGGGCATCAGTCTGGGATGGAATTTCTGCTGCATTAATGGAACTCTGATATGAGGTAGTAAAGCAGTGATAAAGCACTCCTTGTGTTGCACTTCAATCATCGGTAAGATTGCACAGGCCATCAAGTTCTTAAACATCTGGTCGAAGTCCCAAATAGACTTATTTGGTGCTTGTTTAATTTCCTTAAGCTTAATAGTACACTATGACTCAGACTTTGGCTTCTTATATTTAGCTTTTAACCCATCCTTAACCTCTGCTAAGGTATTTTATTTTTGTCCACTAGTAAATTATGAAAATTTCATAAACCAGTCCAGGGTGGGACCCCTAAAGGTCGTAATTAACTTCGCCAGTTTGACGTTATCATCTTCTACTTGTTTAACAGTCCATACTGCATTACATAAGAACTAGTGTTGTTCTGGGTCCTCTAACCAATTTCTATTAAAAATAGGTAACTTCATGTCATCCCCAGCAATTCTAGGCATCTGGGGTTTTGGATTACTTGATACTAATGGACCACTACTTGGAGCCTTTCCACTTGGTGAAGTACTACTCTGACTATTAAAACTACTTTGACTTTCTTGGAAAAATTGTGATGAGCTAGTATGTCTTATCTCAGTTTCTGGAGATGTACATGGGGACGTGAGTATGTGACAACCTAAGTTCTAATATGGATATGCAAGTTCTCCTTCTTCTTAAATGATCTAGTACTCTTCCCCATCATTGTAGGAAGCTTCGTCAAGTTGTGGTACTAGTTCATAGTCCCTTCTTTCAGTTGCACTACAACCCTCCCTCTTTATTGCAGTTATCCTCCTCTTGTTTGAATGAAATATATTCCCACTTCCCAGAAACATAAACCCTTCATCTATCTCAGTCTCTTCTCCCCTTATCATTTCAACTCATTCCACACATTCACCAAGACCTTCCTACATTCGATACCCATGCCCACCGCACACAAATGATTTACTCGTGAGATTTCATTCACACCCCCCTTTTCCACAAAGCATCATCTTAATCCACAAATTTAAGGATGTCAGGTACTTACCACACATACCTTCAAAGAATTCTCATTCTGGTGCACTATACGACTTAATAGTGTCAACATCAAATTCGGTAATATACCCCTCCAATATACTTTCTAGCCAATAGTTCACAGTGCACGATATCCTATTATTCACACTTTTCAGTTGCTGGATTAGTTTAGGTGTCCAAATTCTAGGCTCACCTCCTTGGAAGTTCATATTTTTATCAGTAAACCTTTCCCCCCATTCATGTAATATCACAGGAAACTATCTGAATAAAACCTCATGAATATAAAAAAAAACATACTTTTGTAACCACACTTCATCATCCAATCGAGGGCGCTTATTATGATCTTTAGAAAACTCTCTCAACTTATGATCTACCCAATCCTAGATCTATGGCTTAGTCAGATGCCACATAAGCCACATTTTCCTTTGACACAACTCTTGGTCCCGACAATGAAACCATTTTATGGCACATTTCTACTTCGGCCAAAGTTCAAACATACAACACACCACAAAGAACGCCACAGATACGCTCCCAAAAGGGTTTATCCCTTTTGGAAACACTTGAGAAGTAGATGAGGTATCACCCAAAGTATGTATGTTGACTATAGGAACCAGGTTTCTGTAGTGCATAAGGGGAATATCTAGATAGCCAATGCATTCATCAAACAACCCATAAATCTGATAGATCATTAACTTCAACAAACCATTCACTTCGACATGACTCATGAGTTAACCAGAAATTATATTTTTTAAATGATAACCAAAAATTATATAACATGCATTATACTTCTCATTCATATATTTTTTCATTTAGGAATAAATATTCATCAATTCATGTAACTCATATTCAAAACAAAAAACACATAACACATCACAAACATCACACATATAACAACATGATTTTAACATGGAAACCCAAGACCAGAAAAACCATGGAAACGCTTCTTTTAATTATGAGTTGCATCCAATAGATATGTAGTTCATGTTTTACAGACTTACATACTTTTCACAGTTACAATAGATCTACACACAAAACCTATAGATCATGCGACTCATCTTATCATATCACTCAACACTTCGACTTACCAAAACATAATAGTTCGCCAATTACAAACACATACTAGCAATTTTCCCGAATATCTTACTATTGAATAACAACCTCAAAATTTACCTCTTATTACATATTTATAGGGTGCACACAGCCTACCCCTCTCCCACTACCCCACTAACCAACTACTTGACTCATTAATGTACGAGGACAAACTCTAACTAATTGAATCAACCCCACCCTCTGACATAATTAAAACGACCATATTCCAAGTTTCTCAACCGCTTTGTCGGAGTTGACCATTTCGCTGAACCATTTTTCCTTCGTTCTGTCCACACCAAAACTATCTCACAAAAAATGGTACCCAAAATTTTCTAGGCCCAACAACATTCATCATATTAAAAATCTATGTATAAGCAATAAATGGATGTCCCAACTTTGTAAGGTGCAAGTATGTAGAACTTTGCTACCGATTGTATATTGTTGTGTTAATAAATTTGATTACAAATCATGTTTTTTGTTATACTTGTTGAGATATTGTAACTTCTAAGAATATTATATTTATACTTTATTATTCCGGAGATGTTTCATTCCTCCGTGAAGATCTTATTGTATATCCGGAGATGTTTAGTCCTCCGTCGGATTGTGGTAACTTGGGTTATTAGACTTCCCTAGTGGGGGTCGGCCCTGTATGTGTTATGTGGGTCAAAGGGTTATTAGAACACCCTACAGGAGTCGGCCCAGTCAGTTGTAATGGGGTGTTTATTCCAGTAATTAAGTTGGGGCCGACCTAGCTTGTGTAAAAGTCAGTCGGGAAACTAGTATAAGTAGAGGAGGATGTTCCTCAATTATCACACACTTCTATCACTCAGAAAGTAGCGCACTTGTGAGGGAGAGGTATGCTATGGAGGAGGAGGAGCTCATGTCTTTGGTTTACATCTTTGTATTTTCTTATCATCTATATTGAGGAAGCTTTGCTAGGTTTTCTACCCCATGAGGGTTTCCCAGGATAAATCTGTGTCTCTTGTGTTTATGCTGTGCTTGTTGTTTCTTTAGTGATCCTGTATATGATATTGTTGTGAAATGAAATGCAATGCTGATATTTTATGTCTTAGCATATTGAATCTTAACATGGTATTAGAGCTAACCTGAAGGAAGGAAATGTATGGCACTTACGACACTTGCTTCACTTGCGACAATTTGAAGGTTTGGGTTTTATATAGAAAAAACCAGTCATTGTGTAACTTTCGCTATAAATCCATTTTTGCGAAGGTTCAGGATCGAAAATGTTTACAGGGCGTAGACAACATCCCCATGTACCTTTTGTCCAAAGGCCATCCTCATATTCGTTGTACTTTGTGATTTATGATCAGTACAAGTTAGGGTTTCTGCCTCTTCCAGATCTCAATAATAATCAAGTCACCTAGGAAAAAAGGTCATAACTTGGGATAAAAAGCTCCAAATGAAATTTTGTAAAAAGTGACAGGTAGTACACATACTGTACTATCTCAAGAAACGTTTTCAGAGGCCAAAGTTGAACCACTGACACGTGGCATGCCATACAAGTTCGCTCTCCTGTTTTATCCCATAAACAGATCACGTTGCGACACTTGGCATAAGTCTCTCTCAGAAAATCCAATTGAGGTCAAACCTATCGAGATGGAAAGATGACAGGTCACGATACCATAGAAAAATTTTTCAGACCCTGTGGATCGAAACGTTTGGAGTTACATAAAAAACAATCAGGTACATATTTCTTTTAAAACATAATTATTTTTGGAGCACCTTCATTCATGGCTTCCGGAATTTAGGGTTTCAGAGAAAGTTGGAATTTTTGGAATCAGAGTCCACGGCTGAATGCTACTCAAAAAAATCAAAATTTAGAGACTAAGATCGAATTTTTTGATTGGGTAGAATACCGGGCTTGATTAAACACCAGTTCGAGATTTTGATCGGAAAGATGAAAAATTAGGGCTTCAGCAAAAGTTGGAATTCTTGAAGTCTGTGACCACGGCTGGAAGCTCCTCAGAAAAATAAGAGTTTAGAGCCTTGGATCGAACCTTTTTATTGGGCATAAGGGTGGGCTTCATCAAACCCTAGTTCGGGATCCTGTCCAGAAGATCCAGAAGTTTCGAAGGCAATTTTGAGGGGTCAAATTTTGGAGATTTCAAAATTGACGTATGATAGTTTGATCAGCTCAGCAAGACACATCCTTCCATACATTCAGAAGTGTGAAAGTCAAAGTTTGAATTTTTAGGGTTTCTCTAACAAACCCTAATTAAGCTCCAGATCCAGTTTTAGGGGGAGATGAGGCTAAGGCCTTACATAAGAATACTACAAGAAGTCTCGACAGGCATGACTTAAGAAGATACAGGTATGTCTTGAAATCTAATTCTTGATTAAGTTCATAATATGTTTGTCTTCATATTATTTATTAGTACAATCTTGATTAATGTTAGACTTGTCTTATCACCCTAGTAAAAGTATGTGAATGACAGAAGACATTCATTGATTAGGGCTATATGATTGTACTAATGCACTGTGGTGTTGTATGAGGTTGATGTTGTCTGCTAACAAGATACAGGTACATCATGAAAGACAAATCAAGTTCCATGACCATGACAACATGAAGACAAAGACTCATCCATAATCCTTGACCACATAGAAGTTCTACTTACGAGGTATGTATGAATTTGTTCTATTATGCTTAACCTATGAGTTCTGCAGGTTCTAGCACAGGATCTCTAAATCATTGAAGAGAACAAAGAACATATTGTTTAGGTATGTTAGACATAACTAAGCAGGTATACTAATCCAGGTATGTTTTCCTATGTCAAGTTAGAATCCTACTTTGTGCTAGGATCTTAGTATACCCATGTCTTGAATGATCATGACCATACATATTCAAGATTATTTAGAACTATAATATTTTGATCATATTGAGATTATACTAATGAATGTATGTTTGTGTATGAGATCATGAGGATGACACTAGTGCACACTTGAGCATGCACAGTGGTACAGAATGAATAGAAGTTCAAAAGACATATAGAAGATCAAGCGGGAGGCAACCACACAAACATAAAAGATAAGTATTTTAGTTGTTATTTGAAACAATAAATGATATTGCTTATTTGTATTCCTAGAATATACCATGCTGAGTGTAAACATTCATATAGCATTGAACAAGTATACTACTAATATGCATATGATTGGTAAGCTGGACAAACATTCAATTGTTGCTTGTCTAGAATGAAACCTCTTTGCTGACATGATAAGAGATGTGCACACTCTCGATAGTATGTTCTGGTAGAGATGGAAGGCATCTAGATAGCCACTGTATGCATACAGGATATGGAAAATTGTTGTGCCAAAGTATTGGTCAAGATAGTAGCATAACTATGTAAATCATATCTGTATGCATAATAGGTTATCATGTCAACATGATTTGATGATTATGAAGTATTACTAATCATGTACTTAATTTTGATTTGTAGGAAAGATCATGAAGAATGATGAACACCAAACAAGTGATGGATGTTCAAACAAGAAGATTTACAAATCAAACATAATATAGAAGCCTCGTGGCTAGAAGATTCTCTTAGAAAGAGGAAGAGGATCATGACGAGATGTTTGCTCCAAGTGGCTAGATAAGACCATTCTCTTAAATGGTGTAATTGAAGAAGAAGTGTGAATCAGGCTCTATATGGGTACTCAGGATCGATAGTCATTTGATAAGTTTAATGATCACCATGGGTGATGTGGATCTCAACCTTTGCTACAAGGTTGAATATGGTTTCTATACACATATGACATGGATGCAAGAAGGAACTCACCACAGAGTTCGAATGATATTGAGGCTCATATCAGTAGACCCATCTAACGAGAGATGGCATGGATAGATATGCAAAAGATCACTCAATGCAGAGTGTGAATGATGTTCAGTCACAAAGGGAGAATTGACAGTTTCTTGATAAGCTTGGGCTTTACCAAAAGTAAAACTGATCTATTACGAATGATGGACCTGTCATACTATTACTGTATGTGGATGATCTGTTTTTTACAAATAGATCATGAAAAGCAAGAAGAAGATGGCTGCATAATTGAAAATGAAAGATCTCAGATTGATGCATTACTTCCTAGGTCTGGAAATATGGCAAGGCTCAGAAGGAATCTTTCTCATCCTGGGAAAGTATGCCATGGAAATCTTGAGAAGAATTGATATGTTGGAATGTGAAGCCATGGCCACTCTCATGGGTTCCAACTTGAAGTTGTTAGCTGATAATTCCTCAGAGTTAGTTGATGTGACTCTGTACAGACATATTATTGGGTCATTGATATATCTGACGAATACCAGGCCAGATATATGCCTTGCTATGAACACCTTGAGTCAGTATCTAGTGGAAACTAGATGTGTTCACCTGATAGTTGCAAAGCATGTGATGAGGTTCCTAAAGGATACGACAGACTTTGATCTATGTTATCTTGGAGATCATGACTTCAGATGGATACACAGATATTGATTGGGCAGAAAGTGTATCAGACAGGAAGAGCACATCGAGAGGATGTTATCGTATGGGATCAGCCATGATCTCGTGGTTTAGCAGGAAGAAGTCTAGTGTGGCTCTCAGCACAAGCGAAATATATAGCTGCTTGCTCTGCTAGTTGTGAAGTGGTATGGCTTCAGGATTGTTTGACTTAGAGATAGACCCAACTGTGATCCTATGTGACAAACAAAGTTGTATCAAGATGGCAGAGAATTCAGTGTTCCATGATAAGTCAAAGCACATAGATATATGATAAGATATGGTGTAGAAAGAAACTATAAAGTTCAAATTTGTAACAAGTTGCCGATGTACTAAAAAAACCTCTACCTCAAGAGAAGTTACTGATATATTAACCAAACCTCTACCTCAAGTAAAGTTTGAGTAGTTCCAAGACAATCTTGGTGTAGTTTAGAAGGACCCTCCTCGAAAGGGGGAGTGATGTGGTCACTTATGATGAGATTTCCTGCATTGACAGTGAGGTCGATGATGTGGATACCTATATTGGTGATGCCGATAGAGAGGTTGGTGGATGGTCCTTAGACAAGGTCTAAGTTGACGAGGGGATTGCATCATCCTTGAACACATGTTCTAAAAGGATCCATAGACATATGTCTCCAAGAAAGAAGAGGGATTGCATCATTCTTGAACACATATTCTAAATTGAGCCGTAGACAGATGTCTCCAAGAATGAAGTCCTAGTGGACAAGTGGGGATTGGATTGTCCCCGGACTTCGGTCCCTTGAATTGAGCCATAGACGGATGTCTTTGAGAATTAATTCCTTAGTGGACAGGTGGGGATTGTATCATCCCCAGAATTCGGTCCCTTGAATTGATCCATAGACCTATGTCTTCGAGAATGAAGTCATTAGTGGAAAGGTGGGGATTGTATCGCCCCCGGACTTCGGTCCCTTGAATTGATCTGTAGACGTATGTCTCTGAGAATTGGTCCTTAGACTTTGTCTAAGTTGACGAGAGGATTGTATCATCCCTAGGCATGATGAGGTGTCTTAAATGATCCATAGACGTATGTCTCTGAGAAGTGGTCCTTAGACTTTGTCTAAGTTGACGAGAGGATTGTATCATCCCTAGGCATGATGAGGTGTCTTAAATGATCCGTAGACGTATGTCTCCGAGAAGTGGTGCTTAGACTCTGTCTAAGTTGACGAGAGGATTGTATCATCCCTAGGCATGATGAGGTGTCTTAAATGAGCCATAGACAGAGGTCTACGAGAATTGAATGATAGGACTGGATCGTCCCTGGACCTCAGTTCAAAAGGTACATGATAGGACTGGATCGTCCCTGAACCTCGGTTCAAAAGGTACATGATAGGATTGTATCATCCATGGACCTATGTCCTAAAGAGAGAGGGATTGATCATCCTATAATATGATCATGTGTGTTGCAGGGTATGCTACTATTGTGTATACTTGACTGATGAGGATACTTGTACTGCTGAGGATACTTGTATTGATGTATTGATACTTGTATTGATGATATGTATTGATGAGGATACTTGTATTGATGATGTGTATACTTGTATTGATGTGGATACTAATCGTGATGATCTAGATGACGATGCTGATGATCGTGTGATGACGATGATGATTGTGTGATGACGATGTTGATGATCGTGTGATGATGATGCTGATGATCGTGTGATGACGATGCTGATGATCGTGTGATGACGATGTTGATGATCGTGTGATGAAAATACTGATGATTGTGTGATGATGATGCTAATGATCATGAGGATCCAGTTGTTGATGTTGTTGTAGCTGTTCGAGTGCTGCAGAAGATTCGGTACTAAAGATGTTGATGTTCCAGTATTGAAGATCTTGAAGATATTCCAGTAACTGGTTGAGTTACTGATGATGTTGAAAAAGCTCCCAATGATTTATAGATGTATCATGTATGATTTTGATGACTCCTTGCTCCTGCAGATGTTGTTATAATATCCTTCTCCTGTAGATGTTATAATATCCTTCTCGTTAAGGGGGAGTGTTGAGATATTGTAACTTTTAAGAATATTATATTTGTACTTTATTATTCCGGAGATGTTTCATTCCTCCGTGAAGATCGTATTGTATATCTGGAGATGTTTCATTCCTCCATGAATATCTTATTGTATATCCAGAGATGTTTCATTCCTCCGTGAATATCTTATTGTATATCCGGAGATGTTTAGTCCTGATCCATTGGATTGTGGTAACTTAAGTTATTAGACTTACCTAGTGGGGGTCGGCCATGTATGTGTTATGTGGGTCAAAGGGTTATTAGACCACCCTAGAGGGGTCGGCCTAGTCATTTGTAATGGGGTGTTTATCCTAGTAATTAAGTTGGGGCTGACCTAGCTTGTGTAAAAGTCAGTCGGGAAACTAGTATAAGTAGAGGAGGATGTTCCTCACTTATCACACACTTCTATCACTCCGAAAGTAGCGCACTTGTGAGGGAGAGGTCTGCTATGGAGGAGGATGAGCTCATGTCTTTGGTTTACATCTTTGTATTTGCTGATCATCTATATTGAGGAAGCTTTGTTGGGTTTTCTACCCCATGAGGGTTTCCCAACATAAATCTATGTCTCTTGTGTTTATGTTGTGCTTGTTGTTTCTTCAGTGATCCTATATATGCTATTGTTGTGAAATGAAATGCAATGCTGATATTTTTTGTCTTAGCATATTGAATCTTAACAATACTTATGTTTGACTAAAGCAATGCCAAATCCATATCCTTTTCCACCTTGCAAGAGGTAAAAGTACCTATTTTATCCATTGTAGTAAGCATTTAAGAGCAACCTTTATATAAGAACAAATCCAGTCGTTTTTAGTTAAATGACATTCTGTTGAATCTGGAGAATAACCTTAAGTTATTATTATTTGAAGAACACTCTATTGAAGGTGGAGAGCAATCTCTATCCCTTATTATATTTATGAATTGAGGGACATTCTATTGAATGTAGAAGACAAGATCAAATCCCTTCTATATAAAGCGCATATTAATATATATAATAATTATCGTTACATGTGGAAACAGAGGGACGACCTTTGATCTTTAAATAAACTATATGTTCTATTTACCTATTTTTGTAGAGAGAGGGATGACCTCTCCACAGAGAGGAGCAATGTTGGTCTATCCAATATTTACTCATGATGCTACATGATTCCCTAACTTGATGCCTGGTGGTGTTGCTGGCGTGATGCTATGTGTTGGCCTCAATAAATGGGATAACTTGCTGGTTGGAGGCTGCATGGTCTATCTAGTTTCTCCTTGTGATGTGATGCTACTTGCAATATCTATTCGACTTCTCCTCGTGATGTTGAGTGGGGCTAGTCCACTCTTGTTCTTACAATTGTTTGGTTAATATGTGGTGTTAAGGGAGAATCCAAGTCTCTTGGAGAGGAGATCAACTCCAGTTTTCAAATTATTGTGTGGTTAATGCGTAGTGTTAAGGGAGTGACCTCTCCTAGAGAGGGAATTGACTCTAGTTTTGAAGTATTAATTGGATAACTGTAATATCTCAAATTTTGATTGACTATATTGATGTTATATATATTGGGCTTAAGCCCCAACACATATGATTTATTTTTGGTATACTGGGTGTAAGCCCCAATGCACATGATTCATTTTTATAGATATACATATTTGGGCATGGACCCTGACTGATGCAGGTTATTGTTGTATATTGGGTAGAAAGCCCCAATGTATTTGATTTATGATTTTTTATAAGATTGAGTACAAGACCCTATTATACTGAGATGATATTTTGTTACATACTGTGCAGAGTTATGATATGCATGATTTATTTTTATATGTGTTGATCCTGGACTCTAGAGCACATGGATGACCTATGTGCTGGGCATAAGCCCTGATGTACATAGAGGAATTTTATTATGTATTGGGCGTAAGCCCCGATGTACATAGAGTGTTGGGCATAAGCCTTGGAGCACTCCAAGATTGATAATAAATACCAGATCCGAGGCCATTTGTATATTCTACATGTGCATCACAAACACATTCTAGTACTAGTGTTGAGTGGGATGCTCTGGAATTGCACAAGCGTAACGCCCATGTGAGAGTGTTGAGCCAAAAGCTCTGAAGAGCACTCGAGGTTACTTGATCTTAAGAGTGTTGCGTCGAGAAGACTCTAAATAGCACTACTAGTCATCACAATTATTTAATTGGTTAAATGAATCATTTCTATCTCTCATCAAGGACTGCAGAACTACCATGTTAAACGAGGGAATCCAACATGAAAGAGGGACCTAGAGTTACCTAACCTAGTCAACTATCCAAATCTACCAAAAAGGCGTTGACCAAAGGTTGGACATTGTATTAAATGATTACCAAAGATCTATTATGCTATTTAATTAATTAATCAGGATGATTGTTTATAAAAGAAGTCTCACTTATGTATAAATAGTATGCATGAAATATATGCATAAGATATTATTTATATTATAAATAAATGATGTATAAATAGTATGCATTAAAATATATGCATATGATATTTATTTATATAAAGAAAAGATTATGATCTCAATTAATAGAAACACATAGTTGTAAACAAAGTAAATAAAATATAAAGGTTCCTTTAAAAACAAATCATAGAAGAACAAGTTAAAAGTCCTAGATAAACAAGGAGTGAGAATTATTTAAAATATTCTTTACATATATTATAATTCAAAATTAAAATAAAACTGGAGTTAATATTAAAAATATTATTATTAACTCAACAACTATATTCTAAAAGTTCACCTATATAAAGAAGGACAATTCCCAAAGGGAGGGATCATATTTTCTTTCTATCATTCTCTTATGGTAAGAGAAGAGAATTTTCCCACATAACTGAAGGAGCTTATTATTTCCAAGATCTAATTATCATTAGCAGGTTTCCCTAGGTCCTCTATTTTCGTATTGCATGTTGGAACCAACTCGGTGGGATCCATTAGTGAACCACGAATAGTTCAGGGTCAAGGTTGGGAGGAACGTGGTAGTCCCAAATTCATTCGGATAAATTACTCTACAGGTCATCCAGAACAATAGATACTTTTTTTCAGTAATTAGTGGTTGAAAGTGTGCAGGTATGTACCAGCAGCATGATCAAGCTGCAAATATCCAGGTATGAGTTATTCCTATGCTCTTTTCAATTTATTGTAGGCTGCTAAACTTAGAAAATTAATTCTGACAAATTCTTTTTTTATATACTAACTTAGTAGCATTAAATATTGAGAGCAAGAGCTTATGGAATTTGCTCTCCTGGGTCATTTTTTATTTTCAAAAAGTTTAAATGTTTATAGAGTCAAAACCCTAACTAGCTGAAATAGTAAAGATTTCTTAAACAAATTTAAATCCATTATTTTACAATAGGATCATCTCTTGTAAAGAGATTGATTCACTTAGTTCACCCAAGCTTAGAATACCCAGGATCTAATTCAAACCCTATGCTAAATACAAAACATTAACTCACCCTAAATTTGTAAATCATTTCTCTACCAAGCAATAGCGCAGTGGTTCTTTAAAAACTCGTGTTGTGTCAGATACTTAAATTAAAATATTAAACACAAACAAATCTCTGATAGAGGTTTCGTAGGAACTCAAAACAAAAGCAAAAGATCAATGTAGCATAAAATCATATTTGCATTTCCATTTATAAACTCCAGTATAAAGAAATAACCAACGCATAAATTAATCCTCAGGTCGCCTTACACAGGATGATTCATTTAGGGATTTTTCAGAATTAAATATATAAGTATGAAGTCAAAATTTTCACGATCGAGTCATCTGCATATCATCCCCAAATCTACGATTTGCATACAGATATCACGCTATAGCGTGAGTGCCAATCGCATATAATAAATAAAGAACCTAAAAACCTTAAACATGAGTAAACACGAAGGCGTTTTAAATACTAAGGCTCTTCCTTTAGAACTCAATAAAATTATTCAAAGCAAAAATTCTAGTTTCGCATAGATAATCATAAACAAAGAAGGAAAATCTTTCCCATCCAGAAACGGTGCCATACGATTTCTCCCACAGGGTTATGATTTTTCCCCATACTATGATTTGTATCGAAGTAAATTGACACTGAATCTTTTTCTCTCGGTTATAATTTCACATTGTTTTTACTTACTCATAATATTACTACTAAATGAAATCGAACACGGAAGTAAACCAGAAAAATACATAACTAGTTAGGGCTTTGCCCATTGTTAAGAAAATAAAAAAACTCCAAACATTCATACTACAGTAAGATTTACTTCCAGCTCAAACAAATAAGTTCAAAATGACACTTGAATAACTGAGAGCATTTAAAAACATAAACACAGATAGGGGCTTCACGCCTAGCCATGACTTAATGAAATAGTAAAGCTAAGTTTATTATGGATGTGTTGAAGTACATTGGGTTAAACATATCTTACATTTAAGCTTGGAAACGAATTCAAATTCAACCATTACACACAGATAGAAGTCAAATAGAAGACTTCATTAATTATCCAAAACACATCAAAATGTACTAACAACCAGATAGGACCTCCCTTGTTCTTTCATAAAAGAAAATGAAAACAACTTATGCATAAGTCGTTCCTGCCACGAAAAGCCCCAAACTAAACCATTAAAGATACATTCCATAAACTGTCGAAACCACAACATTTGGCACAAGAGTTAGTGAGGTCTTCCTCATTTTTAAACTAAAATGCCATACAAGATTCAACTTGTTTTAAACATTTACACATTCAGTGAGTATGCCATAAAGAAACCTGGCTACGGCTTCATTTCCAAAACTCTGTATCACTTGAAATAAAATCCCTAGAAAATTCAAATGGGTCATCCATTCCCACCCTTTTTACATTTTGAGAAACCAAACTAGTACAGGAAAATACACGCTTTAGAGGAGGAGATGGTCACAAGGACAGAGATTACCGTGGCCACCACAGCAGCGAAATGCTCCCTCATGCCAAACCCAAACACTCAATGACTCAACCCAATCACAAAGAAAAACATGAGAACTTTAGCCACGAATAGCATCAACCTTAGAACAAAGCAAACAGAGAACTAGACTGAAATGTAAAGAAGCAAGTAATTTACCTTCAACATCTGAGCATACACCCTTTTTCTCTATCAACTAAGTGGAGCATTGGCCTAAGCTGCACTCATGGCCAAATGGTGGCCTCCTTAACTTCCTTCTTAAGCCAGAGAGCTCTGAGCTCTATCTTCTCACTAAACAAACAACGAAACCCTACAGAGCTCCCTCCCTTCAAACACAAAATGAATTACAACGAAGGGAAAAATGGGTGCTAGGGCCCTTACCATACCCAATAGCTAGAAAGCACTACAAGAGTCACATTAAATGCCATACCAAACTCCATAGAGATCGAAATGTTTAGCCACTCTCTATTGTGGAGTAATAGCTCAAGAATTTCGATTCTCCTTAACTTAATGCTGGACCATAGTTTGTTTCACCTTTGTTTTCTACTTAGGTTCATTACATGAACTTATAAACATTAGATTAGCCTTAGAGTAAAATACCTACAAAAATTTTTTAATGATAGACTTTAGCATGAATGTTAAGTAAGCCCAGTCTTGTTACCACTCCACCACTACAAGCCATGCAAAGAATTTTACAGGGAACCAATAATTTTACAAAGATAAGTACTTCGCCAGGAATTATACAAAAACCATAAAAAGATAAACATGCATTTTGTTAGGCTTTTCAAACATAATCAAATGATAAGCATCAATCTCCATATAGGCTTTTGGAACATCATCACTTCTGCATAGTTATAAGTAAACCAACTACATCAATTAGAACTAACAACAACTCTTAGATAGAAAGATAAACATGGCAATTGCATTACATTTATGAGTCTTCATTTATTTCCCAGTACTGAAGTTAATTTGTTAAAAATTTACCGAATAGATGATGTTAGCCGTACATGTTTTTTTTTTAATTTTTATAGTTTTAGGGACATTACCTGTGGTATCAGAGCCCAGCTACAACACTAAGAGAGCTATTGGGCTCATTACAGAAAACATCCGTTGCAGAGACTTATATTTCAAAACACGCACTTATAAATTTTTTTTATATGAACTAACAGATTTATGTTCTTACAAATTGATGAAACATTACAGGTACAAATTTAATTCGAGTTATGAATATGGAAAAAGAGTGCAGTATACATGGGAACTTTAATTCCCCACCACGAGAGCAAGAGATCGTGGTAGAATTGAACTCAGATCTAATGAAATCATTACATACGTTACAAAATGATTTGCAAAGTTTCAAAGATGATAATATGCAGTAAAGACAGGAACAACAAGCCATAAATGAAGCTCTACTTCATAGCTTAACAGGGGCAAGGTCCCATGGATAGTCCACCCACTCAGCCAACAAATACAAAGAAAACAATTGTCATGCAAAAAGATCCATTAGTCCTAAAGAGGATGGGTATGAAGAACACATACCTGATTACATGGAAGAGGACTATAAAATTTCTTCCGAGGATGATGGTTCACCTTCCCCTTGCAAGAAAAGGAGGAAGAATGATGATAGTTTGCAAGGAGAGTTCCAGAAAATAAAATACGCAACGTATGATGGAGAGATAAATACTAGGGAGAAAGATGAGGAATGGATGTTAGGAATGAAAAAGTATTTTAAGGTCCATAACTATTCCAGCGAAATGAAAGCACAGATGGCCATTTACAACTTAAATGGTAAAGTAGCTAGATGGTGGAGAGACTTGAAACATACAAAACAACACGAAGCGGAGAGACATAAGATGGAGTGCTTTCAGCAAATTGTTTCAAGACAAATACATGTCTAAAAGATTCATTGACAAGAAGATCAAATAATTTCATGAACTAAAGATGGGATCCCTAACTATGGAAGCCTTCATCAACTGATTCCTAGATCTACTACATTATGTTCCTTATATAAAGGATGAAAAAGTCAAGATACAACAATTCTCAGGATGCCTACCTCCCATTTTTCAAGAGAAGATTGAGTTTGACAGGCCTAAAAATTTAGACGTGAATTTACACAAAGCTAGACTCTATTATTAACATGGGCAGCCAAGGAATGATAACATAAATAGAAACATAGATAGATTCAGAACCTTTTTAGACAACTGAAGACCGGGTTTTAGGCCACCACCTTAATGGAAACAAAACAATAGTTTCCTGCCCAACAGAGGTTTCAACTGACCTCACGGACAGCCAAATGTGCCCGCACTGCATACAAATAGACTAGCCTTTAACAAAGGAGCAAAAGCTTCCCCTCCAACCATTACTTGCTAGAAATTCCAAGGGCCCCACTATTTCTGAGATTGTCCCAACAAGACGGACGGGGTCCTACATAACATACAAGAAAACCCAACTATAGGGGACATGGCAAGAACACCAAGAATTTATGCCACACTTGACGACCGACAAGCAGATCACCAGGCCACTATGGTCGAGATTGAGGGTAAGATCTCAAACACGGCTATTTCAGTTTTGATAGATCCCGGTGCATGCCAAAGCTATGTCTCCCCTAGGATAGTCGATAGTTGTAAGTTAAACCAAGAGAATCACGAGAAACCATGGCTAGTACAACTAGCCACCAGTACCAAACGGAAAGTCTTTGAACTAGTTAAAGTTTGCGAGATAGATTTGAACAAGTTCCCAACTAAGGTGGATTTAAATATCCTACCACTAGGTTTGTATGACGTACTTATAGGCATGGATTGGTTGGAAGAACATCATTCCCTGTTTGAACAAATCAATACTATGTACAGATAGCCAAGGGAATCAAAGAAAGATTTAAGGCATACCTAAGAAGGTTTTCGTAAGACAGATATCTGCCTTACAGGCAAAGAAATGTGTACAAAAGGGTTGTAAACTCTTTGCAGTTAACATTGAAATAGTAGAGGTCGATAGGGAACAAAATATCGAAGACTTCACAGTACTTGTAGAATTCAAGGATGTATTTCCCGAGGAAATACCTGGGTTACCACCCAAATGAGACCTATACTTCTCCATAGTGCTAACACCCGTGTCAGCACCATTTTATAAAGCCCCTTACCGCATGAGCCCACCAGAATTGGTGGAGCTCAAGCTTCAGTTACAAGAGTTAATCAAGAAAGGATACATTCGACCAAGTGTGTCCCCTTGGGGAGCACCGATACTCTTTGTCAAGAAGAAGGAAAGGACGATGCGGATGTGCATCGATTACTGCCAACTCGACAAGTTGACAATTAAGAACCGCTACCCACTCCCTAGAATTGACGACTTGTTTGATCAAGCTGGAGGAGCAAACATCTTCTCGAAGATCGACCTATGATACGGATATCACCAAGTAAGAATCCGTGACGAAGACATCAGTAAGACTGCCTTTCGAACCCAATACGGTGATTACGAGTTTGTGGTAATGCCTTTCGGATAGACGAATGCACTTGCAAACTTTATGTGCATGATGAACAACATATTTAGTAAATACCTAGACAGGTCCATTGTAGTCTTCATTGGAAACATTTTGATCTACTCCAAAAGTGAAGAAGAACACGAAGAACATCTCTGAATAGTGTCATGGGTATTACGAGAACACCAACTTTACGCTAAGTTTAGCAAGTGTGATTTCTACAAACAACAGATACAGTACCTAGGTCACATCATTTCTGATAAGGGAATAGAAGTCAATCCCGAAAATATTAAAGCCATAGAGGAATCTCCTACACCCACTTGCGTAACTGGCATAAGATCATTCTTATGTTTATCCAAATACTGCCAAAAGTTCATTGAGAGCTACTCGCATATTTCTTGCCCTATGAATTCCTTGTAGAAAAAGGCAAACAAATTGCTTTGAACGACCAAGTGCGAGGAAAGTTTTCAAAAGTTAAAGCATCTTTTGACGAGCGCACCCATTTTACGGATTGCCGATCCTGACGAAGATTTCGTTGTTTTCACATATGCAAAAAATGAAGAACTCATTGGAGTCCTCATGTAGAATGACTTTGCTATCTTCTATGAGTCGATAAAATTGAAGGAACACGAACAGAACTACCCCACACACGATCTTGAACTAGCTTCCATAATCCATGCCTTAAAGATGTGGAGGAATTACCTTATGGGAAAGAATTTCCTATTGAAGACCGATAACATGAGTCTGGAGTACTTATTTGACCAACCCGGCCTAAATGTTAGACAAGCCAGGTGGATAGCTTTCCTTAGCGAGTACCACTTCGATTTAAAACACAAAAAAGGAAAGGAGAACAAGGTCGTCGATGCTTTAAGTCAGTGGGCTCATATGCTATATGAGGTAACAATAAGCCAAACTGACTCAGACTTGCACGACAGGATTAGAATGGTTTGTAGGAATGACCGATTCTATGTTGAGATCCTTGAAAAGATACAAGAGGATAGGTTATTCCAACAACAAAAAGAAATAAGATAGATGAGTTGGGACTGCTATGGTCGAAAGAGAGACTTTATGTTCCCGATAGCGGAGACATTAGGCCTGACATCCTCACAAAGTTCCATCAGAAACCCTACTCAGGGCATCCAGGATATCAAAAAATGATATCAGTAGTAAAGAAACACTTTTTCTGGCCTAAGTTGAAAGCTGACATAGCCTTATTCATCTCTAAGTGCTAGGAGTGCCAATTGGTTAAAACACCAACACCCCTTAGGATTACTGCAACCATTACCCATTCCAGAGTGGAAGTGGGAGGTCATCAGTATGGATTTCATCACGAGTTTACCCAAGAGTAAGAGACAGAATGACTCCATCTTTGTAGCAATAGACAAGTTATCAAAAGCAACACATTTTATACCGGTTAAGTCTACTTACAAAGCAGTCCACATCGCGTACATATTCCTAAAAGAGATCTTCCGATTGCATGGGATACCCAAGGCAATCATTTCAGATCGAGACATGAAGTTCCCTACTAACTTCTAGAAGTCATTGTTCTCTAGTTTGGAAACACAACTAGATTTCAGTACCGCCTACCATCCGCAAACCGATGGATAGACGGAACGGGTGAACCAAATCCTTGAGGATATGCTTAGGATTTATGTTATTAACAACCCCATGAAATGGGAGGATTATCTACACCTCACAGAGTTTTCTTACAACAAAGGATACTAGAACTCTGCCAAGATGAGTCCCTTCAAGGTACTCTATGGAAGAAAGTGTAGGACACTGGTGACATGGGATAGTCCGGTATACAGACTTATGTTGGGTCCTGACTTACTAAAAGACTTGGAGTAGCTAGTCACCAAAGTACAACAAAAATTAAAGGAGGCACAAGACCGCCAGAAGAGTTATGCATATAGGAAAAGGAAGGACAAAGATTACCAAGTCGGTGGACATGTCTTCTTAAAACTGAAGGAAAAGAGAAGGTCTTTGAGCTCGGGGCGATGCGGGAAGCTAGCCCCTAGATTTTGTGGACCCTTTTAGATACTGGCCAAGAAAGGGCCAATAGAATATGAGTTAGCTTTACCAGCTCATGTAAAAGTTCATAATGTGTTTCATGCATATTTATTAAAGAAATATGTCTATGATACTAAACATGTGATTGAATTGTCTTTATTACAAGTAGAACTTGAGGGGGATTTCATGCCTGAGGCCCTCCACATTTGTCTATGATACTAAACATGTGATTGAATTGTCCTTATTACAGGTAGAACCTAAGGGGGATTTCATGCCTGAGGCCCTCCACATTTTGGACAAGAGGGAGGTACAGCTTAGAAAGCGGATTATTGTCCCGTTAAAAGTGCAATGGAGACACTTCGGACTAGATGAGGATACTTGGGAAAATGAAACCACCTTGAAAGAGGCTAGCTCCGCCTTATTTCATGACTTCATTTCTAGTCCCTAGAACACTAGGACGTTGTTGTTCTAAGCGGAGAGGGATGTAATATCCCGAATTTTGATTGACTATATTGATGTTATATATATTGGGCTTAAGCCCTAACACATATGATTTATTTTTGGTATACTGGCCGTAAGCCCCAATGTACATGATTCATTTTTATAGATATACATATTTGGGCATGGACCCTGACTGATGCAGGCTATTGTTATATACTGGGTAGAAAGCCCCAATGTATTTGATTTATGATTTATTATAAGATTGAGTACAAGACCCTATTATAATGAGACAATATTTTGTTACATATTGTGTGGAGTTATGATATGCATGATTGATTTTTATATGTGTTGAGCCTGGACTCTGGAGCACATGGATGACTTATGTGCTAGGCATAAGCCCTGATGTACATAGAGGAATTTTATTATGTACTGGGTGTAAGCCCCAATGTACATAGAGTGTTGGGCATAAGCCATGGAGCACTTAAAGCTTGATAATAAATACCGTATTTGAGGCCATTTGTATATTCTAGATGTGCTTCACAAACACATTCTAGTACTAGTGTTGAGCGGGGTGCTTTGGAATTGCACTAGCGTAATGCCCATGTGAGAGTGTTGAGCCAAAAGCTCTGAAGAGCACTTGGGGTTACTTGATCTTAAGAGTGTTGATTCGAGAAGACTCTGAAGAGAACTACTAGTCATCAGAATTATTTAATTGGTTAAATGGATCATTTCTATCTCTCATTAAGGATGTTAGGATATTCCTATACTCCATCCTAGTCCCACCAGTATTTTGATCATTTACATTTTCAGTCATGCATGCACTTTTAGGGTTTGCATGCATTTTGCATGCATCCCAGTCATCAGTCCCAGCACCTAGCCCTCAGTTAGCAGCCCTCGGAGCTTCCTTCAACTCAGTTTACGCCCTCCTAAAGCTTAGTGCGCCCTCCTTTCATCTACTAGTTGAGAAAGGCGCCCTTCTTACCTACCACTTCAGTTTAGTTCAGTTTCTTCCTTGATTTAAGGATTAACTGACCTTAGCACTCCGATGGACCTCCACTGAGACTTGACTGCCCATTTTGACTCCAATTAGCTCCTCATGTGCCCTCCACTGAGCCTCCTTCATTTAGTTAGTGTCTCCATGTGCTAGTTACATTCAGTTACACCTACCACACTCAGTTTGACTAACAGTTGGCAGTTACTTGTGCATAAATGACTCCACTAATGATCATGAGGACACCTAGTTGTGCTTTGATGACACTATATTTATCTTATGATCACTCTGAGAGGATAATTCGAATTGCCACCTTAGGCATTCGAATCCTCTCCACCATTGTACTATTTATTTGTCCATATTGTGATTAATTAACTAGTGTGTGTGAAGTATTTTTGCTTCTATCCGAGTTCTACTGTACTATTATTTTGTTTCTCATTATACTACATTGATCACTCTTCTTCTATTTCCCTACTTAATCATAATTACTCTTGTGACGTATACATCATCTCTTAGATCTGCTGTGAGGATTTTCACATGGTATCAGAGCATGTTGAGAGTATTGTTTATCTCCATTCTTGAGAGTTTTTTGCAGGTTATTACCAAGATTTTGAGTGCAACAGTTGCAGCATTTTTTGCATCTTTGCAGCAGTAGCAATTGCATATATTCTCTATTGTTTTTGCAGGTCTTCTACAGCTTCAATGTCTTCAGATTTAGAAGAAATCCCTCCTCTTTCTCTATTCAACTATGATGAATGGAAACCGAATATGATAGCATATTTAAAGAGCCATGATCTCTTTGATTGTTATTTTGAAAGAGAGTTCAAATCCTCTGAAGAGAAGATTGACTAGTTGAATAAAGGTGACATGCACCTTGGAAGAATGATGCTTACTATGCCTAATTACATATTGTACCCAATCATTATTGATATTGAAACTCCAAAAGAGCTATGGGCCCATCTGGATGAAAGATTCAACAAATAGAATGAAGGATTTGGTCCAAACCCCTTCAAAATCAATCAAAGTGATGCATTCGCCCTCCTTGATGATCTCATTGATCATGAGCCAGTATCATCTCATATTGAATTTGTCCATAAAGAACTTGCAGATTCTACACTCATGCTCCAACTTTCTTCTCTTTCTGTGCCAGCTCACACTCTAGATATTGCAGAAGGTCCGAAATCCTCTCTTGCACCAGAGTCTGTTGGTTTGCATCATGATCACATGATTATTTCAGAGGAAAAATCAGCTATTGGAGGTAATGCATTCGCTCTCCTCAAGAAATCACCTCTTATTTACTACTATATGATCATTATTCCATGCTTTCAGAAGGTTATTGAAGAATATGGCCATTGCCATTTGCTTGGGATAATTTCTCATGCACATCATGGTTTTGATCTCACCCCTGTTGGTTCAAAGAAGATCTCAAGAAACAATGGCCATTCGCTTGGGATAATTTCTCATGCATCTACTAGTTTTGATCTCACCTCTCATGGTTCAAAGGAGATCTCAAGAAACCATTATTCAAGTATTGGATCTAATTTGGATTCTAAGCAATTACTACTTGGGATCATTTCTCATACATATGATGGTTTTGATCTCACCACTGCTTGTTCAAAGGATATCTCAAGAAACTATTTTTTAAGTCTTAAATCTGATTTTGATTTCAAGCAAACATGTAATAGTTCTTTTTGGCATAATCTTACCGATGGTGGTTCGAAGGAGAAGACAAAAGACTATATGCACATTCAAGGATTTGATCCTACCTCAGCTGATTCGAATCACAAGTTCAAGGATCATTCTCATACTTTTGGATTTGTTCTCATCACATTCGAATTGAAGAGCAAGTAAAAGCACATGCCTTTTGAGCATGATCCACTTCTTCCCAAGAAGAAGATACCTCCAGACATATGACCAAGCATCACACCTGCTTGAGTTTGGAGCATTTATTTTTTTATGTGTGCCTTATAGTCTGTTTTGAGGGGGGGGGTATTTTTCCCATGAAATTTTCCTCACTTCCTTGGATTATTGACTGTTATTATTCATTGTATTGGGTGACCTTTGGTCTTAGTTACCAGGGCCCATGTTGGATTAAGGGGGGGTGTTAGGATATTCCTATATTCCATCCTAGTCCCACCAGTATTTTGATCATTTACATTTTCAGTCATGCATGCACTTTTAGGGTTTGCATGCATCCTAGTCACCAGTCCTAGCACCTAGCCCTTAGTTAACAGCCCCGAGAGCTTCCTCCCACTCAGTTTCAGCACTCCCAGAGCTTAGTGCGCCCTACTTTCATCTACCAGTTGAGAAAGGTGCCCTTCTTACCTACCACTTTAGTTTAGTTCAGTTTCTTCCTTGATTTAAGGATTAACTGACTCTTAACTGACCTTAGCACTCCGATGGATCTCCACTGAGACTTGACTGCCCATTCTGAATCCAGTTAGCTCCTCATGCACCCTCCACTGAGCCTCCTTCATTCAGTTAGTGTCTCCATGTTCCAATTACATTCAGTTACACCTACCACACTCAGTTAGAATCAATTTGACTGATAGTTGACAGTTACTTGTGCATTGATGACTCCACTGATGATCATGAGGACACCTAGTTGTGCTCTGATGACACTCTATTGATCTTATGATCACTCTGAGAGGATAATTCGAATTGCCACCTTAGGCATTCGAATCCTTTCTACCATTGTACTATTTATTTGTCCATATTGGATTAATTAACTAGTGTGTGTGAAGTATTTTTCCTTCTATCCGATTTCTACTGTACTATTATTTTGTTGCTCATTATACTGCATTGATCACTATTCTTCTATTTTCCTACTTAATCATAATTACTCTTGTGAGGTATACAGCATCTCTTAGATCTGCTGTGAGGATTTTCACAAAAGACTGCGGAACTACCATGTTAAACGAGGGAATCCAACATGCAAGAGGGACCTAGAGTTGCCTAACCTAGTCAATTATCTAAACCTACCAAAAAGACCTTGTCCAAAGGTTGGACCTTGTATTAAATGATTACCAAAGAATTATTATGCTATTTAATTAATTAAATAATCAGGTTGATTGTTTATAAAAGAAGTCTCACTTATGTATAAATAGTATGCATGAAATATATGCATAAGATATTATTTATATTATATATAAATGATGTATAAATAGTATGCATAAAATATATGCATAAGATATTTATTTATATAAAGAAAAGATTGTGATCTAAATTAATAGAAACACATAGTTGTAAATAAAATATAAGGGTTCATTTAAAAACAAATCATAGAGGAACAAGTTAAAATTCCTAGATAAACTAGGAGTGAGAATTAATTAAAATATTCTTTACATACATTATAATTCAAAATTAAAATAAAACTGGAGTTAATATTAAAAATATTATTATTAACTCAACAACTATATTCCAAAAGTTCACCTATATAAAGAAGGACAATTCCCAAAGTGAGGGATCATCTTTTCTTTCTATCATTCTCTTATGGTAAGAGGAGAGAATTTTCCTACAGAACTGAATGAGCTTATTATTTCCAAGATCTGATTATCATCAACAGTATTCCCTAGGTCCTCTATTTTCCTATTGCATGTTGGAACCAGCTCGGGGGGGGGGGGAGGGGGGGGGGGTCCATTAGTGAACCAGGAATGGTTCAGGGTCAAGGTTGGGAGGAACGTGGTAGTCCCAAAGTCATTCGGTTAAATTACTCTACAGGTCAGCCAGAAAAATACATACGTGTTTTTAGTAATCAATGTTCGAAAGTGTGAAGGTTTGTACCAGCAGCAGGATCAAGCTGCAACTATCCAGGTATGAGTTATTCCTATGCTCTTTTCGATTTATTATAGGATGCAAAACTTAGAAAATTAATTCTGACAAATTCTTTTTTTATATAGTAACTTAGTAGCATTAATTATTGAGAGAAAGGGCTTATGGCATTGGCTCTCCTGGGTCATTCTTTTATTTTCAAAAGTTTAAATGTTTAAAGAGTCAAAACCCTAACTAGCTGAAACAATAAAGATATAAAAAAAAAATTAAATGCATCATTTTACAATAGGATCATCTCTTGTAGAGTTCACCCAAGCTTAGAATACCTAGGATCTAATTCAAACCCTATGCTAAATCCGAAACATTAACTCACCCTAAATTTGTAAATCATTTCTCTACCAAGTAACAGCACAGAGGTTCTTTAAATACTCGTGATGTGTCAGATACTTAAATTAAAATATTAAACACAAACAAATCTCTGACAAAGG
The DNA here is from genome assembly GCA_027924585.1 of Larix kaempferi. NCBI lineage: Eukaryota > Viridiplantae > Streptophyta > Pinopsida > Pinales > Pinaceae > Larix > Larix kaempferi. The sequence goes on along the minus strand of BSBM01000876.1, from coordinate 1,120,075 downwards.
TTTCGTAGGAACTCAAAAAGAAAGCAAAAGATCAAGGCAGCATAAAATCATATTTGCATTTCCATTTATAAACTCAAGTATAAAGAAATAACCAACGCATAAATTAATCCTCAGGTCGCCTTACACAGGCTAATTCATTTAGGGCTTTTTAGAATTAAATATGTAAGTATAAAGTCGATATTTTTAGGATTGATTCCTCTGCATATCATCCCCAAATCTACGATTTGCATACAGATATCATGCTACAGCGTGAGTTCCAATCACATATAATCCAAAAAGAACCTTAAAACCTTAAAGAGGAGTAAAAACGAAGGCGTTTTAAATACTAGGGATCTGCCTTTAGAACTCAATAAAATTATTCAAAACATAAATTCTAGTTCTGCATAGGTAATCATAAACACAGAAGGAAAATATTTCCCATCCAGAAATGTTGCCATACGATTTCTCCCACAGGGGTTACGATTTTTCCCCATGCTATGATTTGCATCAAAGTCAATTGACACTGAACCTTTTACTCTCGGTTATAATTTCACATTGTTTTTACTTGTACTCATAATATTACTACTAAATCAAATCAAACATGGAATTAAACCAGAAAAAATGCATAACAAGTTAGGGCTTTGCCCATTGTTAAAAAAATAACAAACTCCAAACATTCATACTATGAAAAAATTCACAACAGATCTAAGAGCTGATGTATACCTCACAAGAAGAATTAAGCATAAAATAGAAGAAGTGTGCAGAATGGAGTAGCAGAACATAGATGTGATAGAGCCCAGATAGGAGCAGAATAATCACACATGTTTCATTAATTTGTATAATAAACAATAATACTACAGTGCACAGGATTCGAATACCAAGGGTGTAATTCGAATTAGCCTGCATGGATTGATCATAAGATCAGTGGAGTGTCATCAAAGCACAAGTAACCATCAACGATATATCAAACTGAGTCTAACTGGGTGTTGAAGGTGTAACTGATGCATGGAGCACTGATGGAGGGCGCATGAGGAGCTAACTAGAGTCATGAGGAACTAACTCAAAATAGTCAATCTAGTCTCTCTGGAGGTCCATCAGAGTGTTTCAGTGAGTTAACTAGGCCATCTGTCCTTAAATTAGGGAGCTGATCCATAAATCAAGGAACTAACTGAGTGGTAGGTGAGAGTGGGCGCCTTTCACATGTGGTAGGTGAAAAGAGGGCACATCAAGCACTAGGAGGTCTATAAATGAACATAAGGAAGCTCCCGGGGCTAGCAAAATAGGGACTATGTGTTGGAGGACACCATGTTGATGACTGGGATGCATGCAATTGCATGACTACATGCAAAAATGCATGCATGACTGAAATGCAAAACAATGATAATGCTGGTAGGACTAGGATGGAGTATAGGAATATCCTAACAACCCCCCTTAATCCATCCTAGGCCCTGGTAACTAGGACCAAAGGTCACCCATACAATGATAATGAAAAATAAGAACTGTCCATAAACCGAGGAAATGGGGAAAACCTCATGGGAAAAATACCCCCCCTCAAAAGAACAACAAGGAACTCAAAGAACCATCATACTAAGCAGAGAAGGAAAAAGCCTTCCTCAGTGAAAATTTTGCAAAAAACTTGGCAAGATGATCCTCTGTAGGATGCCAATGTAGGTCCTAGATCTGGATATGGTCTTATGATGTGCCTCCCACTGCGTAGAAGATGTATTGGCCAAAGTAAGTATTTCAGGAAACCTTTCTGCTACTGGAACGAATGGCTCATGAGGAGTCTTTCCAAGAGATTTTGGATTGAACCCCACCATCATGTAGCATCTCTCAGGAAGAGGTAGATGGCATAATGCGAGGTTGGCATGATACTAAGATCTGGTAGTTCTGCGATCAGATGAATCCTCAATTGTGTTCCCAGTAGCTGCAAGGAATGTGTGAGCCCATATTGGTCTTGGCCCTAGATTGGGAACATGTGTTGGTTCTGGATCTGAATATGAATGTTCTTGAAATTTGATCTCAACATCAATATATTCATCTTCATCTTCATTAGAAGAAGAGTCACTCGGATCTTCATCATATTCTGAAGGAGTAGGAAGAGAGAAGGGCAAAAAATGTGACAACTCATATGCCTTGGAGGCATGATTTGAAAACCATTTCTCTATAGTCTTCCCAGTGGAGATCTCTGTAATCTCAACTGTGTCGGGACCAAATATCACCTTCTTTGGTGATCCAATGTGAGTCATCTGATATATAAACAACAAATTTGCTGTCAGAGAGGGGACGAATAGAACATTCTTGAACTTGCCATGCTCCATATGTATTGTACCCATCCCTTTGGCAGAGATATGAGAGTTGTCTCCCATGTGAATAGTAGGGCCATCTTTGATATCTAAAGAAGAAGATGATTCTTCAGAAGCAACCATGTGGTTGGAGGCTCCTAAATCTCTAAGGAGGGCCTTTGATTTCGAAAATTCAGCCATCATTGCATGACATTTCTCATGACCATCGGATTCACTTCCAAAATCAGACACTCTTGCATCTTTTGGAAGAGCAATGTTGTTCTGTTCAAGAAGCTTGGTTAATTGATCTATTTTCTTGTGCATGCAAGATCTCTCTGGGTGGTTTCCTTTCTTGCAGTAGGGACACTTAGATCCATCAGATATTTTTTGTTTGTCCTTCTTGGAGCTAGAGATCCCTTTAGATGGACTTGACTTGGCTTTCAGCATGGGTTCAAATGGCTTCTTGTCCTTTCCTTTGTGCCTCCCTTTCACATTCGCACTATTTTCTTCACCAGCTAAAAGAGCTTGATCATTGGAGGCCTTGATAGAACCCATTTGGATCAACTGTCTTGTTCTTGGATGAGAGCTGTAGTGAAAAATTCTAAGGAGGGCATCTTCCATCCAGGGATTGACATTCGCCCATAGTGGAAGGTAGATAAAAGGACAGAAAATTCAGATCCTAGCATACTCAGAATGGGGAGCACTAGTTTCTCAGCCTTCTTATCAATGCCACGCTGTTTGCATTGCATAACCAAATGTTTGAATTTCGAGAAGAATTCTTGAATGGTCTCAAAACTGCTTGGTTGTAGGGAAACCAATCCATTCTCCAGAACATGGCCTCTTAGCTCATCTTGTTTGCCAAAGAGGGCCTCTAACTTCAACCATAACTCTCTTGGATTCTTCAACCCTTCGAGATGAGACAGTATATCTCTAGAAATATGAATGCACATGTAACCAAAGGCTTCATCTAATCGATTCAGATGCTTGGGTCTCTCCACAACTAAATTGGTTTGGTTTCTCTTCCCATTGTTATCCTATGTAGAGATTTTCTTCTCAAGGACATTTCCATATCAATATTCCAATCAAAGTAATTGAAAGGAGTCAGGATTCTAGGAGTGAGAGGAGTGTTCAAATTACTCATCTCAACTGCTGGAGCAATACAAGGTGAAACTGTTGAAACTTCGAATTACCTGCAAACAACTCTCAATAATGGAGATAGACTATACTTTCAACATGCTCTGATACAATGTGAAAATATTCATAGCAGAACTAAGAGCTAATGTATACCTCACAAGAAGAATTAAGCAAAAAATAGAAGAAGACTGCAGAATGGAGCAACAGAACATAGATGCAACAGAACTCAGATAGGAGTAGAATAATCACACATGTTTCATTAATCTGTATAATAAACAATAATGCTAAAATGCACAGGATTCGAATACCAAGGGTGTAATTTGAATTATCCTACATGGATTGATCATAATATCAGTGGAGTGTCATCAAAGCACAAGTAACCATCAACCATGTGTCAAACTGATTCTAACTGGGTGTAGAAGGTGTAACTGATGCATGGAGCACTGATGGAGGGCGCATGAGGAGCTAACTAGAGTCAGGAGGATCTAACTGGAGTCAAAATAGTCAATCTAGGCTCTATGGAGGTGCATCAGTGTGTTTCAGTGAGTTAACTATGCCATCTATCCTTAAATCAGGGAACATATCCATAAATCAAGGAACTAACTGAGTGGTAGGTGAGAGGGGGCGCCTTTCACATGCAGTAGGTGAAAATAAGGTGCATCAAGAAATAGGATGGCTAGAAATGAACAGTAGGAAGCTCCCGGGCCTAGCAAAATGGGGACTAGGTGTTGGAGGACACCGTGCTGATGACTGGGATGCATGCAATTGCATGACTGCATGCAAAAATGCATGCATGACTAAAATGAAAAAGAATGATAATGTTGGTAGGACTAGGATGGAGTATAGGAATATCCTAACACATACTATAGAAAGATTTACTTCTAGCTTAAGCAAATAAGTTCAAAATGACACTTGAATAACTGAGAGCATTTAAAAACATAAACGCAGATAGGGGCTTCACACCCAACCACCACTTAATGAAATAGTAAAGCTAAATTAATTATGGATGTGCTGGAAGTACACTGGGTTAAACATATCTCACATTTAAGCTTGGAAACGAATTAAAATACAACCATTACACACAGATAGTAGTCAAATATAAGACTTCATTAATTATCCAAAACGCATCGAAATGTACAGACAACCAGATAGGACCTACCTTGTTCTTTCATAAAAGAAAAAGGAAACAGCTTATGCATAAGTCGTGCCTGCCACAAAAATCCCCGGACTAAGCCATTAAAGATACATTCCATAAACTGCCGAAACCACAACCTTTGGCACAGGAGTAAGTCAGGTCTTCCTCATTTTTAAACTAAAACACCATACATGCTTCAACTTGTTTTAAACATTTACACATTCAATGAGTGTGCCATAAATAAACCTCGCTATGAGTTCATTTCCACAACTCTGTATCACTTAAAATAAAAACCCCAAAAAATTCGAATGGGTCATCCATTCCCACCCTTTTTACATTTTGAGCAACCAAATGAGTACAGGAAAATACACGCTTCAGAGGAGGAGATGGCCACAAGGACCGAGCTTACCATGGCCACCACATCAGTGAAATTCTCTCTCATTCCAAACCCGAAATCTCAATGACTCAAACCTGTCACAAAGAAAAACATGATAACTTTAGCCACGAATAGCATCAACCTTAGAACAGAGCAAACAGAGAACTAGACTGAAACGTAAAGAAGCAAATAGTTTACCTTCAACATCTGGGCATACACCCTCTTTCTCTCTCAACTAAGTGGAGCATTGGCCTGAGCTACGCTCATGGACAAATGCTGGCCTCCTTGACTGCCTTCTTAAGCTAGAGATCTCTGAGCTCTATCTTCTCACTAAACAAACAACGAAACCCTACAGAGCTCCCTCCCTTCAAACACAAAATGAATTACAACGAAGGACAAACTAGGCGATAGGGCCCTTACCATACCCAACAACTGGAAAGCACTACGAGAATCACATTAAATGCCATACCAAACTCCATATATATCAAAATGTTTAGCCACTCTCTATAGTGGATTAATAGCTCAAGAAGTTCGATTCTCCATAACTTAATATGGACCATAGTTTTGTTTCACCTTTGTTTTCAACTTAGGGCCATTACATGAACTTATAAACTTTAGATTAGCCTTATAGTAAAATACCTACAAAACAAAATAATGATAGACTTTAGCATGAATGCTAAGTAAGCCCTATCTTGTTACCATTCCACCACTACAAGCCATGCAAATAACTTTACAAGGAACCAATAATTTTACAAAGATAATTACTTTGCCATGAATTATACAAAAACCATAAAAAGATAAACATGCATTTTGTTAGGATGTTCAAACATAATCAAATGATAACCATCAATCTCCATATAGGTTTTTGGAACATCATCGCTTCCGTAGAGTTATAAGTAAACCAACTACATCAATTAGAACCAGCTGCAACTCTTAGAAATAAAGATAAACATGGCAATTGCATTACATTTACGAGTCTTCATTTATTTCCCAGTACTGAAGTTAATTTGATAAACATTTACTGAATAGACGATGTTAGCCGTACATGATTTTTTTTACAATTTTTACAATTTTAGGGACATTACAATAACCCGTTGTATGAAGGGATCAACTTGTCTTGGGATACTGCCTCTCTAGGAAACAACCAAGTATTTTTTTTAATATAACTTAAATTTGAAGAGTAGATTTTTTTTCATTGTTTATAAGAAACCAAAGTTCTATTAATGAATTGTAGAATGTAAAGAGCCCCATCTATTGTTTTAAAGAAGCTGTAATTCTACTTTGGGTTGAAGAACATAAACGTTCTATTTATGATTTTTAATTAATTAAGAGCATACTCTATTATGAAGATATACAAAACTATGCCTTATACTAACTCTACCTGAGCCTCTAGTGCTAAGTCCTTTGTAGAAAGTAAGACTTGTTTGGTTTCCTAGTCCAACATGGAAGGTTCATAGAGTTTCATATTTTCCAAATTCACTACTAAGTAAATATGCATGTATGGCAAACATAGTCTATAGTAATTATCTCTTATATCCTCCAACTCTTCAAAAGTACCATACCATAATGCCTTAATATTCTTACCAGGACGTTGTAGTATTTCCTTATTCAAGTGTAACCAAACTTTTTCTGCCACCTTGAAGGTTTTCTCAACCCTGTGTTGGTCATGTATTTCCTTGTACTTTTCCTATGACCTCTTTAGTTCCTCCTATACTAGTAAGTGGATTTGTCTTATTTTATCATTTTTTTTAAACTATTAATGCTTCAGCTGTGGTGTCTTCTATCGCTCCCCCATGATATCCATAAACATCATCTAGAGGTGAAGGTGGCCCATATACTTGAAACAAGTTTCAAAAGGGGTCTTTCCAAGGGAAGTGTGGACTACTCTATTATAAGAGTGTTGGATGTAATTCAAATTTTCATCCCAATCCTCGAGATGCTTCCTTTTGTAACCCTTCAAAATTTGTACCAAAGTCTTGTTGAATACTTATATTTTCCCATTTGTCCATGGATGCAATGTTGTATATCTCTTCAACTTAGTGTCCATATTCTCCCAAAGTGTAGTCCAAAAAGCACTGAAAAATATGGTATCCATGTATGAGATGATTCTCCTTAGTATTTCAAAATGCACTTCGTCCTGTTAAAAGAACATGTTTGTTTCTTTTTCCTTTGATGGTATTTTTACAAGGCATAAGAATGCACATCTTGTTGAATCTGTCAACTACCACAAACAAATGTCAACTACCACAAACAAATAGTCATGTCCATTCCAAATAGACCACCCGCAAAATCCATGGAGATGCTCTCCCATAGTATCATAGGATCAGGTAAGTGATGGTATATACCTTGCTTCTTATTATTGGACTTGCTTTTACAACAAAGTACGCACCCTCTAATAAACCAAGCTACATCTTCTTGAATTCTAGGCCAATAAACATATCTTTGAAAGTTGGAAAATATATTCCCAACACCAAAATGACCTGAAAATTTGGAGGTGTGAACCTCTCTCATGAGTTGAAATCTCTCACCTTTAGGAACATATAGCTTCTCTAGCTTGCAGATTAACCCATCCTAGAGATGATAATCATCCTTTTTGTCACCTTATTCTACATGGAATTGGCCCAGTAGCTCCTGAAATACCTCCTTAAAGTCATTCTCTTCTATGTATTACTCCTTGCATGCATCATGGGTGAAAGGATCCATATGCATAAGAGTATCCAAAGCTGTGATATTGGTTATAGGTGTTAAATTTTCTGAATTTACTTCAATCTGATCTAGGATCTTAACTGAGAGAACAACATGTACAGCATATCTACAGCATATCAATCATGGAGACAATAATGCAAGCACACAAGAGACACAAATATTTACTTGGGGAAAACCATAAAGGTGAAAAACCCCAATAACTTCCTCAGAGATAGATAGAGCAATGATACAACCAACCATAAGAGATAGCCATAACCTAGCAGCAGATCCTCCTCCTCCATAAGTGCGCCACTCCTCCTTGAGTGCATGTGTGAGAAGTGAGTGAGTAAATAGAGTGCCTCCCGCACTCTATTTATACTTGACTTGACTTGCCTTTTTACCTAACTCATGTAGGCTCGAACTTAACCACATAACATAATGCTGAGTGGGCCGACCCCCAATAGGGTGGTCTAATAACCCTTTGACCCACATGACTTATACAGGGCCGACCCCAAACAAGGTGGTCTAATAACCCATCAAGTATAAGTTACGACACTTACAATATAAATGATGACACTTCCTTATAGAGGAATAATACCATCTCTATAGGAATACAATATACATATATGTGAAATACATTCCAAAGTTACATATACATCAACACTCCCTCTTAACTAGGAAGGTATTTCTCAGCACAGTTCTTCTAGCACAAGTCATCTTCTCTGGATCATCATCACTGGATAATCGTCATCGAGTCATCATCATCGTCACTGCTGCTGCTATCTCAATCAATCTATGAATCTACTCATCATAGGAAGTTCTACAAAGCCAGTCCTTTTTCATACTGGATGTAGGCCCACCACCTGCAGGTCTTCATCATCACTGGCCATACTGTGGAATCCTCAGGACTTATTACGTGCGTCACAAAACCTTGAAAGAGCATCCCAGGATGTTACGAGCACACATCTCTACCTATAGGATCTCCCAGGGCGCTATTACATGTGACCCCACCACAAAACCTCGAAAGAGAATCTCAGGATGTTACGGGTACACAACTCCGACCTGAAATCTCCCAGGGCACAAATTACATGTGGTCCACCACAAAACCTCGCAAGAGCATCTCAGGATGTTACGGGTACACAACTCCGACCTGACATCTCCCAGGGCGCTATTACATGTGGTCATGGAAAAACCTCGCAAGATCATCCCAGGACTGATTACGGGCACACAGCCCAACCTATCGGATCTCCCAGGGCGCTATTACATTCCATAGGACAAAACCTCGTAAGAGCATCTGCCAGATATCCCAGGGCGCTATTACATGCCATAGGCAAAACCTCGAAAGACTATCTGCAGATCTCCCAGGGCACCGAATTACATGTCCTCCCAGAGAAAAACCTCGAAAGAGCATTTTCCAGATGTCCCAAGGCACCGATATTACATGCCATAGGCAAAACCTCGAAAGACCATCTGCAAATCTCCCAGGGCACCAGATTACATGCTCATCTGCACAACCTGATCCACGGCCATAGAGTATCATCCTGATACTCACCATACATCATCCTGATGCATCCATGATCATCCTGATCATCATCACTGCAACGTCCTGCTGCATGTCATCTGGAGCAACATCCTGAAGCTCGTCATCTATGATCATCCTGATCATCACTGCAACATCCTGCTGCATGTCATCTGGAGCAACATCCTGAAGCTCGTCATCTATGATCATCCTGATCATCACTGCAACATCCTGCTGCATGTCATCTGGAGCAACATCCTGAAGCTCGTCATCTATGATCATCCTGATCATTAATGCATCTACCTGATGCATACCAAGTATCTACCTGATACATATCATCATACATGATCCTCCTGATCATCAATGTATCCACCTGATACAAATACACATACATGATACATATCACCATACATGATCCACCTGATCACACAATGTATCCACCTGATACATATACAGATACATGGTCCAAGCATCCAACATGATGCATACATACATACATAAAATGATCCAACTGATCATATCCAGCATCCACATGATGCCTACATACATACATAAAATGATCCAACTGATCATATCCAGCATCCACATGATGCGTACATACATACATAAAAATGATCCAACTGATCATATCCAAGCAGAAACCAGAACATCATCCTGATGCTCATCATCCAGCGCTTACATCCACAGCCATGTGAAGGATCCTCCTTCCGACATGCTTGGAATGGCTTCAACAAATGTGTCCATCACTTCTTCCTCGAAGTGTCCTCGATTTGAAGAACGCCAAGCCTCTCTCTGAAGTACTCGAACTTCACCCTGGCTAGTGGCTTCGTCAGCACATCTGCAATCTGCTCATCTGTCGCAACATACAGGAGCTTCACAGCTCCTCTCTGCACCATATCCCTGATATAGTGATATTTGATCTCTATATGTTTCGACCTGTCATGAAACACTGGGTTCTCGGATAGCTTCACACAACTCTGGTTATCACAGAAGATACCAGTAGCCTCCAATGGGAGATCAAATAACTCAGATAGTAGCTTCCGTAGCCATACTGCCTCACAACTAGCTGAACAGGCTGCAACATACTCTGCCTCAGTTGTACTTAGTGCTACGCAGGACTGCTTCCTGCTAAACCAAGAGATCACACCTGATCCCATACTGAAGCAACACCCAGATGTGCTCTTCCTATCTGCAGCACTGCCAGCCCAATCTAAATCAACATAACCCTGCAGGTTAAACTTTTGATTCGCCTCATACGTGAGCCCATAATCCACTGTACCCTTCAGGTACCTCAAAACATGCTTTACAGCAACTAGGTGAACACTCCTCGGATCCGTCAGGAACTAGCTCAATGTGTTCACAGCAAAGCAAATGTCTGGTCTCGTGTTCGTCAGGTACATCAAGGACCCAATCATCTGACGATACAAAGAGACATCAACCGACTCATATGAGGTATCACATAGAAGCTTCAGATTTGATGCCATAGGTGTGGCCATGGCCTTGCAATCCATCATTCCGAACCTCTTCAGGATCTCTATTGCATACTTCCCTTGTCCAAGGAAGATTCTATCTGCACTCTGCCACACCTCCATGCCAAAAACAAATAGTGCATCATCCCTAAGTTCTTCAACTCAAACTCGACAGCAAGCTTCCGCTGTGTGTCAGCAATCAATCTATCATCTCTTGTTACAAACAAGTCATCCACATACAGGAGTAGAATCACAGGATTCCCTTCCTCAACCTTGTAGAAAAGGTTGGAATCCGCTTTATTCTTGGTAAAGCCCAAACTGGATAGAAAGCTGTCTATCCTACCATACCAAGTTCTGCACACATATCTAACTACACCATGCTATCTTGAAATTCATCTGGTGCATCTTCTATTTCATCACTTTTATATTTCTCAATGCTGCCATCTGCAATATGCTTGATCTGATAGTTCCATTTGGAAGTCATAACAAACTTCCCTTCACGTCTTGGGACTGCAACCCAAACATCATTCTTCATGATCGACGGATCATGGCATTCCATTTCTTCATCCCAGATCCTGGGAACTTCAATATCTTCAATAGATATCTTTGTTGTTGGAACAAATGTTGTAGTCCTTTTGTAGGTGAAGATATACGGTCTTTCCTACAAAACAGGTTAAATTGCATGATTAGAAACATCTCATAATTTTCAGAACAAATTCTTACACATAAAGAAATATGTCATACAGTCATGCAATTATCTTAGCCAATGCTTCAATACAACATTTATCCATATTCCGTAACTTTCTAGATGCCTTCCAATCTCTACCAGAACATTGTTAAGAGTGTGCACAACTCCCAACATGTCAGCAAAGAGGTTTCATTCTAGATAAGTAGCAATGGAATGTTGTACAGTGCCATAGGCCACTTACCCATGCATATTAGGAGTATACTGTTCATCAATGCAACTATTCTAATATGCACAATACACAACCTAATTCTAGGAACATCAGTATATACATTATTGAACAGTATTATTTAAACAAACACATATGCAAGAAATGATAATTAAAATACTTATCTTTGTTTGTTCGTTCGGTGGACTCCCTCTGAGTCTTTGCTTCCTTGTAGGAGCTGCTGAAGTAGCTTCTTCTACACCTTTCTATTATGGAATGTAGAAAGATGTGCAACTCCCTCTGAATATCTGCATCCTTGCATAAACCACTGGAGTATACTCCCTCTTGATCTTTTCTTCCTGGATTACCTGTTCTTGAATCTCATATTCATCCTTGGTCCCTATGCATGCTTATTAGTATCATGAATGTGTTATCCTTGTGATCTCATATAAAATCATACATTCATTAGTATACTATTAAAACACAATAATCTCAAGCATGTATAGTCATGATCATTTCAAACAGAAATAATAAGTATTAGCATTCAAGGTTTATGTAGTATTCTTATGGTTAATCAAATCATAAGAAGCATAACATGTCTAAACCTATAATTACTCAAACCTATGACTCTTCAGGTTAGTTGAATCATCAATCAAGATAAGAGATATAAAATGCATAAAACCTGTTATTATTCAAACCTATACCATCATGATTCTTCTGGTTAGTCATATCACCAATTATGGTAAGAAACATAATATGCATACAATCATGATTATTCAAACCTATGACTTCATGAATAATCATTATCAACAACAGTATAAGATCCTAACACAAGGTAAGATTCTATCTTGATATAGGAAAAACATACCTAGATTAGCATGCTAGCTATTTATGTCTAACATACTCACATGATGTCTTCTTGTTCTTCTTCAATGACTTGTGCTAGTAACCTGTATATCTCATAGGTTAACTATTACAAAACCAAGTTATACATACCTCATAAATGGATCTTCTATGAGATCCATGACAATGGATGAATCTTTGTCCTCATGTTATCATGATCATATGTTCTTGGACCAGAACATGATTTGTCTTTCTTGGTGTACCTTTCATGTTAGTAGACAACATAAACCTCATACAACACCATAATGCATCAGTACAATCATAAGTGTCAACACCCTAACCAATGAATATCTTCTATCATGCATTCATAATTTTGTTAAGGTGATATGACAAATCTAAAATCAAAATTGTACTAACCGTAATAACATGAAGACAAACATACCATAAAATTAATCATGGACAAATATCGAAACATACCTCGATGAGTCATACCTGTCGAAAACGCTTGTAATCTTCTTATGTAAGGCCTTAGCCTCATCTCCCTCTGAAACAAGAACTTCTTCACTCATGCAGATGATCAATCCATCTTCTTCTAGGATTAACCCAATCCACTTGATTTGCAAGAACTGGACCTTGAGCTGGATATGGGTTTGTCAGAGAAACCCCAAAAATTCAAACTTTGAATTTCAAACTTCTGACAGGATAGAAATATGTGCCTTGATGTACTGATCAAGTTGGTATATTCAGAATTTGAAAACTGCAAAGTTTCACTCCTCAATTTTGCTTTTGAAACTTCTGGATTCACTGGAAGTGACCCTGAACTGGGGTTTGATGAAGCCCACTCTTCTGCCCAATTAAAATGTTTGATCCAAAGCTCTAAGCTTCTATTTTTCTGAGGAGCTTCCAGCCGTGGTCACAGATTTCAAAAATTCCCATTTTTACAGAAGCCCTAATTTTCCACTTTTCTGATCAAAGTCCCGAACTAGGGTCTAATCAAGCCCGGCCTTCTGCCCAACCAAAAATTCTGATCTTGGTCTCTAAATTTCTATTTTTATGAGTAGCATCCAGCCATGGTCTCCGATTACAAAAATTCCAACTTTCTCCAAAGCCCTAAATTCCGGAAGCCATGAATGAAGGTACTCAAAAATAATTCTGTTTTGACAGAAATATGTACCTGATTGTTTCTGGTGTAACTCTAAACTTTTTGATCCACAGGGTCTGAAAAAGTTTCCTGAGATAGCCTGACTTGTTATCTTTCCATCCTGACAGGTCTGACCTCAATTGGATTCTCTGAGAGAGAGTTATTCCAAATGTCGCAACTTGACCTGTTTTGGGATAATTCAGGAGAGCGAACTTGTACGGCGTACCACGTGTCACTGTTTGAACTTCGGCCTCTAAAAAAAGTTTTCTGAGATAGCTCGGCCTGTTATATTTCCATCCTGATAGGTCTGACCTCAATTGGAATCTCTGAGAGAGAGTTATGCCAAGTTTTGCAACGTGACCTGTTTATGGGATAATACAGGAGAGCGAACTTGTACGGCGTTCCACGTGTCACTGTTTCAACTTCGGCCTCTGAAAACGTTTCCTGAGATAGTGCATACTGTGTACTACCTGTCACTTTTTACGAAATTTCATTTGGAGCTTCCTAGCCCAAGATATGACCTTTTTCCCAAGGTCACCTGATTTTGACTCAGATCTGGAAGAGGAAGAAACCCTATATTGTACAGATCATAAATCACAAAGTACAACGAATTATAGGTTGTCCTTTTGACACAAGGTACCTGGAGATTTATTCTTCGTCCTGTAACAATTTCAGATCCGAAAAACTCACCAAAACGGATTTATAGCGAAAGTGCTACAATGACTGGTTTTTGCTATATCAAGCCCTAGCATCGTAAGTGCAACAAGTGTCATACATGCCATATCATGCCTTCTTTCAGGCTAGCTCTGATACCATGTTAAATTTTCTGAATTTACTTCAATCTGATCTAGGATCTTAACTGAGAGAACAACATGTACAGCATATCTACAGCATATCAATCATGGAGACAATAATGCAAGCACACAAGAGACACAAAGATTTACTTGGGGAAAACCATAAAGGTGAAAAACCCCAATAACTTCCTCAGAGATAGATAGAGCAATGATACAACCAACCATAAGAGATAGCCATAACCTAGCAGCAGATCCTCCTCCTCCATAAGTGCGCCACTCCTCCTTGAGTGCATGTGTGAGAAGTGAGTGAGTAAATAGAGTGCCTCCCGCACTCTATTTATACTTGACTTGACTTGTCTTTTTACCTAACTCATGTAGGCTCGAACTTAACCACATAACATAATGCTGAGTGGGCCGACCCCCAATAGGGTGGTCTAATAACCCTTTGACCCACATGACTTATACGGGGCCGACCCCAAACAAGGTGGTCTAATAACCCATCAAGTATAAGTTACGACACTTACAATATAAATGACGACACTTCCTTATAGAGGAATAATACCATCTCTATAGGAAAACAATATACATATATGTGAAATACATTCCAAAGTTACATATACATCAACAATAGGTGGCCTTGAGAGCATCTCTACAAGATTGTTTGTACTAACCTTCTTGTATTTGATGATTAGATGGAATTGTTGTAAAAGTCCCATCTACTTGCAGTGTCATGTTTGTTGTAGTTTACTATGGGCCTACAAATATTGCAACGGATGGTGATCGATGTGAATGATGGTCTCCTTTCCCATTAGATAGTGCTTCCACTTATTAGTAGCTTGAACCAAGGAATATAGTTCCTTATCATGTGTAGAGTAGTTCAGAACGTTGCCATGGGACATTTCAAAATGATAGCATATTGGCCTCCCAACTTGCATAAAAACCACTACTATAGCACACCCACTTGCATTTTTCTATATTTGAAAAGGCTTATACAAGTGAGGCAATGTGAGAATTTGCACCTGACTTGTCTTTCACTTGATCTCCTCAAAGGTGTTTTGTTGATTCCTTCCCCACTGGAACCCATTTTTGTTGGATGTTATGGAACGAAGACACATATTCATAATTGAAAAGGAAGCTATTAAATTTAGAAGGTATTGTGCTACCCCCAAAACTATCCTAACATTAGTGACACTAGTATGAGTAGGACACTTAGTGATGGCCTCCATATTTGTAGGACAAATATTAAGTTCTCCTCCACCAAATCATATACCCTAAATACACCAAAGAATGCTGAGAAAATTCACATTTCTTAATGTTTTATAGCAGTTGATTTTTTTTCAAGGTCTCCAACACATGCTTGATATGTGAGATATGCTCTTCTGAGGTAGCACTAGAAACCAATATATAATCTAAATACACTATCATAAATGAATCGAAGAAGGATGCAATACGTCATCCATCAAATTCATAAATGTAGTTGGTGCACTACACAAACCAAAAGGAATTACTAACCATTCATATAGACCTTGCCTAGTCTTGAAGGAAGTCTTGTAGGTGTCCTCTTCTTTCACGTGTACCTAGTGGTATCACGATTTGAGATCCAACTTGGTGAAGTACTTGGAATGCTATAATTGATTTAGAAAATTATCATTCCTAGAAAGAGGGTATCAATCCTTGAGGGTGATCTTATTCAAAGATATGTAATCAATACACATCCTCCAAGCCCCATCTTCTTGGGTACTATGAAAATAGGTGACCCACAAGGTGAGTTGTTCGGTCAAATTAAACCATGCTCTAGTAGTTGATGTAATTTTTTCTTCACTTATTCCGCTTCTAGAATAGACTATATATACTTTCTAATGTTCAGAAATGGAAAATATGTAAATTTGTGTATCTCATGCTCCACTTCCCTCTTAGGAGGTATCCCTCTAGGCTCCTAGAACACTTCTTTATGTGCTTATAAATGGTTCTGCAACTGGTGTTTCTACTCTTTGCTACATCCCCCTAGGTATTCTTTTACTTTTATCGATTCACCTTCTTGTTGGTTATGTCTTAAGAAAAGAAACATAAACTTTCTACTTGAACTAATCAAATTTCTTGCTTGGTTGGAACTTACTAGAGAAACCTTCAATTTACGTTTGTGCATGTTGTTGATGAAATATTTACCATCCTTGATTAGGCCATATTAGTTTTCTCTCCTCATGAATATTGTATCCATCTTATACATGCATGGGATTCCAAACACTACACCACAAACATCAAGGGGTACTACATCTACCTCCACTTTGTTGAACTCTGGTTGTCATTGATGTCAACTAATGTCAAAGAGGATTCAATAGTCTTGTACCGGCTTGAAGAAATATATGAAATCCATTCTGAAGAAGTATATTTTTGTCGCAACCCCAAATTTACTCATTTAAAAAAAAAAATATATGTACATGTCGACGACATTATTTCTTATGTCGTAGGTATGAAATACGAAGAGGATGCAGTGTGACTCTGCATCATCTATCTATAAGGTATAACTTGTATTTTTGTAACTATCTCCAACTGGTGTTTCTAGAAAGTTTATGGTAGAGAGAAAATGAGGGAGGTTGACAGAGAAAGGTGAGGGAGGGATTGTGAGAGAGTCGGTGACTAAAGGAGGAAGAGAGAGGGGATGTGTAAGGGATGGGAAGAGAGTGAGGGAGAGATATATATTGAGAGAGAGGGAGAGAGAGTGATGGAGAGGGATGGAGAGAAAGTTAGTGAGGACATAGGAGTGTGGGTGGGAAGGAGGGATGAAAGTAATGTGTAAGAGAGAGGGTGACTAAGGGAGGTGAGAGAGAGGAATGGAGAGGGAGGAAAGTATGGAGGGAGAGATGAGGGAGGGTGAGAGGGATAGAAAGGGAGGCATGGAGGTTTGTGCATTAATAGTTGTTTCCTACCATTTATTGATATTTATGTTGATGTATGTGTAACTTAGGAATGTATTTCATCTATGTATTTCATATATATTTATTGTACCCTTATTAAAGATGTGTTATTCCTCTATAAGGAAGTGTCGTCATGTGGATTGACAAGTGTCGCAAGTGTGTGTACTTGCCAATGGGTTATTAGACCACCATGTGTGGGGTCGGCCCTGAAATATATATATTATATTGTGGATGTACCTAGCTAGACAAGTCGGCCCCATAAGGTCACTAGGAAAACAGGTTAGTATAAATAGAGATCGGGAGATCTCTATTTTGATCACTTGGAAACTCACACTTCTCTCACTCAGAAAGTAGCGCACTAGTGAGGAGGAAGATCATCTGCTACTAGGAGACTATCTCAATGTATTTTGGTTGTACTTTGGTTGAGCCATTGCTCTCTCTATCTCTAAGGAAGTTGTGGGGTTTTTCACC
Source organism: Larix kaempferi (assembly GCA_027924585.1). NCBI lineage: Eukaryota > Viridiplantae > Streptophyta > Pinopsida > Pinales > Pinaceae > Larix > Larix kaempferi. The sequence goes on along the minus strand of BSBM01000876.1, from coordinate 1,102,436 downwards.
TTAGGGTTTTCCCCACGGAAACTCTGTGTCTCTTATCTCTCATGCTTTTGATTCTTGTGATGCTTGTGATGCTTATTGTGATTGTTATGCATTGATATACTGTATATGTTATTCTCTCAGTAAATATCCTAGAGTATTGTGAATTAATGCTGAAAATTTAACATAGTATAAGAGCTAACCTGAAAAGAAGACATTTTGCAGTGACAGAAACTTGAGTTTCTTGTTTATTGGGTTTCTCTCCATAGTTTTTGGAAAAGCAGTATAGTAGATTAACTTTGTTGATTAAGGAGAATCTATCTGTCCAATCAGAATTCAATTCTGAGCATTTTTAGATTTGGCCCTAAAAATTAGGGTTTCCACAAAAATAGGAATTTCTGAAATCTGAAGACATAGCTGGAAGCTCCTTAAAAAAATCAAAGTGTAGAGCTTTGGATCGAGATTTTGGCTGGGTAGATCTCTGGGAAACTCAAACCCTAATTCAGGGCTCTCCCTAGTGAACCCGGAAGGACAAAAATGCAAATCTGAAGGGTAAAGCTTTGTTGATCTCACATTCTGAATACACCAGGCTGATCAGCTCATCAAGGTGCATCTTTCTATCCTTTCAGAAATTTGAAATTCACATTTTGAATTTTTATGGTTTTTTCGACAAACCCTAATCCGGGACCAGATCCAGTTTTCAGTATTTCAAGTGGTAAGACCTAAATCTTTTCTATTTCCATTTGAAGTACTCTTTAAGATGTCTCACCACACCAAGCTTGAGGATAAGCTTGAAGGGGCTGATAACTTCCAAGCTTGGAAGTATAGGATTGGGTTAATCCTGGAAGAGAATGAGTTGGACTCATATATAAAAGAAGGCATCCCTATCCCATAGGATGAAGAGGCTAAGGTATTGCATAAGAAGAACTTGGTCAAGGCAAAGAGAATCATTGCTGATTCTATCAAAGACCATGTCATACCCCATGTGTCTTCTCTAAAGACACCCAAGACTATGTTTGACTCTTTGACCAAGCTATTTGAAGGAAAGAACATAAATCGGAAGATGACCCTGCGGAATCAATTGAAAGGGGTCAAGATGTCGAATGGAGAAACCATTCAATCCTATTTCTCCAAGGTCTCTCAGATCAAGGAACAACTTGAATCTGTAGATGAAATGGTGGAGAATGGTGAAATTGTTATGACTACTTTGAATGGCCTACCTAGGTCATGGGACTCTTTTATCCAGGGGATCTGTGCTAGAAAGAAGTTAATCTCCTTCAGCAGATTATGGGAGGAATGTTCTCAAGAAGAAGCAAGGCTTGTGGAAAGAGAATAGAAGATGGGAAATGAAGATCAAGCTCTCATAGCTCACACTAAGAAGGGTAAGTTCAAGAGGGAGCCATCCCATCACAAGAAGAAATCTTCTCATCATTTTCACAAAGACAAGAAAGATCTAAGGTGTTTCACTTGTAATGAGAAGGGTCACTTTGCTTCAGAATGTGCCAAGAACAAAAGGGACAATCACAATAACAACAACTCCAACAAGAAGAAGAAGGGTAACAAAAGAAGGTACCATGCTCATGCTGCTGAAGATGATGAACCTCCAAAGAAGAAGGCTAGGGCAGAAAGTGATGATAGTAATGATGACTCATCAAGTGAAGAAGAGTATTTTCTAATCTCTGCTCTAACAGGTACTATCTCCCATGGTTGTAATGATTGGTTAATTGACAGTGGGGCTTCTAAACACATGACTGGGTTTAAGGAATCTTTTGTGAATCTATCTGAACATGAATCACCCCATAAGGTGAAACTTGGGGATGATTATCAATACCCAATCAAAGGAAGTGGTGAAGCCTCCTACAACCTAGATTCTGGAAAATCTTTGAAGATGAAAGAAGTACTTTATGTACCTAGGCTCAAGAAGAAATTACTCTCCATCTCTGCATTGGATGCAAAAGGTATGAGGGTTGCATTTGTGGATGGCCAAGTCCTAATGTGGCCAAAGGGAAAGACCATAGATGATGTAGTGATTGGAGAGCATGAGGGAGGTTTGTATAAATTAAAAGGACAACCTGAACATGCCATGGTGCATGAATCCATGGAGCCAAGTGAACTTTGGCATAGAAGACTTTCTCATATGCACTATAGGGCACTTCCAATTGCAAGCAAGGCTGTAGACGGTCTTCCTGAAATCAAGACCAAACATGAAGGTGTTTGCAAAGGATGTGCAAAAGGTAAGAATATTAAGAAGGCTTTCCCAAGCAATGAAAGCAAGGCAAAAGATATCCTAGAAATCATCCACTCATATGTATGTGGTCCTATGTCATCCAGTTCTCTAAGTGGGTATGTTTACTATGTCTCATTTATTGATGACTTCTCCAGGAAGACTTGGGTATACTTCTTGAAGAACAAAGATGAGGTGTTTGATAAGTTCAAGGAATTCAAAACCTTGATGGAGAATCAAACTGACAAGAAGATCAAAACATTCAGATCCGACAATGGTGGAGAATTCACCTCAGGTGACTTCAAGAAGCTTTGTAGTGATTCAGTGATTAAGAGGGAGTTGACTGCTCCTTATAATCCTCAACAGAATGGAGTTGCAGAAAGGAAGAACAAAACAATCATGGAAGCAGCAAGGGCAATGTTGCATGACCAGGATCTACCTATGCATCTATGGGCAGAAGCAGCTAGAACATCTGTATATGTGCAGAACAGAACACCCCACATGATATTGGACAACAAGACACAAAAATAGGTCTTTTCTGGTAAGAAACCTGAAGTCATCCATCTCAAAATATTTGGTTGTCCAGTATACAATCATGTCTCAAAGGAAAAGAGGACCAAACTAGATCCTTCAGGAATGAAGGGTATCTTTGTGGGTTACAGTGAAAGCTCGAAGGATTACAGAATATACTTTCCATGGTTTAAGAAGATTGATGTTAGAAAGGATGAATGTAAGTTCAAGGACAGGTAATCCAGGAAGCAAAGATCAAGAAGGAGCACACTCCAGCAGCTCCTACAGGGATGCAGATTTTCAGAGGGAGTTGACCATCTTCCTACATTCCACAATAGAAAGGTGTAGAAGAAGCTACTTCAGCAGCTCCTTCCAGGAAGCAAAGACTCAGAGGGAGTCCACCCAACAAACAAACAAAGATAAGTATTTCAATTATCATTTCTTGCCTATTTTTTAAAAATAATATTATGCTTATGTTCCTATACTTAGGAGATGTATTGTGCATATTGGAATGATTGCATTAATGAACAGTATACTACTAATATGCATGTGATGGGTAAGCGGCCTATGGCACTGTACAACAATCCAGTGCTACTTATCTAGAATTAAACCTCTTTGCTGACATGTTGGGAGTAGTACAAACTCTTAACAATGTTCTGGTAGAGACTGGAAGGCATCTAAAAAGTTGTGGAACATGGATAAATGTTGTATTGAAGCATTGGCTAAGATAACTGCATGACTGCATGACATATTTCTTTATGTGTAAAGAATTTGTTCTAAAAATTATGAGATGTTTCTAATCATGCAATTTAACTTGTTTTGTAAGAAAGATCATATATCTTCACCTACAAAAGAAGGACTACAACATTTGTTCCAGCAACAAAGATATCTATTGAAGATATTGAAGTTCCCAGGATTTGGGATGAAGAAATGGAATGCCATGATCTGTCAATCATGAAGATGATGTTTGGGATGCAGTCCCAAGACCTCACAGGGAGTCACATGTGTGCAATTTGAAGAAATCCTTGTATGGCTTGTAGCAAGCTCCCAGAACTTGGTGTGATACAAGAGGAAGCTTGCTGCGGAATTCGATATGAAAGATTTGGGAATGATGCATTATTTCCTAGGTATGGAGGTGTGGTAGAATGCAGGTGGGATATTCCTTGGTCAAAGGAAGTAATAGTAGATATCCTTAAGATATTTGGGATGATGGATTGCAAGGCCATGTCAAAACCTATGGCATCGAATATGAAGCTTTTGTGTGATGCTTCATCTGAGCTGGTTGATGTCTCTATGTATCGTTAGATGATTGGGTCCTTGATGTACCTGAAAAACATGAGACCAGATATTTGCTTTGCTATGAACACATTGAGTCAGTTCCTGACAGATCCGAGGAGTGTTCATCTGATTGCTGTAAAGCATGTTCTGAGGTACCTGAAGGGTACAGTGGATTATGGGATCAAGTATGAAGTGAATCAAAAGTTTAACCTGTAGGGTTATGTTGATTCAGATTGGGCTGGCAGTGCTACAGATAGGAAGAGCACGTCTGGATGTTGCTTCAGTAGGGGATCAGGTGTGATCTCTTGGTTTAGCGGGAAGGAGTCCTATGTAGCATTGAGTACAACTAAGGCAGAGTATGTTGCAGCCTGTTCAGCTAGTTGTGAGGTAGTATGGCTACGGAAGCTACTGTCTGAGTTATTTGATCTCCCGTTGGATGTTACTGGTAGCTTTTGTGATAACCAGAGTTTTGTGAAGCTGTCCGAGAACTCGGTGTTCCACGATAGGTCGAAACACATAGAGATCAAATACCACTATATCAGGAATATGGTGTAGAGAGGAGTAGTGAAGCTCCTGTATGTTGCGATGGATGAGCAGATTGTAGATGTGCTAACGAAGCCACTAGCCAGAGTGAAGTTCGAGTACTTCAGAGAGAGGCTTGGTGTTCTTCAGATTGAGGACACTTCGAGGAAGAAGTGATGGACACATTTGCTGAAGCCATTCCAAGCATGTTGGAAGGAGGATCCTTCACATGGCCGTGGATGTAAGTGCTGGATGATGAGCATCAGGATGATGTTCTAGTTTCTGCTGGATATGATCAGTTGGATCATTTATATGTATATGTATGTATGCATCATGTTGGATGCTAGATATGATCAGTTGGATCATTTATATGTATGTATGCATCATGTTGGATGCTGGATATGATCAATTGGATCATTTATATGTATGTACGCATCATGTTGGATGCTGGATATGATCGGTTGGATCATTTGTATGTATTTTGTATATGCATCATGTTGGATGCTTGGACCATGTATCTGTATATGTATCAGGTGGATACATTGTATGATCAGGTAGGTCATGTATATTGATATGTATCAGGTATGATCAGGTAGATCATGTATGTTGATGGATACATTGTGTGGATCATGTATCTATGTATCAGGTGGATACACTGTGTATGATGATATGTATCAGGTAGATACTTGGTGTGCATCAGATGGATGCATTATATGATCAGGGTGATCATGGATGACGAGCTTCTCCAGATGACATGCAGCAGGATGTTGCAGTGATAGTGATCAGGATGATCATGTGTACATCAGGATGATGTATGGTGAGTATCAAATGATACTTTGTGGCCATGGATCAGGTTGTGTAGATGAGCATGTCTAGGAGATCCTATAGGCCGGAGTTGCGTACCCATAACATCCTGGGATGCTCTTTTGAGACATTGCTCTGGGAGGACATGTAATTTGTGCCCTGGGAGATCTTCAGGTCGAATTTGTGTACCCGTAACATCCTGAGATGCTCTTGCAAGGTTTTGTCTTATGGCATGTAATTTGCTCCTGGGAGATCTGGACAGGATGAAAAAGGCTTGAGATGCTTCAGCCATGTTTTGCCATGACCACATGTAATTTGCTCCTGGGAGATCTGGACAAGATGAAAAAGGCCTCAGATGCTTCAGCCAGGTTTTGTGGTGGACCACATGTAATTTGCTCCTAGGAGATTTGGATAGGATGAAAAAGGCCTCAGATGCTTCAGCTAGGTTTTGTGGTGAGATCACATGTAATGTGCTCTTGGGAGATCCGACAGGTAGAGTTGTGTGCTTGTAATAGCCTGGGATGCTTCAGCCATGTTTTGTGATGGGTCACATGTAATGTGCTCCTGGGAGATTCGACAGGTACAGCTGTGTGCTCGTAATAGCCTGGGATGTTGCAGCCAGGTTTTGTGACGCACGTAATAAGTTCTGAGGATTCCATAGTATGGTCAGTGATGATGAAGACCTGCAGGTGGTGGGCCTACATCTAGTATGGAAAAGAACTGGCTCTGTAGAACTTCCTATGACGAGTAGAGTCAGAGATTGGTTGAGATAGCAGCAGCAGTGACGATGATGATGACGATGATCCCGATAAGAAGGCTTGTCTAGCAAAATTGTGTCGAGAAATACCTTCCTAGTTAAGAGGGAGTGTTGATGTATGTGTAACTTCGGAATGTATTTCATCTATGTATTTCATATATATTTATTGTACCCTTATTAGAGATATGTTATTCCTCTATAAGTGTCGTCATGTGGATTGACAAGTGTCGCAAGTGTGTGTACTTGCCGATGGGTTATTAGACCACCATGTGTGGGGTCGACCCTGAAATATATATATTATATTGTGGATGTACCTAGCTAGACAAGTCGGCCCCATAAGGTCACTGGGAAAACAGGTTCGTATAAATAGAGATCGGGAGATCTCTATTTTGATCACTCGGAAACTCACACTTCTCTCACTCAGAAAGTAGCGCACTAGTGAGGAGGAGGATCATCTGCTACTAGGAGACTATCTTAGTGTATTTTGGTTGTACTTTGGTTGAGCCATTGCTCTCTCTATCTCTGAGGAAGTTGTGGGGTTTTTCACCTTAGGGTTTTCCCCACAGAAACTCTTTGTCTCTTTTCTCTCATGCTTTTGATTCTTGTGATGCTTGTGATGCTTATTGTGATTGTTATGCATTGATATACTGTATATGTTATTCTCTCAGTAAGGATCCTAGATTATTGTGAATTAATGCTCAAAATTTAACAATTTACCCCTTCACAAGTTGGTCTAGGGGTGAATGAATGGTCGAAGGAATACAATAATACTTGTTAGGGAAGGGGGCATCAGCAAACCAACAAACCACCACATTTGACCCTATATACATCATTTATATTATATATAGGCATTTTCATGCTTATTACTCTCATCCTATCAAAAATATGCATGATCCTAAGGTATCAATAACACATATGCATGATAATGCATTTTCATTATAGTGAATATCTATTTCGTATGCGTATAAAACGCATAAGTGATATAACACATATGTGTTACATAACGCATGGGTGTTATATTGCATATGCATTTTAGAACACATATTTGTTATTTTAAAGTTCAAATTTAGGTGGGAGTGATGAGTGTGGCTAGTTCTAAATTAGTTTTAACTAACGAAGCTATTGGCTAGGAGAAAAAAAAACAGGGCTATTATATTTCCTCCAAAACTCTCTCTAGGTGCTTGATTTGAATGATGCTTTTGGCTATGAAAAACACAATAATGGTTTTATAGAATTACATAGATTTGTAAAAAAGATTCTACAGATTCTGAATATAAAATTTTTTCATATAAATGCTTACTTTTTCCATTTTTTATTAAATTTTGAAGTGAGAGATGTCATGATCTTAAAATACAATGCTCAAATGTTTATGCTATTACATTTGACTACCTTCACCATTTATCAAACAAACTATATGGTGCACTAGAAGAAAGAAAGATCTATAAACTCATAAAAAATTCAAAATTTCATTAAGTTATGCCTCTAAAGTGTTGCACACACACACAACGTCATTTTATGAGGGTTTTTTTACTTCAATAAATCATAAAAAAAAAATGGAAACATCATAAATAATTTCAGGAAAAAAAAAATGGTTTCGCTAGTACAATATGTCCTCTACATATGTACACAATTTATTCATATCAATTGAAGTCCTCTACATATCAATTAGTTCATATAGTGTTGCACTTACACAGACATATATGTTATATTGTGCTAGAAGTTTAAAAATCCAATTTTAGAAACAACTAAACAAAATTTCTAAAAGTAGAATTTATATATTATGAAAGCTTATTCGATGTCCTATAATTTATCTTTTTACATCATCTTAAAATTCATTATGTAAGTACCTTTAATTGCCTCTTGAAGTCAAAGGTTCGTTGTTTTTTTAGTTTTATGTGGAAACAAAAGTGTCATTAAAGGAGATTATATACATCAACTCTCATATAATCTTAAAATTAAAGGAAATACACCTTATATTATCCTCATCATAGAAGTGAGTCTCTCCATGATTCAAAGGATGTCTATGACTAGGTACCTAACGAACAAGGAAAATATAAACAACATGGGAAATATGAGGCTTCCTAAGATTGCTTCATACTCTAGTCAAAACCACATACGACTTAAGCAAGGTTCACATAAATATGCCAAGCCTTGGCTAAACCATTTAAGAGTCATGGAAGAGATCACTCTGTAGAATAATGATAATATTAAAAGTATTATTACATGTAAATTTAAGGAAAATATGTGGTAATATGAAGAGTTAGAGGATAAGATAAAATTAAGATAATATAAGGAGGTGATCAACCCTAATCTAGAAGATCATTGAAAGTATCTCTCTATTTTAACTGGCCTAAAGAAGAAAATTAACATTACTAAAATAAGAATAAAATCTCATGAATTACATAGTTAAATAGGGCATTGGACAATTCCCAAAATGTCGTGGGATGAAATACTCTGTCATATTTGTGAGACAAAGAAGGTTGAAGATGAAAATCACTTTCTCATAGAATGACTTGCATACACCCACACTAGAGCACAATTTCAAAACTTTTGCTACAATATTGACCTCCCTAACCTTTTAACTCATCATAACTATGGTGATTTAGGAATGCTTCTCTTAAAAAATTTTGAACATAGAAATAAAATTCTAAAGAGGGCTAAGTGATTCTTTCCTTTTTAATGTTTGATAGACAAAATTTTGTCTAAGTGGACATTAATAACTATCATCACCATCGTCGTCACTATCATCATAAAATTAAAAATTTCATAAAAGTAAATGGATATATGAATTGCAATATTTTCTAAAGTTAATATAACAGTTATTTTAACTTATTAAATTTGTAAAAACAGTTGAAGTAATAAGGAAAATATGTAATAATTAAATATACTAATATAAATTAATTTTAATTTCAATGATGTTTTCATATTTTAAATTTCTCATAATAATTAACAAATGATGATTTAAATGAATTTAAATTAACAATAATAAACTTGTAATCTCAATCTTTTAGGTATATATATTTCATTAACGTAAGTATGATGATGATGATGGTTAATGTCCTTGAGACAAATTTTGGTCTATCTATCTTAAGAAAGAAAAGTAAGGATCTACTTGGTTTGCTTTAGAATTTGATTTCTATACTCAAAAAAATGGAAGATGATTGTTCCTAAATCACCACAATTTTGATAAGTTAGAAAGTTATATATGTGTGTATTGTAACAAAAGAAAAAGTTATTTTCATCCTCAACACTCATTGTCTCACAACTTGATGACAAATCCTTTCATCCCATAGAGTTTAGGAGTTGTCTTATGCCATGTTTCACTATAATGCTCATCAAAGTTCATTCTTATTTTAGATATTTTGATATTCTTCTTTGCACTCGTTAGAGATGCTTTTGATATTCTAGAAAGGGTTAATGACCTCCTTATAATATCTTAATTTTATTTTAACCTCTACATTTTTACCGCACCACAACCTTCTCCTTAAACTTCGAAGTAATAATATTTTTAATATTATCTATATTTTGTAAAGTGACATTTTCATTGATCCCCCAATGTTTTAGCAAAGACATGACATCTTTATGTGGTGGTTTTGACTAGATTTTAAAAAAAAATCAGAATTTTTTGGTCTCCTTGGAAGTTATTTAACTTTTTTCTGGTACATTAGGTACATAGGCATAGCTATGGTTTCAGTGAGGGAAATACCCACTTCTATGAGGACAATATGATAGGGTCTATTGGTTTTAATTTTAAGATTATAAGTTAGAAAAAACTTATGGACGATTTGCTCCATATTTCTTGAAGAATCTCTAGAGATGCTAAAACCCTAAAATTCACACCCATACAAGAGAATGGGAGTGAACATAGTCTGAAAAATGAGTTTATTTTTATCGGGAACACTATACAATTTGTTGATTTACAGTTGTTTTCAGGACGAAAATAAGCTTTCCACCCTCCGTTAATCATTTTCTAGATGTTGTAGTTCTAGTTGAGCTCTTGATGGAAATCAATCCCAATATATTTGTATGAAGTCACTTCCTCCAAGTTGTTTGTTTTGATACACAAAATTAGATTAAGTGACCTAATTAGATTTGATGATCATAACTTTTGTTTTGTTAGTGTTAACTACCATACCCATACTAGAGAAGAAATCCTTGAGAACTCATAATTGCATATAAATATTAGAGAGACAATTTGCCAAAAGAACAATATCATCAGCATAAAGAAGAAGCATGATTACTATTCAAACTAACATCGTTCCAATGAAGACTTCATCTACTAAACAATCTTTTGACTTATCAATGTATATACCAAAAAGGGTAGGGGAGAGGGAGGGGCCTCATTTAACTCCTATATTACAATTAATATCTTCCAACCAACCCTTAATGTTCCCAAAAATATTTGAAAATAGGTGGAACGAATCTTATAATTGATTGGTCGAATTACTTTCGCTCATTGATATTAGGACCCTTCCACGGTTGTCTGTCGGTTTTATAGCGTATGGTATCCAAACTATATGCCTCTAGTGTTGCTAAGCTTCATAATGACATTCTCGTACAACCTTATTGCAGTGACTCTCAACTCGAAAGGAACCTTTAGCTCCTGTTACCTTTTCCACAATTTATTTTTGGAGAGTGTATCAAAAGCTTTTCTAAAGTTCACAAAACAACAAAGAAGAATGGATTTATTATTGCGACATCCTCACAGTAATGAGATGATTTATATGGTAGAATGATACCTTCTAAAATGGAGTTGGCCTTTAACCTTTTGACCTTAGGCTTTCTAGCCATATTCTCATTTTATTTTCCAAAATTATATATTTTGAATAATTAATATAGATATAGTTTTTTGAACATCAAAATTATTTGCTAAGAGGGTTTCACTTATATGTGAATATATTTAGATTTTGTTTGAAATCTCACTATCATGATTTGAGTGGATAAAATATATCATTTACACATGAAGTTATAAATTTACATGAAATAAAATATACAAAATAATTTAAATAATTTTTAAATGAAATGAAATTATAGTGGCAACCCTACCAACCGAAAGATCAACTTTAACACCGACTCACCAATCCTATCATTGTAGGCGTTTCTTTTCCAATTTTAAAAACCTAAATATGAACATTATACCGACTCACCAATCCTATCACTATAGGCGTATTTTAATAACCGAGATGGTTCACCTCAACGCATGGAAAGGGGTTATTAAAGATTCTACTACTACCCTTGGATACCAAATTTGTAAAATTGCAAAAAGACGCCTACAGTGATAGGATTGGTGAGTCGGTATAATGTTCATATTTAGGTTTTTAAAATTGGAAAAGAAACGCCTACAATGATAGGATTGGTGAGTCGGTGTTAAAGTTGATATTTCGGTTGGTAGGGTTGCCACGCCACATAAGGCCCGCAATGATAGGTATTGGGAGTCGCCGTTGATGTTGACGTTTAGATTGTTAGGTTTAGTGAGAGAAGAATTAAAAATGCATTATTAGCTGTGACACAATGTCGGTGAGAGGAGAATCAAAATACATCATGTGTGTGAGGAGCTGTTGAGACCCGGTCACGCTCGGTCGGTGGTAGGAGAGTTATAATTACATATATTTTGAGCATGGAAGAGATCATGTGATGGGTGAGTACTATTCAGCCTGTTGTAGGTCATTTAATGCGGTCCTAGCAGGTCAGTTGGTCGTTGGATCTCCACCTTTTGAGATCTAATGGCCAACTTGCCTACTACAACGGCATTAAATGGCCTGCAGCAAGCTGAATAGTCGTCACCCTGACGGTAAGAGAATTATAAATGCATCTACTTGTGAGAGTGGACAAAACACTCGTGGAAAATGCTAACGTTGATATCTCTTAGCATATTTTGTGGACAAAACACCCGTGGGAAATGCTAAAGTTGATATCCAAAAAATGAAAGACTTAATCTCCACAAAATAAGTGCATGAAAAAATAGCAGAAAATTAGCAAAGACTAACTCATGCATGTGACTACCGTTTAACTAAGACTCAACTAACTGCTTGCATGGGGGACTAATTAGCAAACACTGACTCGTCAATGTGACTACATGCCTTTAACTAAGACTCAACTAACTCTCAACTAACTGCTTGCATGGGGGAGTAATTACTATCCTCTAACACTCCTCCTTAATTCGGATTGCTAAACACATATCAAATTATTGCTAAAACATACTTCTTTTAAGGGTTTTCCTAAAAAAGAAAAAGAAAATGGCCGTTGGTTTATGTCTCAGCTAGGATTACAAAATATCTTCATCTTCACCTTCTGCATTGTTACGCTACTACTTGAGACAAAAAATTATTGTGTATTGTCTTAAATATTGTTTTTAAGCGACTATCTTAAATCATTGGACAAAAAAAATTATATTGTCTTTATTTAAGACATGCATTATATAATGCACATGCTATACCATTGAGCTAGCACCCTTTAAAGATTTCACAAAAACACATAATAATTTGGTGTTATAAATATTAGATCCATATTTTATTACTTAGATCCAAACCTGCTGGAACATAATCTTTGATCATATTGAAAAGCTAAGATTTCATTCCTTACCACTAAAACTATATTTGAATTCCTATGAGACCAAGATGGTTACCTTTTGGAGCTGTTTATGACAACGGATTTGAAAAATAACTTGACCAATAATTTATTGATAAGATGTTAAGTGAAATTGTATTAGTAAAAAAAATGTAAGAAGTATTTTTGAAATACATGATTGCTTGTTTAGATATATTTTATTTTTGAAATTATGAAAAAGATTAAATATTCTTGAGATGCCAATTTGTCGATTTAGAATGCAACTAATGAAGAAGCCTTCCAATACTAACTTTGTGTTGCTTCTTTAATAGAATCTTCCATCCCTTTACTCAACTCAGGTTGTTGTTTAAGGCACATCATTAATGCATTGCTACGATGGTCTTCACTATTGGATTGCTTAGAGGTGGTTATTAAAGGAAGTTGTTTAAGCTCTTAATATTTTGTCCCCAAATATCCAATAATTACTTCATTTGTGTATGTTCTATGAAGGACATCCTTCTGAAAGTAGTTAACATATTTGATCTTAATTTGGTTTGAGGTTTAATAATTTATGTGAGATTTAGACATGTTGATGTTTAATAAGAACATAATTTAAATAAAGAATGATCGAGGATCTATATTTTATTTGAAAAAATAATTAAGAAGGGTGAGTCTATTGAGAAGCTAAGCTACGTACATAAACATTTTTTATTTGGGAGATGGTTTTCTTTAATTTGATGAAATAAATGGCTCGCATTGTGTTCAAAGTAGCCTCTTTCTCAATTCCCCCTAATCAATGAATTTAATTTCTAATAAAAAAAATCATTCAATCAAATTTATTCAAAGTGAAGTGAATAAAATAAATAAACAAATTCAAACGAGTTCTTCATATTCATACCAAAAATTCTATCCAATTGAGAAAATCATTTTAAAAAACAAAAAAAATCACTTTATAATAATAATAATATGATATTATGATAATATCAATTGTATCATTTAATATTATAATGATATATTATAATATAATTCAAACTATAATAAAAAAAAAACCAAGAAAGAGATATACAATTAAAATATCAAATAAGCATTAGCTAAAATAGAAAAGGGGCACTTGCCATCTACAATAAGCAATATGCCTTGCAATAAATAATTAATAAGCAATATGCCTTGCAATAAATAATTAATAAGCAATATGCCTTAGTTTGAATAGGGAAGGACAGGCCTATTTGCACAATAACCAATTAATAATAATAAGTATTAATTGTACATAAAAATCAATAGAGCATGCATTCTCTTCAACGCTGCCACACACTAGAATGGGTCAACTTTACAACCAATTAGAAGGTTGCGCCCTTACCATCCAAACGAGTGGGTAATAATATATTTATATATATCACAACTAATTGCAAGGGGATACACACTCACAATTCCACACCACACTAGTGAATGGCAATATTTACCTCGAATATATTAGAACCTGAGGTATGTGGCTACTAAGATCATTAAGGTTTGCATCGGAGATTTCAATGTATATTATTCTTATATTTGTGCACTTTGGTATGACGCTAGTAGGCCGGCCTCTCGTATTATTAATAACACACTCTCATAAAACGTTCTCGTTATTATTAATAACAAACCCACATAAAAATTTCTTAATATATGTGCTTAGGATTATATCAAATAACTTTTTGTTAGTAATGTAGAAGTTACTTGAAGCACATTCTCTGCAACATGACTACAATACCATTTGAGGAAGGGTAGCGATATTTGAGAGCAGGAAACCCAACTAGAGGAGCATTGGGTTGAGAGGAGGAGGGTACAACAGATTTAGCAATCTGGGGTCATTTTTCTATTCTATTACGTCTGTAGAAACAATAATGTTATGAGAATAGGATGAGGAGGCTACTGATGATTGGGAGTCATTTTGAATTGGAGAAGAGGAGGAGCATACGGCCATTGCAGTAGGGTGGGTTTTAATAAAGGGATTTGCTGTTGCTACTTCTCTTTTTCATTGTAACTGCTAAATGCTTGAACTCCAAGTGACACAAAGGAAGAAGAATTTGGGAGATTGGTATCTACTCATGACTGTGTTAGAAAAGGGCTTCCATACTGCAGTTTTCAATAATTTACGGGAATCAATATGCACTTACTGGTGAGGATATATGCAACATATGATGGTGGTTTGGTATGAGAAATTAAATGGTAGTTTAGATGAGATACTGAAACAAATTAATGGTAAAAAATTATTCTGACATTAGGATGAATGAAAAGTTAGAATAGTTTCCTTACCATCCAGAGTGCGTAACATGCTTCCATGTTTCCAACATCTACAAGAAACTATTTGGTTCATCTGAGTGAGAAGCTTTCAAATACAAATTCCTTCTTAGCGCTCCCACATAAACCAATGGATGCAGGGCAATATAGAAAAACCTCCAACACCTATACAGGTAGAAGATAACTAAATAAATAAAACTAGACATTGATCTCATTCACAAGATACTTAAGCTTAAATATTCAAATCATAATGAAATAAATTTTACCAGTTTCAAAACAAACAAATGATGGATCACTCACACAAGCAAAGCATTGGCTAAATCTGCAGCACAAAAGGATTGGAGCTTGCAACTGCCCCTTGAAAGCTATCATTGTCTCAGAAGCATTCGTTTAGAAGAGAGCTTGGCTTTCCTTCTAGTAGGTGTATAGAGCCTTCTAATTCATGGCTGAAAAGCTTCCTGCAAAATCTCAAAGCATAAAATCAGTTTTTGTTATAGAAAAATAACAATTTCAAAAACTAAAAGATAAAATCAAACTTCCAAACAAAACAAAAAAACAATCTAAAATACATATTTAAATTAGATGTTGATTTTGTCTTAAAAATTATCTTAAATGTAATAAATATTTTAAAATCTATTCAAATGAAGTATTTGAGACAATATGTTTATTTTGTCTTAATTTTTTGTCTCAAACACCCCCAACTTGTAGTAGTTCTATGTGTTGATTAAGCTTCTTTATGTAATTTCTGCTCCAATCTTTGAAGCTTTTAATGCTTTTCTTCTTCTTTGTGCTCCATACTTTAAACTATGTATATCCCTTCTTCTTCTTACTACTTGGATTTTTTCATTTCTTCTTCTTGCATCTAGGAAGTGCAAAACTGCGCTCCTCTTTTTCAATTCCATAATTCTAGTTGCATAACTAGTGATCTACAGTATCTTCAATGCTACCTTTAACACCTACAAAATATTTGTTGCATATTTCTTTCTCCATCTCTTCAACTAAGTGCATACTTCTTCTTCTTCTTCTTCAAATTATGCTAGTACAAATATACTGTCTTGCAATCCTACATACTCAAAAAACTTGTCCAAATTACAAAGAATATCATAATTAGAACCATGTTGGTTCTTTGCATTTTTCTCTTCTTGGAGAGCCTCCTCATCTTTGCTCAATTTTTTTTTCATCCTCTGCTTTAGAATGTAGGTTGTCATCTTTAGCTTCTTTGAGCTTTGGAATTCAATCCTCAACAAATGTCAAATCTTCATCAAAATTTGTTTCTTCATTTTTAGCTTTAAGTTGTTCACCTTTCTCAGGTACTGCTATTGTAAAGTCATATTTATGTATTTTCATTGCAATCAAGACATCATCCACTTGGTCTTCATTATCAAGCAAGATTACCCTTCCAAACAACAACTCATCAATGAGCTTCTTCACTGCTATCATGAGTAAGAATTCATCATAAGATAAATCATCATCATCAAATTCAACTTCAAAGTTCTTTAACCTGTGTTTCAAAGAGGCCAATTAGTTTATAATCTTCATTAGTAATATTCTTTGATAGATCTACCTTATCATCATATACTGCTACATTGACAGTTTCAACTTCATCTTTATAACTATCATCCACTTGTGTTCCTACATAGTGGGATCCGCCAACAACTATCTCCAGAATCACCAAAGACATTCAGTAATGTATAATGTGCTAAACAAAATCGGATCCTACTCATTTCCTTTCCAAAAATATTTTTTCATTCTTCCTTCGACACACACGTCATAATCATTCCTGGGTCAAATGCAATCCATTATTCTCGATCTACAAGTAGATCTTCCATCTTAATATTCCAAAGCTAAAAAAATTTCCCATTAAACTTTTCAATTTCTATCATTTACATGTTATACATTCTAACTATAAATAAATGTTTATGGAAACTCCTACTACAATAGTTATTCCCTAGATATAGAATCAAACAAAAAACCTTCAATAACAACTCCCTACAGCCAAATATAGCTCTGATACCCAATATTGGGATTCTTAAGACCGATTTAGCAAGCATGCAAATTGATTCATATAGTTAAACAAATATAGATATTAAATAATGGCATACACAATGCATCAAACACATAACAATGTAATTACGTTAGAAAACGTCTCTCCTTGAGGAAAACCATCAAACTAGTGAGATTACACTCATCTATTAATCAAACACTCTAAAGTGGGTTCTTATAAATGTGGTTTGCTAGACCACAAATCACACCTCATTCTATGATCATGCTACACACTACTTATCATAGTACAATACAATATGCATAGCCATTAAATCCAATTTATAGATACAATACAACAAATTTCTCATTAATCAAAATCCATAACTTCTAACCACTTTCAGTTATTCTATTACAATCGACTTGACTAGGTCAACTTTGGTCGATTTCCTATTGAGCTTCCAGTCATTCTGTCAACTTCTCGTCAACTAGCTGTTCGATTTCATCCAAACAACTATTCCAGTCAGTCGGTCGACTAAACCATTCATCATTCGTTGCATTTCACTCCAATTGACTTACACTGATCAATTTCCATAACATTCCCAACATTAGTTACATGTCATATAATGACAAGCATAGATAGGATGGGTTAGTGGACAATCTATTAGTTTCAAGACATTTATTAAGTTAATTATATTAAGCATGTGGTCACAAAACACTTTAATCATATTTGGCATCACCAATATTAATTTTTTTTGTAATATATATTTATATGGTAATAGAATACATGATCACTATAACACCTTACAATGTTTAAATCTTTAACGAGGTTCTATTAGGAATAATTTACTCAATCTAGTTTCTATGTGATTAAATCTAATGCATTATCATTTATCTCATTGGATTTTATTATTCAATTTATCTAATTTAGGTGATTTTTGAGTTTTAATTTAGTTAATTAAAAATAAGTCCTTCTTTATGGTTGTAAAATGTTAAATTTATAGGAATTAACTAACAATTAAAATGTTAAACTTACAATTATGGAAATTCAATTGCTTATTACATCAAATTAGGGAAAAAATACATTGATTAATAACAAGGAAAATAATTTTATCTCTATTTGAATTTTCTCTCTGTATATATTTGAATTTTCTCCATTGTAATGCATTCCAATTCTCTTTGTTTCCACTTTCGCCAATGATAATTAAACTTCGTAGCTCCAGGAACCAGGTAGGCATAGCCACCTATTTAAACCGAAAGACCTTGTGGTGATGAAAAATAGTAACTTGAGTGAAGAAAAATGTAAGAATGGTGTGTAAACATAGGATATTGAAAGAAGCCATGTGCATTTTTCATTTGATAGATGAACACGTAGATTTCTCTACTTATGATTCCCAGTTGTAGGGTTTCCTCATTAATAGATCCCTTCGAGAGGCCAAGCTAGTGCATTCTCACATGACCCAAACTGATTTCAAATTTAGTTGCACTGACATCGCTCTACCCAATAAACTCGTAAGTGTGTATTCCAAGTACGGTAAATTGGTCAATGGTCACATATTTCTAGAGCAAATACCTAAGTGAAATCAGGTCTCGTGGAGTGTCATGATTGCAAATTACTTTAGGGTTGGCCATGGAAAACAAGCGTTGGAATTTTCAATCAAATGCAAGGTGCATGTTTTCTCTCCACTCAATTCACTTTATCCATCTTTCTCCAAGCATGCAGCCACTTTGTAGCTGTGGCATAGGTTCATGAAGAAATAATCAAAAGTGGGTTTCACTCTGAAGTGTTTGAGGGAAATTCCCTTATTTACATGTATGCAAAATATGAGAGGATCAACACTCCACGCTAAGTGTTTGAAAAAATTCCTAGGATTAATGTTGTCACATGGAATGTTATGATTGTAGGATATGCACAAAAGCGGTATTTTAATGAGGTTTTGGAACTATATCAAAAAATCCCTAGACGAAATGTGGTCTCCTAAACATTGATGATTGTGGGATATGAACATAATTGTTTGGTTTACGAGGCTACCAAAATATGCGATGAAATTCCTAAAAGGAACGTGGTAGCTTGGAAATCAATGATTTCAGGTTATGCATAGACTGGGCATGTTGATGAAGCTCACAAACTATTTGAGAAGATGCTTGAGAGGAATCTGGTCTCTTGGACTACATTGATTGTAGGACAAGCACAAAAGGGGCATGTCGATGAGGCTCTGAAGCTATTTCCGCAAATGAATCTACAAAATGTGGAATCATGAAATTAAATAACTATAGGATATGTACAAAATGGCCAAAATGAAGAGGCCAAGGATAACTGAATGGCATCCCAAGTATTTATTTCAGATATGTCCAGAAAGGATACTATGCAAGTCCCCAAAATGTTGATTTATATTTTATGTTGATGATACATTTTTATCCTCAAACTGGTCATATGTGATGCTAATGTATATGAATACTAGAGAAGAGAGGAATACCTTCTTAGGTAATCATTCTTCCTCTACCAAATGTTGCTTCAAGAATGTGTTACATAGATTCTGCAAAGAGGGAATTTAATCATGGCCACATAGTTGTCTCAAAGTATTGTATGTCTGGGAATTGTAATATTTTAACATTGTTATATTACTGTCAAAGAGACCCTATAACATTACCATGTTTTATGCAAGAAGGTGAGTCCAATTTGTCTTTCTGGTACCGTCCTGAAAATTACTCGAAATCCTTGTAAATTAAATGCCATAGACCAACATTTAGTTCCCATTTCTTATCCATTCAAATGATGGCACATACAATATAATGGTGTTGTTACGAGACTAAATTCACTATCAAATATTCCATATCAAGCACTAATAAATCCACATATAAATTTCAGTTGCTACAATATCGGTATGCTGGTATTTATCATTTGCAAACGAATCTCCAAATCACTGGCATAAGGTTTCATTCCTTTGTTTTCAAACTTGATATCGCTCATTAATAAGGTGCCCATAACTAAATAAACCCTCTCAAAAATTAAATTCCTACACTACTTAACTTATGCAATATTTTTCTTTTGCAATATCAAGAAAACATTAAACAACTAAAAGGCAATCACCAAGTTTAATTCCTCTACATACAAGTTTTACTTTCTCTTAGTCAATGAGTTTTTCCATGGGCTCATCCACCATATCTAAGGCTACATTGATTTATCCAGAAAATACAAATATTTCTTATATCTTCTTTAGTTTAACCAATAGGGACACACAAAATATTGACTGCTTTGTCTTGTACATTCTGTAACTACTATATTGGGAAGGTCTAAATAGCAATTGCCATACTTTATTATCCTCATCATCCTAGACCATAACAGAGTTCGAAGATAAAGAAGAAACACATGTCAATGACTAGTTACATCAACCAGATGCCTAATCCTTGGCACATGCTCAAAATTCTTTCTTGTAACACAATGTTCTAGAAATGTTTTATCACCTAATCCTTGGTCCATGCTCAAAACCATTGCAAATCTCACTCTTCTAGTTTTCTGTGTCTCATAGTACTTCAAACTTTCCTCACATGTGGTTTTCCCCTGCATATACTTTTGATTCTCATATGTTCCCCTTCATATCATATCCCTTCTAAGACATGACATGTTAATTTCTTATTTTTATATGTTGGTGGGATTGATTTTGATACCCTAAATTGTTCCCTAATTTATCTTTCACGAAATTGGAAATGACACCTTTCTGGTTAATTCTTTACATTTTGATGCTTCATTCTTAGTTGCATTTTGTTGCTCCATTCATGATAGATAAAGGTTAAATGAAGTGGAGGGAACATAAAATCCATTAAAGTGTCCAAGATGGTTTATTTTAAGAGAGTTGAAAATCATTCAACCTTTCGTAGTTGTACCTATTATATTCTACAATGGAGCATATTCCTTCAAAGAAAATTTAAAGTCCATACAATGATTGTTGACATGTACAGTCCACTAGACACATGTAGATTCACAATGAATAAGATGGCTTAGCTTTCTATTTTGGAACTGGGACTGCATTATCTAATATTTAGGAACATTTAGAGTGGGATACAATAATTCTTTCTTTCACTTTGGCTCCAAAGGTTTCTTTGCTAGTTTTACATCTAAAATGTATTTGCTTATAAAAATGGGTTGGACACACTTTCATTTAGACTATGGGTACCTGCACAAAGCTAGTACCCAAAAAGGCCGCAATGGAAGCGCGCGAGCGAAAAAAAACAAGGGCGTGCACGCGCATTCAAGAACGCATATGTGCCCCTACTTCAGCAATGTCGATTGTCCACGTTGGTGATTTGACGTGGAAAACATGTGTGCACATGCGTACACGTACGAAAATATATGCACGCAAGCGTGTTTACATGTGCGCACGCGTGTTTGTAGCACATACACGCCATCAGCGCGTACGTGCTAAAACACGCACATGCGTCCATGCATAACGTTTACACCATTAATTGATTATGTTTATTATGGTGTTGGTATCCCATAACAAAAATTTCTTTCGGGGCCGCTGCCCCCGAACCCCCCGTTGCGCATGCTGGGATCATAACCAAACCTAGGGTACAAACATGGCCGAAACAACATCATATATGAAACTGGAATATCAGGCTCCACAACCAACAAAGAGATCACGGTGTTAAGGGGGGAGTAGTAGCATCCCACGTCATACCTGTAAGGACCGCGCTCGGTGCAACGCCACACTGGATTTGAAATGTAAACATGCTTAGAGGGTGAAAGAAGAGGATTGAGACCTAAACAAACGTTTCATAACTCATGAGCTATGATATGGGGATGAAATGATTTGGGCCTTGGGCCCTAAATCATTTGGATATGAGTGTTTTTCACACCAAAGATGGTCCATAGGGCCTCAAACATGGCCGAGTAAGGAAATAATACAAAAAAACCCCTCTCATAAGTCCAACTTTCAAAAAACATTGTAAGGGCCCCCCGGATTTTCCTTGGGTGTGTGTTGTGGTCACAATAATGGGATACATAAGCTATGAGCAGGTTTTGTAAACTAAAACAAGGACTTTAATACCTAAATGACCCTCTCAACCTCAAGTGCCATGAACAAAACCTAAAATCCACAACGTGAGCCATATATAAGGTGTCTTTGGAATCAAAGTTGAATGCGAGTGTCTTTACAATGTCTTGGGAATCATGTATGAGTATTAAACAAGAGCCTTTATCGATAATATTTTCTTCTTGGGAATATTAACACCATTAGTTGTCCAATATAGATTATCCATAACATGCTTTATGCACTGTGGATAGTTCTTGGGCCCTTAACCCTAGTCTTGGTAGAAAAACAATAGCCTCAAGCCCTTGGCCATGGTTTATGGAGGGAAATAAAAATATTAGACCCAAAACATATTTTGTCAAGATCAAATGAAATGAGTGCATCCTTAGACTACCATGAAATACCATGGATATGTTGCAAGGCCTTCAACAATGTCAAGGAATCAAAATAGGTTCCTTGAGATCTTATTGAAGTATAATGAGCTCAATTGAATTCCACTTGAGCCTTAATTGAAACTTCTTGACCTCAAGCGTCG